>CM061062.1:155037894-155136059 GCA_030762895.1 Sophora flavescens
ATTCAAGAGATTACACCTTATGAAAATATTTGCAAGATTGTTAACAAAACTTGTTTTCAAAAGGGTGGTTTGACCCTGGAGGTTGTGTTGAGAATTACAACAATAATAAGTGAGCTTGCTCTCCTCAAATAAGTGGAGTTTCTTCCAAAATATTTTTTTTCTTTATGGTCTTTATAAAGAATACACCTAAACATCTTCTCTTAATGTAGGATTAAAATTCGGGACGAATTTCCTTCAAGAAGAGGATAATATGAACATGGATTCTGCTTTCAAAGGACCAGCATGAAAGATTTCGAGACGGACCCAAGCGACAAGCGTCAAGTGCGAAGAAATAGGGTCCAAAATACTTCCAAAGAAGAGTCCAAGATAATTAGTTAGGATAGGGCTTAGGACCTTTGTGTGGAGTAGAGTTCAGTAACAAAGGTGCTTTATCAAAGCACCGCGAATAGTTTAGGAATTAGCCTATTTGGGCCATAAAAAGCAAAGGAAAGAAGAACCGTTGGGCCAAAATCAAGCCCACACTTGGATTTTGAGGAGGAGGCACTGGTTTGGTATTAGAAGAGGAGACCACTTTGCTCATCTATAAATAGGCTCCATGTAAACTCATTTTACAAGTTTGAAGACAATTGAAAGGTTTTCTAGACTTAAGATTTCTAGTATAGAGTTGAGAGTTCTCCTCTTCTCTGGTTCATGAGTTGAACCAATGATTCTTATCTTGAATTTCCATATTTAAGTGGAGAACCCTCCTTTTGGCTTATCAATTTCAATCTTCTTAAACATGATAGTAACTGTGGTGCCATTCTTGTTCATTTCTTCCTATTCCTCTCAAAGATGATAGTCAAGTTTGGGTCTTATATAGATGATTTTCAAACTTATAATCTTAATTATGATTATGAAATATTTTATTGTACATTTACTTGAAGCAAAGCATTTATATTTATGTCTTTAAAAATAAAAATTACCGTTATATAAAATTGATATTTTAATTAACCCACTTTTCGCCTTAAAATGTCACGGACGGTGTAGCGCTCGAGAAGGGTGTCACATTATTTGGTATCGTAGACGGGCAGAGTCTTTTGGGCTTGGGGTTTTGGTCCGTTGTCATTTTTATTGTGTATTCTCTGGTTGTGTCTTGTGTTGTTTTGTGTTCTTGGTTCTATGAAGAACCAATGTTTGGAATGATAATGACTTTGATCTACCCTTAGTCGAGTCCATGTTCTTCATGATGTTGTTTCGAAGGATACAACATTGTTTGTTGATCTTTTCTTTATTGTTTCTAAGTAGAAATAATATTGGATAGGTTTTGATGTATTGTTTTCTCTCTAGTTTTGACTACCATGCTTTATAGTAAATCATGGTTAGTTCGAGAACGAGTAGATCTGGTTCACGTAATCAAGGATCCCCAAGATATGGTTGTAATTGTACAAGCCTTTGAGCGAGCTAACAACAATCTGTGGTGTGTCATAATGAGGAAACCGGTAGAGAGGCGAGGACTAGCTTTGTTCTACCATAGAAATCCACCTCGGCTTGATGGCGACATGACCCGAGAAGGCTGAGCTCAGGATAAAGGAAGCAGAGAAGATCTTTAGAACTATGGAATACCCCGATAATTGGAAAATGGCTTGTGCAACGCTCATGCCGGTAGGAAATGCTTGAGTCCGGTGGGGAGAAACTCGCCACTGATAGTGGCAAAATAGGAAGCGATCACCTGGATTGCGTTTGAGCAGATTTCTAGAGAAATATGTTCCCACGAAGTGAGTCATGTAGAGGAGACTTGAAAGGTGTGGAAACGGTTCTAAGTCAAGAGGGGGTGAATTGAACTTTTAAAAAACTTTTCGAAAAACAAGATTTAACTTTCCTTTTCAAATGGTGTAGCAAGAGAGTAATTTTCTTTAAAATTTAATCAATAATAATTGCAATATCAATTCAAGAAAGAACTTTAGAGAAAGATATACAATTGCATAAGCTAAGAGAGTGTATCATACATCAATCTTGCAATGTAGCATCGTAAGCATAGAATATAAAAGAACATGCATAAGATAATAAAATGTGCAAGAAAGTAAAGAGATTAGGGATAGAGAAAGTGACACAAGTATTTTCCTTTGGCTCGGTCCACAACCCGAGTGGCCTACGTCCAGTCTCCAAGAATCCTCTTTGAGAAATTCACTATGACAAAGTTTGTACAAGAGATACCACACTCCTTACAAAAGTCACTCTCCCTCTTGTAGGATACCTCACCCACAAGAACCACACTCTCAAGAGATACCACACTCTTGAATCTTGTTGGATACCTCACCAACAACTCACAAAGGGATGCCTCACCCTTACTTTGATGGATACCTCACTAACAAAGATTTTTCACCAATGGTCACTTTGATGGATACCACACAAATCAAAGATTTACACCACTCAAGAGATACCTCACTCTTGATTAACTATGGGATTCAATTTCCCAATGCAAAACTCGGAAATATATTTTAGTAGAAGAGAATTCCTTAGCACAACACTTGTGCACCAAAGCTTGAAAAGCTTCCAAGATCACTTGTAACAAAGAATGAATAGATGGCTCTCAATTTTGGCATAATAACATTGTGTTTTTGAATATGATTTCGTGTTTTTATCTCTTAAGCATATGCCCTTTATATAGACTTCAATTGGAGCTGGGAAAAGTTGAATTTTGTTGGATTTTAGGTAATTATTCGAATACTCTCACGGGGTATTCGAATACTCCCTTACAGTAAGCCAACAACCTTAACAGAATACAGGTATTCGAATACCAAGCGGGTATTCGAATACTCTGCTCAAAATTGCCAAAATTCTTGAGTAGTAGCATACATGCTTTGGTATTTGAATATTCTTGAAGGAACTTCACATATTCCTTAAAGTAGACCAATATACAACCATGTATGTGATTATTTACATATTTTGAAAACATTTTTCTTCATTTGGCATTTTATTAAAGCTCTAATTGATTTCTATTTTTAGGTTAAGCATTATTACCCTTTTAATTGGTTAAGCCATCTAATCAAATTAAGTTACATAATGACATACATCAAAACCTACTAAAGCAAACTTAGACATCTAAACGGTTACATCATTATCAAAACACTTCATTTCTATCTTGAAAATAGGTGGAGATATTCTTCATGGAAGCACATTTGAGACTCAATCTCATCATCATCTACAAGATTGAGCTCCTGCAACAAGGACAAGGTGACATTATGATCAACACATATGCTGCTGAGTTTGAAGAACTGATTAAGTTTAAGGAGTTATAATTGAAGGATTCCGGTGATGAACGTAAATATAAAAAGATAGAGGAGGGTCTAAAGTTCAAAATGAGGAAAGCAGTCTTGTCATGGAAACTCCTTCAGTGTCCAGCTTTGAGGGATAAGTGTCTATCTCCTCAAGATCTGAATTCGGGTCAAATCCAAAAAGGGGATTTTGGATCTTTGAGGTTCAAAGACAACAAACTGTTACGGGAGAAACCGTACGCAAGGCCAATGTGGGAACCGCCAAAAGGGAAGTTGTTTGGTGGTAGCAGTAGATGTTATGGATCATCTAGGAATTCTCCATAGAAAAACATGAAATGTGGCATGAGTCATGCTACTACGAAGTGTAAGATTAAGGGCACAATTTGTTTTAAATGTGGACAGCCTGGGCATCTCGCTAGGGTGTGTAGAAAGTCTAAGGATGTACCTTCAGCAGACAACATATAGGCTGGGAGGCCACGGACAAAGATCTGATTAAAGAATAATTTGCAAGAGGAGGTAGTTCACCAATGTTTAAGTATGAATCAACTACTAGTTGTTAACGGGTGGAACTTTCACAACTAGTTGTAGTGAAGCATCACAAATCAGATGAATACCTTTAAGTAAAATATGTCATAGAAAGTAGACTTTTGACTGTACTGTTAATTCACATGGAAAATCATTTGTGATTTCCTATGGATGTGTCAAATATTGGGTATTTAACTATGTACTGCCTATGTGTGACCAATCTGTTTTGATTTGGTTCAGTTTCATCATCACATCTTTTATTGTCTAAATTGTATGTTAAATAATCAGAAGTTGTATTCCTCTATTATTTCTTTATATGGTTGTCTTTACAGTTTCACTAATTCATCCATGTTGGGGAATTTATATCGTTCAGGTGTCAGAATCTATTTGATATCTATATATTGGATTCTATTGAACGTTCTAATTATCCGAATGTACTTCGAGTCTTGAGAATCAAAAAGGATTTGCCTTGATTATCCTTCTCGTGTTGTCTCGCTAATACAGTACAAGTTTGGAAGAGAGTCTAATCTATGAAGTACTTTACGTCACTTTCCGAGAAATGAGAATGATTCGCATATGAAGCACGAGATAGAGGAACGGTATCCGTGTTCATTTTCTTTAGATGAGTAAATTTCGGGGACGAAATTCCTTTTAGGGGGGTAGTGTTGTAACACCCCGTTTTCTTGCGTCTGAACCAGTAATTATATTCTATATTTTTACCGGTGATCCAGAAAATGATTTTTAGGAAAACAAAATCATATTTGATACCTTCTATATCGAAGGAAGTTACAGCGAAATTTTTGGTTTAAAACTCAGATGGAAACTGGTCTGCATTTTTACTGACAGTATAGTTTTTTATCAGTAGAAACCCTAATTTGACCAGAAACTGAAAATTTCTATTTTTTATCATAGGTTCATTGATAAATTCTATTTCTAAAATTTGCGCACAAAAATAAAATACTATATTTTATTCGGGTGAATCTTCATGAAAAATGATCGAAAACCCTAATCGGGTAAAAGTCGGAGTCGGGACGAACTGCGAGAGGTATGAATGAAGACCGAGATGATGAGTCGGCTAGGACAACTCACCTAGTGAGTCACCATGATGACTCACCATTGTCATCATGACTTTTTGCTAGTAAAATGCCCTTAACTTTCTTTGTTAATTCCAATTTGATCCCACAATTTTTGGACCATTTTACCCTTCATTATCCCTTGATATTTTCGTGCAAGGAGCCTCAAAAAACGCTTAAGTCTCCTCTCCATTTTATTTTCTCACACAAACACCCAAAGTCACCTATTTTCTAGTTTTAAAGATCAAATACTTAACTTTGGTTTTATCTTTTTTTGCCTCTCATGAAATTCGGCCAAGACCGCTAGACAATCATCCAAGCCTTGTTTCAAAATTCTAATACCATATCCTTCATCACCAACATGATCTAGACACTTCTCATCTCACACAAATTTCCATTTTATGCATGTTTGAGAAATGGGTTTTCATGACCATGTTTGACCAAGACCCTAAATCCACCTTCCTTTTTGCTTGATTGAAAAACCAAGACCATATTCATCATTCTCTCATCATTCTAAGCCTTAGTTATCTCACACAAAGATCCCTTTGGATCCCTCTATGAAAATGGGTATTTTTGTGTCAGGAGCTTGATTTCTTGGATCGTCCAAATCTTCACTTCAAGTGGGTAAATCAAGCCATGATCCATCTTCCATTTATATGTCTAAGGTCATGTATATAATCCTTTTAGATTGTTGGTTGTCTTTCTAGGTTTTGTTGCACCAAAACTATGAGCACATTTGGAGGATTCAACTCCATCTAGCTTGTTTTAAAGTGATCTACAAGAGGTATGGGGAGACTAACCACCATCATACCATAATGTGGGTGTGTGTGTGGTTTAAAGTATTTTTGTGTTGTCTTGAAACCCTAAGTGTGGGATTATATGTTTATGTTCATATGATCCTCTAAGAGGACTTTGTACGATATTTGTGTTGTGCATGTGGTGTACTTGTGATTTGTGGATAATATGCTTATTTGATGTATGTTGCTTATTTGATACAAGATCTTTGGTAGGAAAGTATGTTTAAAATGTTAAGTTATATGCCATGAATCTATGTAATGATACATGGATATGTATATGTGATTGTGAGCGTGTTTAGTGAAGTGAGAACCTTCACTTTGTTGATGATTGGTTCGGGCAAGGCTAGAAGAAATGGCATGACAACTTTAATTTCATCAATCTATGTAATTCTAACCTTGTTAAAGGTTTAAAATGGAATAAAACCAAGAAGAAAATTAATGTTTTTCAAAACTGTTTTCATAGTATTTAAATCTGACTTTTGGGGTGTTAATGGCCCCAAAATTGTTTTAATTTCAGTTTAGGTCTTGAGAAAACAAAAATCAAGTTTTAGTGGACCTAAAAATGGTATTTTTGAAGAATCGGGTACATAACATAAACTAAAGGATATTTTCGGTAAAAACTATCTTAGACAATTGGAAACTATTTTTTAAAGACCTAACCAAGTGTCCTAAGACTCCAAAATGAGTTTTGGACCATTAGGGTTGAAATCGTTGAAGTTCGGTCGAGTTTTAGAGTTTTTGAACAAACCATAACGTGAAGTTTGAAATCAGTATTTTAATACCTTAACATGGGTATCGTAACTTAGGAAAGTTAAAAATTCGAGTAAAATGATTATATTTTTGAAAATATGGTGTCTCGACCCTAATTACGAGTAAAGGGGCAGAACTGTCTTTTAAGTATTTCAAGTATCTTGGAAAACTATTATGTGATGTTTGGTACTAAAGTACTTAAGTTCAAATCTTACTTCAAAATGGTTTAGTTTTAGCTAAGAGTTTTGGTTTTATGCCAAAAAGACTTTTGTCTTTAAAGATTAATATATTAAGTCAAATGCAAAACCTAAGCTATAAATGACTTAGTAAAAATACGAACTTAATGAATTATGACTTATGGTGAAGCAAGACCATTTGTCATAAAGTGTGGATAATTCAATATCCATACATCCATAAGACTTAATGGACTCAGAATAATTTGATTTCTTGAAATCCAAGCAAAAAGCTCCACTAGAAAAGTGCAAAGAAATAAATGTTTGGACTGTCGATCCAATTCCATAATGGGTTAGGACTTGTATGAAAGTGCCTTAAAACATATTTACATTAACATGGAAAGTTTGCTTGAGAACTGTGGTTCAAGGAAGGGCCTATGATTCGGACCCGAGGATATCATCATTCTGAAATTGACATCAAATGGATTCCAGTGGAATCATGAGGTTTATCCGGTCGATAGAAAAATTGCACGTATTCCGACAATTTTTGCCCAAACACATAGTTGATACTGTGTTCGTGAGGACTTTGTGCCTAGGAAGCTGAGCTTCCCGGTTGTAGAGGTTTCATAAAGAATCTGATGTCTTACAAAGAGTTTGAGATCACATGTGATTATGATTGTACGTACGTTATGATTTAAGCCTTGTGTGCCTAGTATGCTAGTCACTCCTAGTGCCTAAGGTGGGCGGATGTGAAACCTGTACTGATCAATTCCTTTCCAAAATATCAATTAGCTCCAGAGTTAGGGTCAGATCTTCTTTGAGGTTGTGTAGGTATGGGACTATGCAGTTTCAATCAGTTACCTCCATTCTCATGTCTCTATGAATTGACAGTGTCTGTCATGTTTTCTTAAGCTTGATGTTAGAGAGATATTGTTTACCTTCGGGTATGTGTGGAATCGTTGATAATTATACTGTGATATGTATGTTGTCATATGTATGTTGTCATATGTATGTGTGCCATACCACTGCATGCTTGCCTTATGTTGTGTGATGAATGGGGTTCTCACCTCATTTTCTATTTGTCTACCTGTGGCTCTATCTTAAATTATACCAAGGCAACGGTAGCACCACCGAACCATCGGATCCAATTTGAGTATGAGACGGTCCGCTTACGTGGACACATCCTTCAAAACTGAGTAATGGAAGACTATAAAGTCATGATTTTGTGGGAGCTTCTGGATAGCCTATAGAGATCGAGACAATGGAGTCGTGCCTTGGTCATTACCAAGTTTTCCTCTCCTTGAGTCGAGTATGACTGTCAGTAGTTCACAGGACTTGATTTTTTCCTTCGGAATGGAAAAGGGGCTTAGCTTGAGAAAGCTACACCAGTACTGGCTGCAGGAATATCATCTATGGCAACGTCTGTAGTGGTCTCAAATGGAGCTCCCACTAGTCCTCGCCAGTTGGTTCATCCTTCTCGAGCTTTGCGAGAAAGGATAGTTTTCTTTTTATGTTTTTAGTTTGGCCAACTTGGTTTGTCTGGGAGTAGTGTTATCGTTTATGGAGCTGTGACTACAATTATCTGATATTTTAGGAGGTGCGTCTCCATATTTTATAATGGATCTGTATATTTGTGTTTTCTATTTATGAGTCGGTTTGGGTCTTATATAGAAGATTTTCGAACTTATAATCTTAATTATGATTATGAAATTTTTTGTTGTACATTTACTTGAATCAAGGCATTTATATTTAACCCACTTTTCGGCCTTAAAATGTTATGGACAATGTAGCGCTCAAGAAGGGTGTTACACCATCAGTAGGGCTCCATAGGATACAAACTGGTATAAACTAAAGGAAAATACATAAAAAGATCCTAAACATGAAACATCCTCACCACACTCCACTTAGAGCCCATTCCCCACTCAAAATACATCGATAATGGCACCACTCACATATCTATGTATAACAAGCGCTATGACCTATCCACGAAAACTAACATGGATATCCACTACTACCCTGATTCTCTCCGAATCTGCACCAGTAAACTCGTGGGGGTGGCGTCAATGGTGTCTCCTAACTGCTGCCATATATGAACACACGACAGCGTTGGAACAACTATTGGTAATGTGAGCTATGAGGTACATCATCTCGGGGAACTAATGCTACCGGACTTATCACCTCTGAGCTCTAAGATAGATCCCAAGGATTTGAATGCTTTCGAGCAGGCGGATGCCAAAACTCCCATAAAGGTTGACGTCGGGGACTACCATAAGAAACTATACTATTATCATGCAATGGAAAAGGATGCATAACATAAGATACAATAATAGAGCAGAGACGTGCAACACATATAGATAACAATAATCCTCAAATTATTGCATCATCTTCTTCCCTTAAGCACTCATGCAACTAAGCCTGGATTCTGACGTGGCCACCTATAATCCTGTCACACATCCCCCATTCCCGTTAGGGATGTTATTCAGTCATCCAAGTTGCTCGTCCATAAATGTTGGTGCACACCCCATTCCCGTTAGGGCGCTCATTCAAAGAATGACACTATTCCCCCATTATCATTAGGGAATAGTTTCACAATATAATAATAATATCCCCATTCCAGTTAGGATACGGAATGACTCAACATGGACTACAAGAGTATCACGATCGTTTCACCCATTCCTGTTAGGGAACTGACCCGTGATATCTGGCATCCTTAATCAGATACTCTGACCTTGTGTGTTCACCCACATGGATGTGAACAACACCATGCATTCAATATGAGTTTCACCGACTCTTACCGAGTCATAACCTAGTGCCTAAACCTTCCATCAGAGATTCACATAAATCATCATATAATCTCACATAAGCTCTGTGACACCCTCTATCCCGCATGCATTCAAAATCCATAACACATATATAAAAGAGAGAGAACATATGCAAATATATATAATTATCAAAACCGGGCAGAGTCTGCCGCATCGTAACATAACACGGAAATAACCAAAACATGTTTATAAAGAAAACATAACATAAAACAAAATCATAAACGAACCCAACCCTGATGTCACAATACAGAGCCGGTATAACCAATCCGATAAAACAACTCGGATACAACTGGAAACAACTAAACAACTACTGAAAACTGGAAATCCTATCAACAAGTCGAGGCTCCTCAAAGTCACTCCTCAACTGACTGCACCTCGACCTCTGCATAAACGATACATGCCACAAAAAAGAAACATAGAGATAGGGAGTAAGAAACATATATATGAATATAATGGCAATGAAGCAGTTAGCAAGAGTAGCATACATCAAACAAGCATGTTATATCAAACAACAATATCATAACAATCATCATCATATAACGTGTATGCTATGCAATGCAGTTATGCTCCACTCCTCTACTATGCACTTGGATCCAAACTAACTCAGGATGCCAACTTTGGGGTTACATTTCCACATTGGCCAATAAGCACCAACGTCGGGGCAATCCACCAAACCCTGGGTGGACCCCTAGGAGAGCCGACACATCTTATTCTTGGATGCGCCACCACGGTGTATACTTGATTCCCCTTCGGAAGAATCCTGCGGACGGCCTGACTGTTTTACTCTCGGACAACCTCCCCTATGTTGTACAACCTCCCGTCAACATTTCCGATGCGTGAATGCATGGAAAACAACACACAACCACAACCACCACCTCTGCTTGGGCCCATAGGCTACCCAAGTTTTATCACCATCAACTCTTCGACCACTAGGCTATCGAGGATTATCGTTTAACATTCATCGTTAACTCTTTTAAGCATTAACAACACTCTGGTCATTAAGCACCAGAGCTCAACACCTAGACCATCAAGCATCAAGGCCCCCTTGGAGGGAACACTAGGCTACCAAGGTACAACATGTTATCACTTGGAGCGAACACTAGGCTACCAAGGTTCAACATCTTAACGCTTGGAGTGGACACTAGGCTACCAAGGTACAACATCTTATCACTTGTCTTTGGTCTTCATGTTTCGTTGGTATCTTATTAAGTCTTTTAAGTGTATGGGGTGAAAACCCCTATTTCAACATTCTGGTTCCTGTTCTGGTCAGGTGAGTACGGGCGTGCTCACCCTCAGCACGGGCGTGCTCGACATGCAGGGAAGCACAACCGTGCTGTCTGTTAAACACAGGCGTGCTTAAAACGTGCCCATTCTCTGGATTTCAAATTGGAGCACGGGCGTGCTCCCTGTTAAGCACGGTCGTGCTAAATGGAGCGTGGTCATACTAAACTGGGCATAAAGGGTCAGAAACCCTTTCCCAAATCATTGGTACAGTTCACAGATTCAACCTATTGGCTTTTACTAATCCATTGATCATCAACTTCATTAATCTTAACTATTCTTCATTAATATGCATGTCTTATCATTATGGGGAATTAATCCTTTAATCATAGCTTCGTTTTTAATGTTACTAGAATACTCACTAATTAATCCTAGGGTCTTTAACTAAGCCCTATGAACATAACCTTAACTCTTATACTATATTCATGTCTTATGAACAACTGGGAGAAACATCCCTTAATTCTCATTATTATCATTAACGTATTTTAACGTCTTAATATCATTATTAGCATTAACATCCTCAACAATCAATACTCATAAAGATTACAACACAACAACAGTCAATAACATCATACTCATCATAATCATGACATCACAACATCAATTAATAGTAAGAACATTAATACCAATATTATCATCACAACAAATAATCATCAAATAACAATTAATCATAAAAACATATAAACATGTTAACAAGGAAAGGGTCATGGGTAACCCTTCATCTTACGCTACCCCCAAGCCTACATACTCATACTATTTTTTCTCCCCATACCTGGTATGAATATTCCCAAAATGATAACGTTGACAAACTAGACACGTTCCCTCGAGCGGCTCGACGAGTTCCCCAAGCCTTGGTCAAACAAGAAGAGGATAACCAATTGGTCTCTAGATCTAATAAAAGAAAAGAGACTAAGAGAGTGGGAAGAGAACGTTACCTTAAACGACACTATCGTGCTACTTCTCTCCCACAACTAGAACAAGAACACCAAGAACTTCAAGGGGTTCAAGAAGAGGGAAAGGGAAGAGGTTTCTGTCGCACTAAGATTGTCCAAAGTGCTAAAAAGAGGGTTTGGTTTGCAAGCCTCATGGAGCTGCTCTATTTATAGACTGAGACCTGAGCTTGCCTTGCTCCCTGTTGAGTAGGTCGTGCTCAATTCCTGAGCACAGGGCTCTCAAAGATTGCACTGTGAGACCATCTAAACGATCGAATTGGCCAAAACACATAATATAAGACTTGTAGATAATCCTCGTATCTTTCCAACGCCACAAAGATCACCTCGATCGGACATCTAGAACTCAGGATATGGTCAAAACTGTGAAACGGGTTACTTGAACTCTAAAAGGATTGAACCTTTCTAGGGTAAACTTCCCCGAACATGAACTTAGGCATCAAAAACAAACATAACAAGCATATACAAACATATATATAAATAATATGAAAGCACTAAGCTTATTTACGAAAAATGGGGTGTTACAAGCTCATCACATATAAAATCATATTTTATTATGTTAGGCACCTCTAAGTCATATGTCATACTCTCCCCAACATATATATCTCCCGACCAACATATATCATTGCCTAGAGACCAAATAAGCATGAAATCAGAGATACGACATGTTATCGTACAGAGCATGTTACACATATTAAAATAATAATAAAACATTCATGTTATCAAAGATAGTCATATAAAGCAAGTTAAGCATGTTAAAGCAACCATCACACATCAAGCAGTTAAGTAATGATAAAATCAGACATTCTCAATGGGCGTAAAATTATACTAACAGCGATAAACCTACAATCCCCAAATCATCCTTGGTAATACGAGGTAGTCGCCAATGTGATTTTGGTATTGTCAATTACTCGCTCACTAGTTGGGCGCCCTACAACTATTATTGCAGTTTACGCTACTTAGACGTTTCCGACAATAGGATGCTTCTCTCTCCCACCTGAGATGTATGTAAATGACTCTGGGACTACGAAACCGATACTCCTCTTCTCCTCTCAAATATACGAAGCAGACAACATCGGTAACCCTAATACGAAAACGAAAAGTAAAACTGATAACCGAACGCAGAGAAAACCTCAATACCATTATCGACGGCATGTTGGCATGATAAGATTATAAGCTTACCTTAACCCTAGCAAGAAAAGGAATCTAGGGTTAAGAAGCAGACGTTACTATGATCTCAACGACGTAGACGGTTTCACGATATGATGACTGGTTTGTTCGCACTTAGCTCGGGAAGTTCCAACTCTCTCTAGACCCGTTTTCTCTTTTCTGGTCTATTTTTCACAACAAGGTGAAAGTGGTAAACTTTCACCCTTCATCTCTTTTATTTTTAACTTGTAGACTGAGTATGCTAGAGTGTGGGAAGTCCCAACGCTCAAGCGTTCTAGCGCTATAGCGTGGGCTTGTCCATGTTTAAGCATTGACCCTGGTCAACTACTCCAGCCTGAAGTTTTCATGTCACTTGTTCCGGTCCTTTCTTCAGCATGTGACACGAGTTGCCACACGTCCAGACAACATGACGCTCAAATGTCAACTCTGGCATGCTGTAGAGTACACCTTATGAAGCTCTTTATGGGAGGAGATGTAGGACACCCTTGTGTTGGAGTGAACCTGGTGATAGTGTTGTGATAGGACCTGAGATAGTGCAAGAAACCACAGAAAATGTGAGGATGATTCAGGAAAAGATAAAAGTGGCACAGAGTAGGCAAAAGAGCTACCATGACAAAAAGAGGAAGGCGCTCGAAATCCAGGAAGGTGACCATATGTTCTTGAGAGTTACCCCAACAACTGGGGTTGGTAGAGTGATGAAAGCGAGGAAGCTTACTCCTAGATTCATTGGTCCTTACCAAATTCTAAAAAGGGTCGGCGAAGTCACCTACCAAATAGCCTTGCCACCATTCTTGTCCAACCTTCATAGTGTTTTTCATGGGTCTCAACTCAAAAAGTACATTCATGACCCTAGCCATGTGATAGTACCCGATACCATACAGTTAAAAGAGAACTTGACTTTCGAGGTATTACCCCTTCGAGTCCAGGATAGGAGGGTGAAGCAGCTAAGAGGGGAGGAGATTTCTTTAGTCAAGGTCGTTTGGAGTGGGACTACTAAGGAAAGTACAACATGGGAGCTGGAAAGCAAGACAATGGAATCATATCCGCACCTTTTCAATCGAGGTGAGTAGAAATTTCAAGGACGAAGTTTTTATACGGGGGTGAAATTGTAACACCCCGTTTTTCGTTAAGTGCTACTATGAATGTTGTTTGCTTGTTTAAGCCTTAGGACAAAGCTTAGAGTTGTTGTTGAGGGCTAAGTGGGATTTCTAGGTTTAAAAGGCTTAAAATTCCTTTCTGGTACATGAGCACGGCCGTGGTCATGTCTAGCACGCCCATGCTCAATGCTGTGTCTTGTGACCGTTTGGATCACAAGCATGGTCGTGCTTAATAGGAAGCACGATCGTGCAAGGGAGGCGCGCCCATGCTTAGAAAGGTGCACGGTCGTGCTTAGGTCTACAGCTTATAAAAGTGGCACAGAAACCGAGGGTTATGTTTTAAACCCTATTTTTGCCTAAGCAAAAACCCTAGTGCGACTATAAACCCTTTCATCCCTATTTTCTCTAAACCCATTGCATTGTTGGAGTTTTAGAGACTCTTGGAAATGTAGTTCGTCTTTGTTGATCCTTATAGGCAACGGTTCATCCCTTTTAATGTTTCCTTTATGTTATTTAGATTTGGGAACTGATTGGTTAACCCTTTCTGTTTGACCGAGGCTTGGAAAGCTAACTGAGCCGCTCGAGGAACGCGTGGGTTACCGTTTGTGTTGTCACTATCGGATTCTTCATACCAAATATGGGGAGAATGACAGTGTAATCATTAGGCAATGGGTGACGTAAGATGAGGGCTTCCCATAGCCCCTTTTTTTATTAACTGTTGTCACTGCCATGTTATAATTGATTATATGTTCAATTGGATTAATTGCTATAATTGGTATTTGGTTAATGGTATGTTTGTTGATGCCTAGTTCATGTATCTGTTTTGATGCCAATAATGAATGATGATTAATATGTTATGTTATGACTAACTAGCTGAGTTGTGCTATTGATAATGTTGTTATGAGTATTGGCTGAATATGTTTGTTGATGTTGGTTTGTTAATAAGACCCTAACTAGCTAAAATATGACTCTTAATTTACATAACGGTTAAGGGAATAACTCCCCTAATGTGTTCATAAAATATGGATTAATAGTGAGATGTGAGGTTTCCACCAAATGGTGTAGTTAAGACCCTAGAATTTGATTTAAGAGTGTTTAGGGAAGTCTTGGATTCAAGAACACCATGAATCTACCCAGAACAGTACGGCCAGCTCCAGGAGCACGACCGTGCTGAACAGGGAGCACAACCGTGCTCCCAGTTTGAATTCTGGAAGATGGTCGTGCTTTAAGCACTGCCGTACATAACAGGAGTACGACTGTGCACCAGGCACGACCGTGCATAAAAGGAAGTACGATCGTGCTTCACTTAAATGGAAGCACGACCGTGCTTCACTTAAATGGAAGCATGCCCATGCATAGGGTGAGCATGCATGTGCTCCCTCTCCAGTACAGAATCCGAGATTAAAGGTATTAAAGGGGTGTTTCACCCCAAAGGTCCCCAATAATGAAATAAGACACCAATCGAATGAAGACAGTTAGATAACTTAATTAAAGACTAATTAAAATAAACAAGATTAATAAGTTGGTTAAGCCGGTGCCCAATGGGTTGCCGCACGTTGATATGCTTTGGTGCTTTTTGGTTAAAGTGGCCTCGATGCTTTTTGGTCGAGGTGTTGATGAGTTGAACCTTGGTGCTTTTTGGCCAAGGGGGACCTTGACTCTTAAGGGTTAAGGTGTTGATCTTGGTGATAAGTCTTGGGTGCTTATTGGCCTAAGCGAAGAAGGTGGTTACCATTGTTTGTTGTTGTGCTCATGCATCATACATTGGAGTTGTTAGTGGGGGAAGATCAACACAGGGGAGGTCGTCCTAGAGTACGACCATATGGCCATTCGTGGGTGGTTCACCCAAGGTTTACTGGACCGTGCGCCGCCGTTGTGGCGCATCCTAGAGTATGTTGTGTCGACTATCCAAGGGGTTCACCCAAGGTTTGGTGGACTGCCGACGTTGGTGTTTTTGTCCAATGTGGATATGTATCTCTGAAGTTGCCTTCCTGAGATAGTTTGGATCCACATGCATAATGGAGTAGTGGAGTAGTGTTGCACCGCATTGTATATGTTGGTTGAGATAGCATGTTGATGTGATTATATATATATATATATATATATATATATATATATATATATATATATATATATATATGTTGATGTTATATATTATGTATTGCTTTGCCATGCTATGATGTATGTTCATCTTACTTACTATCCCAATGCCGTTGTGTTTACATGTTTTCTTACTCCCCGTTTCCTCTGTTTATGTTTGGCATGTATTTCTTTATGCAGAGGACGGTGAGCAGCCAGTGGAGGAGTGACTCTGAGGAGCCGTGACTCTAGTTAGGATTTTCAGTAGTTATAGTTTTTATTAGTTTAGTTGTTTCAGTTTGTATTCCATGGATTTTATTCCGGAACGGCTATACCAGCTATGTATGTGACATCGGGGTTGGGTTATGTTTTATATGTTATGTTTCTTGTTTATGTTTTATTTCTTTTAAAACTATGCTTCTTTTCCGCGTTGTTGAGACGTTACAATGTGGTGCTTTCTATCCAGTTTTTATTTTATGAAATAAATGCATGTTTTTATCTTACCTCTTTTATGTAAATGTTTTATAATTAACATGTGGGGTAGAGGGTGTCACATTTAGTGGTATCAGAGCAGGTCGGTCCTATCAGGTCGTGGTATGAGTCTGTTGTGAGTCTGTTGTGTTCTCTCATTTGAATTGTCTATATTTGTTATAGACAATGATGCTTAAATTTTGAAGCCTGTAGCTTTTTCCTGCTTAAGTTCTCTGTATTTAATGCTTGTTTTGGATATGTACAGGAACTCATGGCAGGAAGAGGCAGAAACGATCAGGCAATCGCTGACGCGTTGGAACTCCTTGCAATGATCAGCAGCGAGTTATCTTCGCCACTTTTATGCTCACTGAGGAGGCTGACCACTGGTGAGAGAACTACCGTCAGAGGATGGTGGTTGAGGGTACAACGGTTACATGGGATGTTTTCAGAGATAGATTCTTAGAGAATAATTTTCCTACGGATGTCTGTGACAAGAAAGTGATGGAATTCTTGGCGCTAAAGCAGGGAAATAAGTCAGTGGGTGAGTATTCATAAAAGTTTGAGGAACTGGCTAGGAATTACACACCGTATCAAGTTATGGTTAATGATCGTTCAAAGTGTGTCAATTTGAGGATGGCCTTCGTCCAGAGATCAAGCGGGTGATCAGTTACCTGGAGGTCAGAGTCTTCCCGACCTTGATGAACAAGAGTAGGATCTTTGAGGATACCTACAAGTCCATAGTGGCCGATTTCGAGGAATTGAGATGGCCAGGGTAGCAAGAAGACCGAGCGAGAAGGACAAGGGCAAGCAACGTTTATGCTCCAAAGGTAGGGATTTCAAAGCAGTGGCGGAGAAACCACCGTTTTCTTATGATAGGTCTAGGGGTGGGAACTCTAATGCCCATAGGCCCATGAAGTGCGGAAAGTAAGACACACCAGATCACTTCACTACCCAGTGCAAGGATACGGACGTCATCTGCTTTAGGTGTGGCAAGTCTGGACACATCAGTCGGGATTGTGGAGGAGCGAAGTCAGAACCTCCAAGTGCTAGCAAGAGTTAGCAGTCTCAGGCTAATCGACTGAAGACTACTGGGAGAGTCTTTACTCTTAGTGGAGCTGAGGCCTCCGAGTTTGGTGACTTCATTCAAGGTATGCGCTTAATTGATGGGACTCCTTTAACTGTATTGTATGACTCGGGTGCCACACACTCGTTTATATCACATGATAGGGTCAAGAGTCTAAATTTGCATGTTACCTTTCTTGAGTATGATCTGGTTGTTTCCACGCCTACAAACAAATATGTTCTTACTTCACATGCGTGCAAGAACTATCATATTACCATTGATGGTAGAATCTTTATTGTTGATCTTGTATGATTACCTTTAAAATAGCTTGATATTATTCTTGGCATGGACTGGTTATCTTCCAACCACGTCTTTCTAAATTGCTTTGATAAAACCATAGTTTTTGGAACTCCTGTGGAGTCTAAGAATCCGATCTTTCTCTCTGCCAACCAAGTTAAGGCTTCGATGAAAGACGAGGCCCAAGTGTACATGATGTTATATTCCTTGGAATTAGAGACCCCTCCTGAGAGAGATGTTGAGTTCACCATAGATTTAGTGTCTGGCACCGGGCCAATATCCATAGCACCCTATAGAATGTCTCATCTAGAGCTAGATGTTGAAGAAATAGATAGAGGACCTGATCTAGAAGCAGTTTATTAGGCCTAGCGTATCCCCGTGGGGAGCGCCAGTGTTGCTATTAAAGAAGAAGGATGGTAGCATGAGGTTGTGTGTCGACTATCGGCAGCTCAACAAAGTAACCATTAAGAATCAGTATCCCGTCCCTATGATTGATGACCTTATGGACCAGTTGATAAGAGCTTGTGTTTGCTCTAAGATAGATTTTAGTTTAGGGTACCATTAGATTTGGATTAAGTCTAAGGACATCCATAAGACAGCGTTTAGGATGCGTTATGGTCACTATGAATACTTGGTTATTCCCTTTGGTGTGACCAATGGTCCTGCTGTGTTCATGGACTACATGAACAAGACCTTTCACCCTTACTTGGATAGGTTTGTGGTGGTTTTCATAGATAACATCTTAGTGTACTCCAAGACCAAGGAGGAACATGAGGAACACCTGAGTGTTGTCTTGCAAACCCTTAAGGAAAAACAGTTGTATGCTAAGTTGTCTAAGTGTGAGTTCTGGCTAGAAGAGGTGAGTTTCTTAGGACATGTCATCTCTAAAGGTGGCATAGCCGTGAATCTGGCTAAGGTTCAGACGGTGCTCCAGTGCAAAGCGCCAAAGTCAGTGACTGAGATTAGGAGTTTCTTAGGTTTAGCAGGATGCTATAGGACGTTCATAGGAAGGTTTCTCTAAGATAGCCTTACCCTTAACCCGTCTCACCAAGAAGGGACATTTGTTTGTTTGGGACTCTAAGAGTGAATAGAGTTTTCAAACCCTTAAGGATAGGATGACATCAGCACCAGTGTTAGTTTTGCCAGATCCTAGTGAACCTTTCGTAGTTTACTGCGATGCTTCTAAGCAAGGTTTAGGTGGTGTGTTGATGCAGATTGGTAAGGTAGTAGCTTATGCTTCTAGGCAGTTAAAAACCTATGAAAAGAACTACCCTACCCATGACCTAGAGTTAGGAGTTGTGGTGTTTGCCTTAAAAAATTGGAAGCATTACCTTTATGGAGCAAAGTTTGAGGTCTTTAGTGATCATAAGAGTTTGAAGTATCTCTTTGATCAGAAGGAGCTGAATATGAGGCAGCGTAGGTGGATGGAGTTTTTAAAGGATTATGAGTTTGATCTAACCTACCACCCAGGAAAGGCCAATGTAGTGGCAGATGCTTTGAGTAGGAAAACCTTGCACGTCTCCGCTTTGATGGTTAGGGAGATGGATCTGATTGAGGAGTTTAGAGACCTGAGTTTAACTTGGGAAGTTACCCCTAAGAGCATTAGGCTTTGAACCTTTAAGGTTACCAACAGTTTGATGAACCAGATTAGAGAGGGTCAGAAGATAGACTAGTTTCTCTTAGACCAGAGAGAGTTGCTTGCTCAAGGTAAAAACCTTAGTTTTAAAGATGGAAGTGATGGAGTTTTGAGGTTCAAAGATAGAGTTTGTATACCAGATGTTCCTAAGCTTAGAAAGTTGATCATTGAAGAAGGACATAGGAGTGGTTTGAGTGTGCACCCAGGTGCCACTCAGATGTATCAGGATCTTAAGCGCATGTTTTTGTGGCCTAGGATGAAGAAAGATGTGGCTAAGTTTGTGTACGCTTGTTTAGTGTGCCAAAAGTCTAAGATAGAACACCAAAAGTCATCAGGAAAGTTGTAACCTTTGAGTATCCCAGAATGGAAATGGGACAGTATCTCCATGGATTTTGTGTCTGAACTCCCTAGGATTCCAGCTGGTTTTTAGGCGATCTGGGTTGTGGTGGATAGATTGACTAAGTTTGCCCATTTCATCCCTATGAACATGGAGTATCCCTTAGAAAAGTTGACTAGGTTGTACATCAAAGAGATAGTTAGGTTACATGGTGTACCCTCTAGCATAGTGTCAGACAGAGACCCAAGGTTTACCTCTAGGTTTTGGAATAGTTTGGTTGAGGCTTTAGGGACCAAGCTTAGGCTAAGTTAATCTTATCACCCACAGATCGATGGCCCGTGTGAGAGAACCATCCAGTCCTTCGAGGACTTGCTTAGAGCTTGTGTGCTAGAAAAGTCTGGTAGTTGGGACAAGTTTTTGCCCCTGATAGTGTTCACCTACAACAATAGTTTCCATTCCAGTATTGGGATGAGACCATATGAAGCTCTTTATGGGAGGATATGTAGGACACCCTTGTGTTGGAGTGAATGAGACGCCCCAACGTCCCATTAAAGAAAAACCCAAAATAGTTAAGACCTAATCGTGTTATTAGCTTTAAACGGTTATATTAAAATGGTGGAAAAATTTAAAACTTAAATATAAACAATATATATAAACATATATGCATCACTATATACATCACATCCTAGTACAATACTGTAAAGGGAAATCCCAACAGTAGGATCCTAATATGTACAAACTGGTAAGATAGCAAAATACATCAATATACTAAAGAAAGGACGCCTCACTAACTCTCAACACCCAGTCCCCTCTCAAAATACATAAAAACCTCACACACACCTACACAGATAGCACTGGCCTGATCTATCACAAACTACTACCCTCACTACCACCCGGTGGTCTCGACGCTCCTACTACTCCTCCACTACCACTGGAAGAGCTCTTGTCTGACGGTCTCTAGAACCTCGGGAGGTACGGATGCCTCCGGAACAGGCTTCGGATCAGGAGCTTGCTCGTTACTACACGTATACCAGTATGTGAATGATGATCGCTCCAAGTGTGTGAAGTTCGAGGATGGTCTGCGTCCAGAGATCAAGCAAATCATCAGCTATCAGGAGATTTGTGTCTTCCCTATCTTGGTGAACAAGTGTAGGATTTTCGAAGATTCCTACATATCCAAAATGGTAAACTACCAAAGTTCAAATGTTCAGAGCAACAAGAAAAATGATCAGAAGGACAAGGAAAAGCAGTGTACAGCTCCAGTTGACTGAGACTTCAAGCAGGGTGGCAAGAAGCCATAGTCCTCTACAAACAGGTTCAGGAATTGGGATTCTTTTGCTCCTAGGTCCATCAGATGCAGCAAGTGCAGGCAGGATCATTTCACCACTCGGTGTAAGGAGACCGATGTCATCTGCTTCAAGTGTGGCAAGTCTAGCCATATCAGCCGAGAGTGTGGAGGGACAAAGTCAGAACCGCGAAGTGCTAGCAAGAATCAGAGTTCCCAAGCCAATCGATTGAAAACCAATGGAAGGGTCTTTACTGTTAGTGGAGTTGAGGCCTCCGAGTCCGAGGACTTGATCCAAGGTATGTGCCTTATCGATGGAACTCCTTTAGATATTTTGTTTGATTCGGGTGCGAATCACTCGTTTATATCACCTGACTGTGTCAAGAGTCTTAAATTGCTTGTGACCCTTCTTGATTGTGATTTAACTGTTTCCACACCCACAAATCAGTATGTTCTTACTTCACATGCATGCAAGAATTGTCTCATTACCATTGATGGTACAAATTTCGTAGTCGATCTTGTGTGCTTACCCTTGAAACAACTCGATGTTATTCTTGGTATGGACTGGTTATCTTCCAACCATGCCCTCTTGAACTGTTTTGATAAAACCATCGTTTTTGGAACTCTAGTGGAGTCTAAGGATCCATGATTTCTCTCTGCCAACCAAGTTAAGGCTTCTATGAAAGAAGAGGCCCAAGTTCCAAGTTTACATGATGTTATCTTCCCTGGAAGTAGATAGCAAGCGTGATGTTGGGAATGTGCCAATAGTGAGGGAGTTTCCTGAAGTGTTCCTCGGGGATGTTTATAATTTACCCCATGAGAGAGATGTGGAGTTTACAATAGACTTAGTGTCGGGAATGGGACCCATATCCATAGCACCTTATAGGGTGTCTCCTCTAGAACTAGCTGAGTTGAAGAAACAGTTGGAGGAACTGATTCAGAAATAGTTCATTAGACCTAGTGTGTCCCCATGGAGATCGCTGGTGTTGTTAGTAAAGAAGAAGGATGACAGCATGAGGTTGTATGTCGACTATCGACAACTCAACAAAGTGACCGTTAAGAATAGGTATCCCATTTCTAGGATTGATGGCCTTATGGACCAATTGATAGGAGCTTGTGTTTTCTCCAAGATAGATCTGAGGTCAGGATACCATCAATTCGGGTTTGACAACCAAAGGATAGGTTGCCTTTGGAGATGATGTTATGGTTGAATTTTATCAAGTTAATTTCGTGTAACTAAGTTGTAACAAAATTAAAGTGAAGAAAAGAAAGAACATGGATGAAGAAAAGAAATGGAATGGCGCCACAAACAAAGTAGTTTGATAAGCCTATGAAGTTCGCCACAAGAATCTTGGATTCTTGATAAGAACAAGAATTGGCTCAACCAAGAACCAAGGAGAACAAAATTCTCACAAAATGGAATTCAATCCAAAATTAACATCCAAGTTATTATTACATGTATTAGGACGAAATTACATATAGGGTAAGTGGCTACCCTCATTTGGCTTCACACTTAGTCTTCCTAATGATTCCATAACCCTCACTTAACTAGCCTAATCATGACTAACTTAAAACCCATTTTAATTCAGCCACCAACTCATAATTCACGCCCCCACCCCTTTACTACTCTCTCTCTCTCTCCTTCATTATGTGGTGGTTACACTTGCTTCTCAAATTAAAAGTGTAACCCCCCATAATTTACACAAAACATAAAAAGCTTACTAATTCAAAATGGAGTTACTTTTGGTATGCAAACCAAAAAAGATTCCTCCAACCCATTACACTTATTGAAATTAAAAGAAGACAACTAATTGGACTTGTCTTCAAAGTGCACGCCCATCATCACCAAAATCATGGGTCTTCTAGTTGGATGAGATATGTCACCAACTTGGGCTGCATTCCGTCCAATCTAGCATTTCTGCTTGCTTCCATTATAAGAGCCATTATTTGAATTAAGACTTGGTGGGCTTTCTTGGTTGTAACTCTTGTCATGGGTCCATAAAGTCCTTGTGTTGTTTCTTGAACCATGCTCCTTATTGGGCTCATATTAGGTTAAGTCTGAGGACATTACAAAGACTGCATTTAGAATGCGCTATGGTCAGTGTGAGTACTTAGTTATGCCCTTTGGTGTGACTAACGCTCTTGCTGTGTTCGTGGATTATATGAACAAGACCTTTCACCCTTACTTGGATAAGTTTGTGGTGGTTTTCATAGTTGACATCTTAATGTACTCCAAGACCAAGGAGGAACATGAGGAATACTTGAGGGTAGTCTTGCAGACCCTTAAGGAGAAGCAGTTGTATGCTAAGTTGTCTAAGTGCGAGTTTTGGTTAGAAGAGGTGGGCTTCTTAGGACATATCATCTCTAAAGGAGGGATAGTCGACGATCCGCCTAAGGTAGAGACTGTCCTCCACTGGGAAGCACCAAAGTTAGTGACCGAGATTAGGAGTTTCTTTGGTTTAGCAGAGTACTATAGGAGGTTTATAGAGGGTTTCTCTAAGATAGCTTTACCTTTGTGTGGGACTCTAAGTGTGAGGAGAGTTTCCAAACCTTAAAGGAAAGGTTAACATCTGCACCAGTGTTAGTGTTACCCAATCCTAGTAAGCCTTTCATAGTGTACTACGATGCTTCTAAGCAAGGTTTAGGTGTTGTGTAGATGCAGAATGGTAAGGTAGTAGCTTATGCCTCTAGGAAATTGAAAACCCATGAGAAGAATTACCCTACCCGTGATTTGGAATTAGGAGTTGTAGTGTTTGCCTTAAAAATTTGGAGGCATTATCTTTATGGAGCAAGGTTTGAGGTCTTTAGTGATCATAAGATTTTTAAATATTTGTTTGACCAAAATGAGTTGAATATGAGGCAACGTAGGTGGATGGAATTCCTTAAGGATTATGATTTTGAGTCAACCTACCACCCAGCAAAAGCCAATGTAGTGGCAGATGCCTTAAGTAGAAAGACCTTACATGTTTCAGCCCTAATGGTTAGAGAGATGGATTTAATTAAGGAGTTTAGAGACTTGATCTTAGCATGAGGAGTTACCCTAAAGAGTATTAGGCTTGGAACATTGAAGATTACCAACAGTTTGATGGATCATATTAGAGATGGTTAGAAGGTAGATGTTTACCTCTTAGGCCAGAGAGAGTTGCTAGCTCAGGGTAAAAACCTTAGTTTTAAGGAAGAAGATGATAGAGTTTTGAGGTTTCAAGACAGTGTTTGCATATCTGACGAACCAGAGCTTAAGAAGTTGATCCTTGAAGAAGGACATAGGAGTAGTTAGAGTGTTCATCTAGGTGCCACTAAGATGTACCAGGATCTAAAGCGTATGTTTTAGTGGCCTAGAAAGAAGAAGGATGTAGCCGAGTTTTTCTATCCGTGCTTAGTGTGCCAAAAGGCTAAGACATAACACAAAAAGTCTTCAGGTAAGATACAACCTTTGAGTATCCCAGAATGGAAATAGGATAGTATCTCTATGGATTTTGTGTCTGGACTCCCTAGGACTCCAGCTGGTTGTGATGCTATATGGGTTGTTGTGGATAGATTGACTAAATCTGCTCATTTCATCCCTATGAACATGGAATATCATCTAGAGAAGTTAACTAGGTTGTACATCAGGGAGATAGTTAGACTACATGGTGTGCCTTCTACATACTATCGGATAAAGACCTTAGATTTACCTCTAGGTTTTGGAATAGCTTGAATGAGGCTTTTGGGACTAAACTTAGACTATTCAGCTTACCATCCACAGACCGACGACCAATCTGAGAGAACCATCCAGTCCTTAAAGGACTTGTTGAGAGCTTGTGTGCTAGAACAGTTCGGTAGTTGGGATAAGTTTTTACCCCTGATAGAGTTTACCTACAACAATAGCTTCCATTCCAGTAATGGAATGGCACCCTATGAAGCTTTGTATGGAAGGAGGTGTATAACACCATTGTGTTGGAATGAGCCCGGTGTGAATGTTGTTCTAGGACCCAAGATAGTGCAAAAGACTACAGAGAAAGTGAGAATGATCCAAGACAATATGAGAATGGCACGAAGTAGGCAAAAGAGCTATCATGACAAGAGAAGTAAGGCTCTCGAGTTCCAGGAAGATTATCATGTGTTCTTACGAGTTACTCCAACAACTGGGTTGGTAGAGTGATGAAAGCAAGGAAGCTTACTCCTAAGTTCGATGACCCTGACCAAATTCTAAAAAGAGTCAGTGAAGTTGCTTACCAAATAGCCTTACCCCCTTTCCTATCCAACCTTCACAAAGTGTTCCATGTGTCTCAACTTCGAAAGTATATTCATGATCCTAGCCATGTGATAGTACATGATACAATTCAGTTAAAAGAGAACTTGACTTTTGAGGTACTACCGCTTGGGTTGAGGATTGAAGGAATAAGTAGCTAAGAGGGAAGAAGATTCTTTTGGTCAAAGTTGTTTGGAGTGGGGCTACTGAGGAAGTGCTACTTGGGAACTGGAGAGCAAGATGATTGATGCGTATCTGCACCTTTTTACCCGAGGTGAGTAGAAATTTCGAGGACAGAATTTTTATAAGGGGCTGGAATTGTAACACCCCGTTTTTCGTATAGAAGCGTGTATACGTTTGTATGTTATATGTATGTTGTATGTTGAGTTAGTTGTTAGATATATGGCTTAGGAATGGTAAAATGGGGTCTATTGGGACTTTCTAGGGAAAAATCCCTTTCTGGTGCATCAGCGCGACAATGCTCATGTACAGCACGACCCCGTGCTCAAAGGCATGCTAAGTGGCTAAGTGAGCCACGAGCACAACCGTGCTCAAGGGAAGCGTGGTCGTGTCGAAAAATGGGGTGTTTGACGGGGAAAGTGTAGGCCACGTGCTTCCTTAAGCACCCCTGTGCTAAAGGTGAGCATGCCCTTGCTCAAGGGAAGCACAGCCGTGTTCGGGGTCTGATGTTGTAAATAGGAGTGTTTTAGAGGGTTATGAGTGTTAACTCTCATTTTGACACTTTTGGAAATCTTAGTGTGACAGAAACTCTCCTTTTCCCTTTCCTTTGAACCCTTCGAAGTTCTTGGTGTTCTTGCGTCCATTTGGGAGAGAAGTCACGCGCGCTATTGTCAATTAAGGTAACGTGGTCGTCCCTTGGTAATCTCCTTTCTTGGTCTCTTGATTGGAGATTAATGGTTTACCTTTTTGTGTTTGGCCAAAGCTTGAGGAATTCGTCAAGCTGCTCGAGGGAACTAGAGTAGAGTTGTTTACGCTTGGGGTTAGTAGAATCTTCGTTCAGGTATAGGGAGAAGGGATTATTATAACATGTAGGCAATGGGGTAGCGTAGGATGAAGGGTTAACCCATGACCTTGTTGAATGCTAATTATTTATTTGATGTTGCCTGCTACATGTATATTATAATTTCGATATGGTTGGCATGCCTTAATTATTGTATTGTGGTTGATAATGATGATGATGCCATGAATGAATGTATAGATGACGATGTTGTCATGCTATGGATAAATGTTGGTTGTTGATATCGTTGACGCTGATGTTAATGTTAATAAGACATTAATTAAATATACGAGAACGTTAATAATGATATAAGAGTTAGGAGATAATTCCCAATGTTCATAAGACATGAACCGTAGTAAACAGAGTGAGGTTAATGCTTAATGGTATAGTCAAGACCCAAGGACTGATCCATGAGTGCTTTGGGAATGTTAATGATAAAAGGAGAATTAAACGATTAATCCCCAATGATCATAAGACATAGAGGTTAAACAAGAGTAACAAGATTAATGCTTGAAGGTGTAGTTAAAAGCCAATAGGATTAATCTATGAATACCCTAGGAAGTTTGGCAAGGGTCCAACCCTTATGCCTAGAACAGTACGACCATGCTCCAGTAAGAACGGGCGTGCTCAATAGACAACACGCCCGTGCTTAACTTAAATGCCAGTAAGCCTATGTAGGGGGTCAGCACTACCATGCTCCCCCAAACAAAATAGACGTTAGACAGGAACAAGGGTAGGTTCACCCAAATTGTTCCCTATGATGAAATAAGACACCAATTGTAACACCCTTCCCGGGTGCTATATTTTTTTGTGACATTTTAAGGTCGAAAAGTAGTTTAATTAAATTCTCCGCAATAAAATAGGGTATTTTTATTTTTTTCTTTTAAGATCAAAAGAATGGATCAAGAATTCTCAAAGTTTGAAAGAAAACATTTCAAAATGTCCCCTTTGAAAAACGGAGTTTGGATGAAGTTAGAACACCTGATAAAACATTTTATAATATCAAATCTTTTTCTTTTTCTCAAGATAAGTAATAAAACATCCAACCTCATCAAATATTTACATAATACAGTCCAGGGTTACTCAGAAGATAACAGTGCATTAAAACATCTACTAATCATGATTAAGGTTGTAAGTTCGAAAATTATTTACACAAAATCCAACCCGACTCATAAATTGAAAATATAAAGATACACAGACCCAACATAAAGCTATGGAGACGCAGCTCCTAAAATATAAGATACTTGGAGTCGCAGCTCCATAAACAGTAACATTAACTCCCAGACATCCCAAGCTGGCCAAACCAAAATATAAAAGACCATCCTCTCTCGTACAACGTGAGAAGAACAAACCCAGCTAACGAGATCCAGCAGAAACTCTATTTGAGTCCACTACTGACGTCGTCACAAAAGACATCACTAGAGCCATTACAAAAGTAGCTCTCAGACTAAGCCATTTCCCTAACCAAGAGAAAAGTCATAGCCTACAGACCAACAACAATCATGCCTGTCTCAAGAAAAGAAAGGTCATGCATGACAGAAAATCACAAAAACCGTCAACTTGAACCATCTTAATGTTGGAAGACGTCCACTAGAACTCCAACATATCGTCTGCAAGATCGAACCTCAACCTCTATGATGAATCAGCCAAGACACATGTTGACATCTCAGTCTTTTATGAAGAACGGATAATGCACATACCAGCCAACATAGGCAATATAAAATAAGAGGTGAGATTCCCAAACAACACAGCATATGGCAAATATGAAAATAGCACGACACCACATAACATATATTCATATCCATGTAAACATATATTTCAGTCAAACAGTTCAGTATATACAAGTAATAGATAACACGTGCACATATAGTCAACAGTACACAAATCAGTGTAACCACAATCTCATCAAGCATGACCGGACACTGTTAGTTCATAGAGACACGAGAACAGAGGTAACTGATTGAAACTGTATAGTCCCATACCTACACAGCCTCAAGGAAGATTTGACCCTAACTCCAGAGCTAAAAGAACATTCAGAAGGAGTGATTAGAGCACGTTTCACAACTGCCAATATTAGGCATCTTGTGCGTTCGATCGTAACAGCCACATAGTGGTACTATAATTGATTGTGAAACACTCTCAATAATCGTGACCGGCTAGCATCTAGTCATTGATGTCAGTATGTTGCATGGAACGCCACGACCAAGAAGAATCACCAACTGGCCATTTGTGACCCTCCTACCCTGAACACCCCCCATGACCATTTAAGATCGTCACTAGCACGTCCTCATGCGCACATGCATGTCGGCTCAACTTCTTAGGCACAAAGGCCTTACAGAACATAGTAACAATTATGTGTTTAGGCAATAATGCCGTTAATGGCGTGTGCGTTCATATTTATCCAATGGATAAATTTTGGGGTTCCTTACGGAGACCAAAAGCCATTCCGTTCATATTTATCCACCGGATAAATTTCGTGGTTCCTTACGGAAACCAAAAGCCGTTCTAGAGGCAAAGCAGACAGTACCAACCTCTTGGGAATCACCCCTCGCTGTACTATCCATATTTCAACTCTTTAGTACATTATGAAGGTTGGTCATTCGTCACCAACTCGATTATGCCTCTTTAAGTCCATTCCCGAACAGTATTACTTGTCGAGCAAGCAACCTCAAAATACTCTTCGTCATTAAGTATTATGGATGTAAGGATGAGTGAATCGTCCTTACTTTATGACATATGGTCTTGCTCCACCATGAGTCATAATCATTAAGTCTTTATTTTCACTAAGCCATCCTCGACTTAGGTTTTCCATTTAACCTGAAATACTAGTCATGACGACTAAAACCCTTTTGATTCAAAATCAACATTCATTGGCTAAAACCAAACCATTTGAAAATAAATTCAAATAAGAATATAATAGTATCAAATTCCTCAAAATAGTTTCTCAAAAACACTTGAAATCCAAAAAAGGCGATTTTGTCCATTTTTACTAAATTTAGGACCTAAACCACGTGTTTTCAAAAGCATGCCCTTTTTCTCGAATCTTTCACTCTCTTAAATTCCAATACCCATGTTATGACATGAAAATACTAATTTCAAACTTTACATTACGTTTTGCTCAAAAACTCTATGACTTGACCAAATGTCGCTAAATTCGCAAATCGCGTAATTCATTATTCAACAATTTTTAACTCAAATGTTCTAAAACTCATGTAGGGATTTAGAACACTTAGTTAAATGGTAAAACAGTTCCTAACTCATAAGAAATAAGATTTGTCGGATTACTTACTTTTAGTCCATTTTACACTTCCAAACTTTAGAAACTCGTTTTCTTAAACTTTTAAAACCACATTTTGCTTCTTTATGAACAATAATAAATATAATGTCATTTTTGAACGACTTAGGCAACTCACAACAATTTTAAACACTGCAACACAAGTTTGGAAAATGACATTCTTTTTCTCGGTCTCTAAGACATCACTTGAATATTTTCAAATGTAGAGTAAAATCAAATACAATTCTCAAATCATTTATAAAGCTCTTAGCCAAAATCAATGTTTCAAAACGTAGTTAAAAACTTATTCTCTTTCCTCATGAATTTCAATATTCATTTTCTTACTTAAGGATGTTAATGTCGCTTAATTTTCAAGGATTGGAGTTAAACTCCCATTTCCACTCACATTTGGCCAAAAGCCAATCACAACCAAAGTGAAAGTTACGCTTCATCAAATAATCTCACAATTACACATACGCATCAATATATCAAGTTATATCGAATACTCCCAATAATCAAGTTATTTGTAATAACCAAGTATTAAAATCCTCACTTTGATCCAATGGTCCAAGTAATGGTTTTCAACATGCTAGAAATCATTTTCCAACCAAGAAATCACACCAATAAACATAAATCCAACAATAATTAACCACTATAATCATGTCCTCATTAGGGACTAATTAAACAAAGTGGAAAATCCTTAACTTAGGATTTCCCGACAACCAGATAATTAAAGCCATCTTCACATCCACCAATATGGTGTGATGTGGTTCCCACCCCCACCCCCAAACCACCTCTCTCTTGTAGACAAGAGATGATCATTTCTTTGGTTTTTCAACAGTCCGCTTCCCTCGGAGCAAAGCTGTGACATCCTAGTTTCCTCTAAACAGCTCCGGTCAACTCCCGAAACATGTGAAACCTACTTCCCCAAGCAAACAAAACCACTTTAACATCCTAGAGAGGGAGTCTAAGCATTTTCAACTACCAGAAAATTCAAACAACTAACTATTCATCATCAAACGCTCACTCTAAGTTGATTTTAAATACTTAATTTCTCAAAACAGGGTCACATTCAACAGAATGACACAAATTGGGGAAAATGAGATTTTATCATAAGATTACAAAATCAGTTTGGTATACACAAATTTAGGGTTTGCAAACTGATTTGGAGCTTTTTGAAACTAGAATAAATTAGGGGTAAACACTTACCCAAGGAAGAAGAAGATGTCATGGTGGCTGATGAAGGTCCGGCGCGGCGACGACTGGCGGCGGCGCATTCCAGCAGCAACCATGAACCAACAAAAGGAATTAGAATGAGGTTCAAGGAATTAGAATGAGGTTCCTTGAACATCGCTTCAGCACCCTATCATTGCATCTACTTTCCTAGAATTAACCACTACTCTACTCCCTTGATCTAAGCTAATCTATCCTAGGTAAAAGATACCTATCCATAATAATTATTTTGTTCGATTGCATATTGCCCACATATAACCTCATACTCCCATCATCTTTTCCCACTAAAAGCACTCAAAACTTAATACAAAATCAAACATATTTTTTAAATTTATAAAGTGAACCATAATTTAATTTAAATATTAAATATATATAATTCGATTCAAACTAACAAAAAATAGAATTCATGCCACAATTAAATCCATGAGTCAGAGGAAGTTAGAAATATAATTACAATTCAATAAATTGGCCTCGACGCGATGGAGGTGAACTTCATGCACAGGAGGAATTAAAAAAATTTAATAGGACATTTCAATTAGATATGGAAATGGGTTTTGATAGTGTTGGCATAAGTATAGATGATGAGAATAGTGTAAATGAGAAAAGACCAGCACGAACGCACATACAAAACTACCATTAGTAGTAATTCCTTATAGATTCAAGGAAAATAAATTTATTAAAATCAATTCATCATCAACATTCGAAAATCTCATATAAAGAATCAAGTACCCTAAATACCAATTTTTTTTTAATTTTTATAATAGACTGATCTACATGTAAAAATCTAAAATTAAACATACCAAGGAAGGGTAAGCAAATTTTATTTTTACTCTCACACTCCAGGTATTACTGCCACATCACTATAAATCTCTACCTTACAAAAAAAAAGATTATGTATCGATCCTTGAGCTCTCTCAACTAAGCATTTATTACAGGAAACAACAAATGCAATATGGGTCGACGCCAAAGGATCAATCGACGTTGGTTGTGAAGGAGCAAAAAAAGAAGAAGTTCTATCAGAGTGCTTTATGACAACAAGTCTCGACGGCAATCAGTCTTTACCAATAATAGCATCCAACCCAGACATAGATGACAAATAAGATCGATGGCATAAGGAACATCCCGATGCATAGGAAGACGATTTAAACAAGCACTAGAAGCAATAAGATTATCCCCATAGAAGTAGAAACACATGACTCAAAGGACAAACGAAAGATAGGCAACTCAAATTTCACACTTGAAGGATATATCAAAGAAAGTGCTGCTCCTGAATCAAACAATATAGTAACTTCTTCCCCTATACGAGTTAAAGAAATCAAGTCTCCTTCGGATTCTAAGCTGCCTCGGAATAATAGCGGATCATTCTTCTTGAATTCGAAAAGTCCCACGTGCTAAGGGTCCTAGGCCACTCCATCAGTGATTGGCCTCCATTCCCCTACAGTTGACGAAGAGTCTCCGTCTGCCCTTGCGTAGCTCTGATCATACAAACCAAAGCTGCTGCGAGTGCAATGTTCGTCCCTCGCCTATTAGTCCTATAAATCTGCTCACTACCTATGAAATATTGGGTTGATCATGTCCAATATCACAAATAATAACATGCGGTATTTATAATTCTAACAAGCATCCTATGCGCCCAAGTTTTGTCTTAGAAAAAGCCCCACTACCACAATCCGGTTTAGAATCGAACTGCTCTGATACCAATAATGTAACACCCTTTGTTACATTAGTAACCCAAATTAATTTCAATAAAAATCCTTCAAAACATTTAAATAAAAAAAACACAAGTCATAAGATTTTTCTCAAATAACTAAGTATGAAAATACCTCGTATTAAATAAAAAATAGTATTTACAAAATATTGAAAATTATCATTAAATCCAATCATTTGAATAAAAACTAAAAGCCTCAAAACCGGGCGTCTAATTACAATCTGAGAAAAATAGTATGTAAACCAAATAACGGCGTCCGCAAAATACTCTAAACCATACTACATTACTAACCAACTAGCTAATCAAAGATAACTCTTCAGATCTCTGGATCCTCAATAGCGATGTCCTCGGACTCTGAAAACAACACTTATAATGAGATATAAAATCCCAATGCACAACAATACATTTATAAAATGTTTCGAAAATAGTGTTGTTTTCAACCGGTGCGGTAACTGGAAAAACTGTCCATGGTATCCTCTAATTTCCCAAAATAATATAAAAAAATACTTTTAATAACAACAAAAATCTCATCAAGTCAAATGCATATAACATAAGGTCAACTCGTCTCAATGCATCACATTCCACATACCAAGTAAATTCTAAATTAATCCAAGTGGCTCGAAGGCCTCATAACTAATCTGGTCTCTTGCTGGCATGCCATAAATCTCACACATCACATGACAATGGCATCCCATTGCCCACCCCTACTCATGATGAATGTTTCGATGTCACCCTCATGTCGGGGACATTTCTATTTCGATACCTCCCATGTGCACATGGCGGTATTTCTCCCTTTTCGATACCCCAATGGGTGGCGGTGTTACTTTCGATACCCCTTTTTAGGCGGTATTGCTCTTTTTCGACATCCCAATTATATGGGGATGTTACTTTCGATACCCATTACGGTGGTATTATTTTTCGATACCCCTATCATAGGTGGTATTGCGGCAAACATCATACAACATATTATAACTCAAATATGTCATGTCTCATGCATGTAACAAACTATTTCCCTCAATTTTAAACATATAAACTTCCACCAATAACAAACAATCATGAATATCACAACATATCATACTTGAATAAGCACGTTACAACATTAATTAATCAATTAATTCCTCTTTTAAACAAAACCCCAATTTTAGAATTTAGGTTACTAACAATATGCATCAAGTCAATTAAAGACTCCCAAAACCACATGGTAATCCCTTATCAACAAAAACAACCATATATACCATGGAAAGGGTTCATAAAAAGTATTGTTACTCACCTCTTGAAGACCTCCAAATAGCCCTAAGAATTTCCTATTGTGAATCCTAACATTTGCCTAGAGTTATCATCATCTTCCTCTTCCTAGACTCCCTCTTCCACAACCATCTCTTCTTAATCCTTGATTTTCTTCTCTTATTAGTTGTTTCTGAGTTTCTAGGTGTAATTAGGGTTCAAAAACGCACCCTAAGAGTGTTAAGATTCTATTTAGAAAGCCCCCAACAGCCCAAAACGTGTTAAAACACGTAAAAACGCGCTAAGTGTAGAAAAAGATCAAGTATCTGAATGTACTTTACTTCTTGTATATTATTGAGATGATACAATGAAGGATACAATGAATGAATATATAGAGTCATGGCAGCCTCTTATATAGAGTCATGGCAGCCTCTTATCTCAAACTAACTATCCTAATTTTCCTCAGAAACAGTTATAACAAACCTCTATGAAATAGGAAAGGTAAACAAACTAGCTAAAACCACTCTAGGCTATGATTAATTCCATCACTCCCCCTCAAGTTGGAGCATGGAGATTCACAATGTCCAACTTGTTGAGAAGGTAAGTCAATCTGTCCTTCCCCAAAGGTTTTGTCAACATATCTGCAATCTGGTCTTTGCTGCTAATTTTGAGAGCTTCAACTTCTTTGGATTGAATCCGTTCCCTCACAAAATAGCAATCCATTTCCACATGTTTTGTCCTTTCGTGAAAGACAGGATTTGCAGCTATGTGCAAGGTTGCTTGGTTGTCACAAAACATCCTTGTTGGACCTTGCTGAGTTACTGTCAGTTCTTGCAGAAGCCATCTCAGCCAAACAATCTCACTGACAGTCTTTGCCATTGATCTGTATTCAGCTTCTGCTGAAGACTTGGCAACGACCGATTGTCTCTTTGTCTTCCAGGAAATAGGAGAGCCACCAAGGGTAATCACATAGCCTGAGCAGGATCTTCTAGTGATGGGGCATCCTCCCCAATCAGCATCATAGTAGGCTTCAAGCTGCAGGTTGTTGTTGCTTGGAAGAAGGATTCCTTGGCCTGCTGTGGTTTTAATGTACCTCAGAACTCTGTCAACAGCATCTTTGTGAAGTTGTTTCGGGGATGCCATGAACTGGCAGAGAGTATTGACTGAGTAAGTAAGGTCTGGTCTTGTTATAGTGAGGTAGAGGAGCCTGCCCAGAATTCTTCTGTATCTTGTTGCATCAGCTTCTGGATCATCACTGCTTGGCTTTAGCTTGCAGTTTTGCTCCATAGGAATCTTGCTTGGTCTGCAGTTTTGCATCTTAGTCTCCTTTAAGATGTCAATGGCATATTTTCTTTGATAAAGCAGGATTCCCTTTTTCGATCGAGCCACCTCTATTCCAAAGAAATACTTCAATGTTCCTAAATCCTTGATGCTGAACTTTTCATCCAGAAATTGTTTTACCTGTTGCATAAGACACAAGTTATTTCCTGCCAGCACAACATCATCCACATATATGAGAGCAGCAAGAAAAACTCCCTCTTTGTTGTAGATGAATAAAGAGTGATCAGCTTTGGATTGTTGAAAGCCAATCTGTCCAAGAGCCTTAGTAAGCTTTTGGTACCAGTTTCTGGAGGCTTGTTTTAAACCATAGAGAGACTTTTTAAGCTTGCATACTCTATGATCTCCTTCTTTTGCAAAGCCTTGAGGCACCTTCATGTAAATTTCTTCTGACAAGTCTCCATGGAGGAAGGCATTGTTTACATCTAATTGATGAACAATCCATCCCTTTGCAGCAGCAATGGTGAGTAAGGTTCTGACAGTTACCAACTTGGCCACTGGGGCAAAAGTCTCATGAAAGTCTTCCCCTTCTATTTGAGTGAACCCTCTAGCGACTAGTCTAGCTTTATATCGTTCTATTTTGCCATTGGGTTGATACTTTATCTTGTAAATCCATTTTGAATCTACAGGACGCTTCCCTGGTGGAAGATCTGTCAAAATCCAGGTTTCATTTTTCTCCAAGGCCTCGATCTCCTTTTCCATGGATTTTCTCCAATGATCATGTTTAGCAGCCTGTGAAAAGGTTCTTGGCTCATCTTGAGAGGAGATGGCAGTTAGAAAGGCAATGTGAGTGGATGAAAATTTATCATAAGAGACTTAGTTGGACAGAGGATAAGGAATGGAGTTAAATACAGCAGAATTGGAAAAAGATGGAGGAAGATCAATTACATAGTCTTTCAAGTATGCAGGTAATTGTCTTGCTCTTCCACTAGAATTCCTTAAGACTACCTCCTCTCTGTTATTTGTTTCACCTCTATCTGTGTTGTCTTGCCCTATGTCAGTTTGATCAGCTAATTTAGTTTCAGGGATGTCTACAGCACTAATTGTTTCAGTAAGGTCTTTATCACCATTCGTGATATTTGGTTGTTGTTGTACTTCTTGTGCCACATCTTCCAAACAATCAGTGTGAGACTGTTGGACAGTTTCTGGATTGGTCTTGAAGGGAAAATTCCTTTCAAAAAAACACAACATCTCTAGTTACATAGGATTCCTTAGTATTAATGTTGTAAACCTTATAACCCTTTTGGCCTAGAGGATACCCAATGAACATGCAAGCACTCCCCCTTTCATCAAATTTCCCTCCTCTCTTATGCTTTAGAGCGTAAACTAAGTAGCCAAAAACCTTTAGATGAGTGTAATTAGGTTTCTTACCATACAAGACTTCAAAAGGAGTTTTACCATTGATGACCTTTGAAGGCAATCTGTTGATGATATGTGCTGCAGTGAGAACACATTCTCCCCAAAACTTGATAGGAAGCCCTGCATGAAACCTTAAAGCTCTAGCTGTCTCCAAGATATGCATGTGCTTTCTTTCCACTACCCCATTTTGTTGGGGTGTGTAGGTGCATCTTAGTTCCATGATGATGCCTTTTCCTGCATAAAAGTCTTTCATATGCCTAGAGGTGAACTCCAAGCCATTGTCAGATCTAATTCTTTTGATTTGTTTTCCAAACTGTGTTTTAATCATATTGATAAACATAGGTAGAAGTTGTTCTACTTCAGACTTATATCTCATAAGATAAATCCAAATTCCTCTACTGTAATCATCAACGATAGACAGGAAATAATGAGCACCAGTTAAAGAAGAAGTCCTATAGGGACCCCATATATCACAATGAATTAGATCAAAGCAACAATTGGTTTTTATAGAGCTTGAAAAGAAAGGCAATCTAGATTGTTTGGCCCTTATACAGGCATCACAGTGAGTTGTGTCAGTCCTATTAGCTAAATCTAAACCTAAGGGTGTGATCTTGGCTCCTGAGGCATGTCCAAGCCTAGCATGCCAAAGTTGGTCATCAGATGCACTAGTCTTTAAAGCTGTGCTTTTATCTTGGACAGGCTCGAGAAGATATAATCCACCTTTGTGGCTACCCTTCCCAATCAGAGTCTTGGAATGTAAGTCCTGTATAAAGCAAGAATTAGCAACAAATGTCACTGCACAATTGGGTTCCTTTGTCAGTTTACTTACTGAAAGCAAATTACATTTGAAATCAGGGATAAGCAGGACAATGTCAAGATGCATTCCATTAGGCAAAACTGTTTTCCCTGAGCCTTTTATAGGAACATTAACACCATTAGGAATATGAACAGAATCATCATGATTAAGTGAAACTTCCTTAAGGATGCTAGAGTCACAGGTAATATGTTCTGTTGAACCAGAATCTATAACCCAAGGTTTATCAAAAACAAAGTTACCTGCCATATTGACACTTGGCTTGGCCTGCATGATGCCTGATCCAAATTCATGATCATTGTTTAGTTGCTGTAGCAGTTTTTCATACTGTTGTGTTGTGAGACCATGTATCGGGCTGCTTTCTGTAGTGACTTGAGCCACCTTGATGTTTGATCTTTTGTTGTTCCAAGGAGCCTTGTCCTTCTTGTTTGGTTTCCTCCAATCCTGAGGATAGCCAACAATCTCCCAACACTCATTTTGAGTGTGTCCTATTTTCTGACAATGCTCACACTTAGGCCTTTCTTTCTTGTTACCTTTTCGATCATCATTCCCATACTTAGCATTTTAAGTTTGGAATGCAGTTGTCTCAATAACTGGCTTGTGCATTGCTGATATAAGTCTCTGCTGCTCATCTTCAGCAACCAGGTGGTAGGCATGTCCAAGAGTAAAGGTAGGTGCCATACTTAGGATTTGAGTCTTGACAGTATTAAACACATCATCAAGACCCATGAGAAAATCATACAATTGTTCCCTCTCACGCATCTGAGAGAGATTCTTTTGAAGCTCACATATGCATCCACCACATACACATTTAGGCCAAGGTGAAATCGAAAGAATTTCATCCCATAGTCCCTTCAATTTTGTGTAATAGGCAGGCACAGAAAGCTTTTCTTGTTTTAGAAGAGTTATGGCACGTCTCAACTCATAGACACGAGGAGCACTACCTTTTGCAAATCTTTACGCAAGTTCTGTCCAAATCTCTTGGGCAGTGTTGGCATATCTCACACTGTTCTGAGTCTCCTTGTCCATGCCACTCTTGAGCCACCCTTTCACCATGGCGTTGCAGCGAATCCAGTGAGAAAGATTTGGATTATTGACATCAGGGATCGTGATGGATCCATCGACAAACCCCATTTTGTTTTTGGCGCACAGAGCATCGCTCATGTCAAGGACCCATTCGCCATAGTTTCCATCATGCAGGGGTTCACTAACAAACACTTGGTCTAGGTGATCTGAGGGGTGAAGGAATAATGGTGACATTGGATTGATCTGAAAGTCTTCATTCTTGATGGTTTCTTTCATTCTGTCTTCTTCTTCTTGAGCTTTCTTTGGTGATGATCTTGGATGTTCATCACTATCATCATTGCTTGAAGGAGATGCAGGATCAGTTCTTGTCATTTTGAGAGATCAAGTTTCCAGGAAACCTGCTCTAGATACCATGTAGAAAAAGATCAAGTATCTGAATGTACTTTACTTCTTGTATATTATTAAGATGATACAATGAAGGATACAATGAATGAATTTATAGAGTCATGGCAGCCTCTTATATAGAGTCATGACAGCCTCTTATCTCAAACTAACTATCCTAATTTTCCTCAGAAACAGTTATAACAAACCTCTATGAAATAGGAAAGGTAAACAAACTAGCTAAAACCACTCTAGGCTATGATTAATTCCATCACTAAGCCCGCTTACCCTGCATATGGTGCTGTATTTCACATATATCTTGAGTTATAGACATTCAAAAATTATAAATTTTATATCTTTGGAAAGATAAAATAATTGTCTACAACTTTTATGAATACCACAAAATCTGAAACCGACGTTTAGATAGTCAAAACGTGGATAGAATTTAAAAAAATGGTTCTGACGCTGGAACATGAATAGTGTGTACGAATTTGGTCATAACTTGAGTTACAAGAATTCAATTTGGACGAATTTGGTGTCTATGGAAAGCTAAGAGACAGGTCTATATTTCTTATACAGATCTCGAATTCAAACAAGTTCTCTTTGGTTACGAAATATCCATCTGAAGTTAGGTATCTAGTCATATTATGCGAAATTGAGCTTAAAACACTCAAACTATCTATTTATAATGGGTAACACAGCATGGGCCTTGATATGCTTATGTTTCCTATCATTATTGCCGCAATAATTTAGTCCAGGGTAGGTTCTTATCCTTCTTTTTTAAAAAAAGAAAAAAAGAAAATATGCAATTTGGCTAAAGCCAAACTTTTTATATTGCTAACAAAGAATCCTACGTGCTATTCACGTAGGTTTCTTAATTAATTAATTTATTTTTATTTTATTTTTTTTAAATCAATTTTACATTATTGTGGAACCCACTGGATTTTTATTATAAAGAAAATAATTATAATAAACTCTTATACTACCCTTTTTTTAATTAAAATAATTATATTTGAATTTTTAGGATGTTACATTTAGGGATTTCAAAGGTTTATTATTGGAGAACCGTCAGCATGAGGAAAAGCCCGAGACACGATGTGGACGCCACGCAAAATTTTGGGTGCACATTGATGTACATACATTGGGTTGACATGTTACCCGTTTTACGGATCAACACAACCATGATCTGTTAGACGAGAAGTACAGTGGCATGCTTACTGCACACATGAGGATGACAGATTCTGATATAATGCAGATGAATTCAATGTTGAGGTTTGTCATTTCTCCACCCCACATTTATGGTTCTTTTGCCATTCAGTCAAGAGGGTTTGATAAGGTAGGATTGAAGGAAGGACATCTATAATCATATTGCGAAACAGCGGTATTCGCGACAGTCCGACGCTACAGCCGCTATACACTATCTTCGTGGTTTGACATCAGAGGACCCAATGATGTTCTTTCGGCACACAAAGGATGATGAAAGACGGTTAGAACATCTTTTTTGGGCTGATGGCCTTGGTCGGATTGACTACCAGGTTTATGGTGACGTGTTAGCCTTTGATGCAACTTATGGGAAGAATAAATATGCAACTTATGGACCCTGTTTATGTAATGGATGACTAGATATGTTTTGAAATATTTTGGAATGACAATCTGATTTTGGAATGACAATCCCTCTATATTTGACTTATACCTTTTGAATGAATTCACAAATGAATTGATTATGAATTCATATAAGTTGTCTATGGTATCTGATAATGAATTCACTTGGGATTGATTATAATTTCATATGGTAGCCTCTAATAAGTCAAATATCAGATTTTGAGTCATTCATTGGACTTTTATTGATTCATTGCATAGTTCATAATTGAGGCATCTCACAATGTTGCCTTCATCAATCATCTGCTACTCAAAAGAAATTGAATTCGACACTGAAGTTAATCTGGTTTTACAGCATAATCCATCCCAGTAAAAAACATGGGTTTCACACACTCAAAAGAAATTGCATTCGAATTGAAAAAGTTAATCTGGTTCACATTCTATTGGGCTTAAATGGTTTTACATCATAATTTAGCCCAGTAACAAACATGAGCTTCACACACCCAAAGACCCTATGAAGCTTTAATGTTCCCTGGGATGGTCTAGACCGACCCGACTCTAACCCTAAATGGGCCAAGCGCATGCTTACACTTAGTCTGGCCCGACCCGACTCTAACCCTAACCAAGGGTTTTCGGCACTTCGACTCAACTCTAAACCTCTGTTCATTCGATAATTCGACAGCGGAGGCAACCAGGTGAATCGTTCAACGGCGCGGTGATTGACAATGGATATTTCGAGGTTATAGAACAGGGATAGAATAGGGAGAATGGAGGGAAAGACCACAGTGCCTTGCCCACGTACCATCGCGCCCCTCCAAATCTTCTATGGCAACAGTCTGCTCCCTCTGAGCGGCTATGAGCCACCACAATAAAAGTCCAACATCGAAAGGTTGCAAGGATAGACTCTAACTAGGTAAATGGCGGAAGGGACAGGGGAATACAAGCTAGAGAGGTGTGGAGCCACAAAGGTGGTGATCGTGATAGTCCTGTGGCAAGGGGGAAGTACAATTGTGAGGATTGTTTGGGATGGTAGTGAAAGGCAGGGGTAATTTTGTCAAACCATGTCAGAGGGGCTAAAATGAAATGTATAACATTTAATAACATAAAAGACAGGGGCTTATTTACAAAGTTTGGGTCAACTATTATAACAGGTAAATGACCCTAAATCTAACAGTTGTAAAACTTTTGACTCAAATGGACCACTTATCACATTAAATCTAACGGCTGTAAAACTTTGTACCCACTTAGACCACTTGGGCTCCACCTTAGATGCAGCCAACTAATTCTGTAAAAGTATTTTTAAAATTTAGTATTTTATATTTCATAAAAATATTCCCGCAAAACACAAGGATACTTTTTAGTTTGATTTTAAATTTAGAGAGGAAAAAGTAGAAACAAATGCAAAAAGATAAGTAATGCATGTCATAAATCATGATTAAATTAATTTTATTAATTAAATTTATTTAAAATTTTCATTAATAAAACATTTCAAATACATTTACTTTTATATTTTAATTTATTTTTTTTTCAAATGAATACCCTTGTAATGTACATGATACTTGGTAGTCTAAATTCAAATTTATGGAAAATGAAAAATGTAAACAAATACAAAATTAAAATAATACACCGACAAAATTATTGTTAAATAATTTTTTTAAAATAATTTATTAATTGAAATTTTTTAAAATACGTGGTATCTTTATATTTCTTCATTTTTATTTCCATTGACGTACTTTTTTTATAAAAAAAACATTTTTATTTATTTTTGCCGATCATAATAGTTTTTCATCAATGAAATTATGTTTTTAAAATTTTTAATGTTCAATTTCATAATTTAAGGAACAAGAATAAAAAATGAATTTTATATTTATCTAATTATTTTAAAATTTAAAATATATAAAATTAAGAAACAAGACATTTATATAAAAAGCTAACTTCTTGGTTAGTAACACATGTCGCTGTGAACAGTTTAGGCATAATAAAAGCTAACTTTGTCTGTTGTAGGACTTATTGTCAAGATTTTTAGATTAACGATTATAAATATGTTGATTTTAGTTGGTTTAATGTAACACCCCGATTTTCACTGTTTTTTAATATCGATAATAAATACATAAATGTTTATATTTTTATCCGAGACCTTGAAAATGATTTTGGATAAACTAAAGTCATATTTATACTCTACTTTATCGTAAAGAGTTACGGTTAAGTTTTGGATTGAAAATTCAGAAGAAACCCGATCTGCGTTTTCGCTGACAGTAAAATTTTACTGATCAGAAAACCTAATTTTGACTCGAGAACGAAATGGTTAGATTTATTTTATTTTTCCAACGATATTGGTTATTTTGAAAATTTTCAAAATAAATAAGTTATTATATTTTATTAGGGCACATTATCAACAAACGGATAATCGACAGAGTCGATGACGGATGTGCAGAGACAAAAACTGGCACCGGATGATGGGATATCTTGCCACCTAGGATGGTGAGTCATAGGGTGACTCACCTAGCATTTATGACAAGTAGTGATGGTTAAGATATTTGTGTGTGAAAAGACTAAAATGCTGCTAACCTAACCTATCCTAGTTAAATGACAACCATGGTTAAGGCAAGACAATATCAAATTTGCTTCTTCGCCCTTCTTATGGTCACAATTCAGCCACACCTACTACACACCATCACCACTCATTTGTCATGATGACACTTTAATAAGGAATGACTATTATATCCCTAGTCTTTTATGTAATTACAAGCTTGTCCCTATGTGCTTTTACCATTTTGTCCCCAAGGCAGTTTTGAAGGACAAAAATACCCCTCACTCCATCAATATGTGCGCAGCCCACTTCCCCTCCCACACGTAGCAAAATTCATTTTCATTCTAAGCTTCTCTTCATAAAAACACAAAGAACACCATAGATGTTCTTGATAAGTTTTTCAAATTCCTTCAAGTTCTTCATCAAAACTCTTCATTCCAAGGTGAGGAATTTCTTTCTTATTATCCTAGATTCATTAATCATCCATAAATTTCCATTTTGATCAACTATTTCTCAAATTTCAAATTCTAGATATAGTTCTTCAAAAATTTCTAGAAAATCATAAAAAATCCTTTTGATGTGAAACCAATTTCAATGAACTCACCATGATCTCTATATTCATCATCCAAGAGCATGAAGTAAAAGAAAACTTCTTCCCTATTTTTCTCAGACTGGCCGAACCTATGCTAATAAGGAGGTTATGGGTTTTGCTTCAAGTTTTGTGAAGTAACACTTGATTTAGTCTTTCTAATACTCATAGTTGTTGAATCTAGAAGCTTAAGAACTTTTAAAATCTCTAGTCTATTCTACTCTTAAAGGCCGAAACCCTAACCATATGGGTTAGAGGGGTTTTTGATTCAATCTTTGTCAAATAACAATTGATTATGTCTTCTTAATACTTAAGGATCATTAATCCAAGAGTTTGTGAAATTTTGAAATCCCTAGCCTAATTTAGCCATGTAGGCCGAAACCTAAGCATGTGTATTCGAAGGTATTTTGTTGTTAAGTTTGATAATTTTGTTGTGGTTTGTTGAAGGATAAGTTGTTGTGTGGTTGATTGAGTTGTGAGGAGGAAACGAAATCGAATCGAGGAGACACTTCAAGAAAGATTCGGAAACTTCAAGAGGTAAGGGGAGTTTACCAGAGGGGTTTCAGATAGCCATATGCTATCTTAGTATTGTCTGTAAATTATCTGCTGTCGTTTTTGTGGTTTTAATTATTTATTGTGTAATTCTTTATGTGGTTTGATGTGTTTCAGTTGATTGATGTGTTATAACTTGAGTTATGTTATAACTGTGATGCATGCTATAAATGTGAAGTATGCTATAACTGTGTTGTGAGACACACCGTTATGCCCCGTTGTGCCATTAACTTAAAACCTTACTAATTAATTTCTTAATCATGTGCTTAACGTAAAATTCATAAAAATTAAAAACTTAAATATAAAACATATAACATTTGAAAGTTAAAGCATCACACTTTATATAATAAATACATACACACATATGTCTTGCATCAGAGTTATCAAAAACACTGTTAAGGGTATCCCGGCAACAGGATCTCTTACAGGTGCGTATTTAAACAAACTAACATTTGCGGAAATATAAAACGTCTTATAAGACTCACTGGCCCTAGACACTAAACTACATCGTTGGAATCCACAACTCGTCCTCCTGCATCCGGTTCATACGGAATCCCATCCAGCTCCTCAGTATCAAGCTCCTCCATAGGGTCTTCTCGCACGACCACATAATAAATAAAATACAGTATACAGAAACATATAGGGGATAATAAACATTTCTATCATCAAAAGCGGAAAGGAATACATAGCACATAATATAATAACAGTCGAAGACACACATCACACATAACTAAAAATCATCCTCAAATCATAATATCGTCCTCTACCCTTAATCTCACCCAAACTAAACCTTTATGCTAACGTGCCCACTACAATCATGTCACACCATCTCCGTCCTAATAAGAAGGTTAGTCCGTTGTCTGAGCGAGCACTCCCATCTATCATATATAATATAATATAATATAACATAACATAACATAACATAACATAACATAACATAACATAACATAACATAACATAACATAACATAACATAACATAACATAACATAACATAACATAACATAACATAACATAATATTAGTAGCCCGATTGCTACACATGATAGTAATGATAGTTGCCCGATTGCTACACATGATACTAATGATAGTAGCCGATTGCTACACAATATAATGATGATAGTTTCCTGATTGCTACACAATGTAATGATGATAGTAGCCCGATTGCTACACAATGTAATGATTGCATCACTGACTCTTACGAGGTCGTAACCAAGTACCTCAACCTCTCACCAGAAACTCGTATAAACCCTCAAATCATATCCCATAATCTTATCTATAAACTTAATTAAGCTAGGCACCTCTAATCACATTCATTCTCTCACCCACATACATATCTCCCAAACAACATATATCATTGCCTAACAACCAACTAAGCATGTTATCAAACTAGGCAGATCATACATAATACAATAATCATAAAATATTCAGATAACACCAAAACATCACATAAAGCAGTTTACCACAACTAGCCAATCACAAACAGTTCAATAATAATAAAATCAGACATCCACGAATGTTCTAAAATTATTCTAACGGCGATAAACCTACAATCCCCAAATCATCATTGATATTTCGGAAAAGTTTCCAATATGATTTTGGTATTGTCGATTACTCAACCACTAGTAGAGTTTAGGTCGCCCTACACCATTATTATAAAATATACTACTTATCCATTTCGACGACAGATTGATTCTTTCCCCCGCCTGATTTATACAAATATGACAAATTGATGCTAGGTTCGGCCATGAGTCATTAATAGGGCTAGGGTTATTTTCTCAACTCCATCTTTTGGATCCTAGTTACTAGAGTATTAACTATCATAGATAAATTGTTATAATTTAAAAATATGAAACAAAATCATCCAACCTCTAGGGTTAGGGTTTCGGCCTCAATGAATAAAATAGGCTAGAAATTCCTTTTGCTCACAAACTCTTGGATCTAGAACCTACACACCTTAAATAGTTTATACAAATCATTATCTAATTAAAGATTAAAGAAAACTTATTTTGCCCATATGAACACAAATTCTGCCAAGGCTAAAAAATAGGGCTAGGAATTTATTTTGATTTCAAGTTTCTAGATATAACAACTATAGGTATTAAGGAGTTAAAATCAAGTGTCATACTTTAAAAATTGAACAAAACTTCCTTTGCCTACAAAAGCCTAGTTTCGGCCATATTAATAAAATATGGAAAGAAAATTATTTTACTTACATGCTCTTAGATAATGAAATTAGGAGTCATTTAGAGATCATAGAAATTGGTTTATGTTGTCGTGCGAACGCACATGCGATCCGGCAAGTGTACTGGATTGTCGCCAAGTAATAAAAAGATATCGATCCCACAGAGACCGTGATCCTTTCTGTTCTTCACATCACGGCCGTGATGGGTATCATGGCCTGGCCGTGATGGACTCTGTCTTCTGGGGATTTCTTGTCACGCCCGTGATGTACATCACGGCTGGGCCGTGATGGTCTCTGACTTTTAGCTTTTGGGCCATCATGGCTGTGATGGACATCACGGCCTAGCCGTGATGGTTGCTGACTTTTCTTTTCCATCCTCTCTTCACTCTCCATCACTTCAGAACCTCAAAACACTTGGCAAATCTATTAATTTGTGATTTTTTTTTTTTACTCTTGATCTTCTCAAATTATTCAAGAGCCAAATTTAAAAACAAATGGAAAAGGGAAAGAAAACTTGGGTTGCCTCCCAAGAAGCGCTTATTTATGGTCTTAAGCTTGACCATACTTCCTTCAATCAACCGGGGTTGACTGGGCCTAGAAGAGCAGGAACACTTCTCTTCCATGGGAGTCCTTCAAAGAGCCGATTCTGCTCATAAGGCCAATTGCGCTTCCGCTTTGCTCTTTTCACTCTGAGCTTCATGGCCTTACTCCCACCCGGCGGAAGTTTTGTTTCCACATGATGAGCAACTCCATCTTCATCACTACTGGGGGCATCATTCCTCATACAAATCTTCGGAGTTGCTTCCATGTCGAGCTCTTCCTTTACCTCTGGAGACTTTATATCGATCCTGCACACATGACACTCAAAAGGAGGGTTGTTATATGAGTTAGTAAATTCAAAATCGACCCTACCATCCTCTACATTCAGAGAGAGTTTGCCATCCCTTACGTCTATTATTGCTCCAGCGGTGGCCAAGAATGGCCTTCCTAAAATGATGGGGGATTCAGAATTCCCGTTCATATCCAATACCAGGAAATCGGTAGGGATGAAAATTTTCCCTACCTTTACGGGGACATTCTCTAGTAGACCTAGAGGAGTCCCAGTTGAGACATCCGCAAATTGTAAGAAGAATTTGAATGGACTCAACTCTTTGGTTCCCAACCTTTCCAAGATAGCGAGCGGCATCAAGCTCTCACTAACCCCTAAGTCACATAAGGCTTGGTCTATTTGCACTTCTTCAATTGAGCAAGCGATAGAGAAACTACCTGGGTCTTTCAGCTTATGAGGCATTTTAGTTTCTATATCTACTAGCTTTTTCTTGACCAACCTTTGTGGGAAAGGTATTGGGGGTTGGTACGGTGGTGGAGGGACATATTTTGGTTCTGGCTCTTCATCTTTGCTAATGTCCTCCTCTGGTTCCACGTCCTTTACAACCACCCCAAGCTTGTCATCCCTCAAGTATATGGCATTACAATTCTCATTGGGATTAGCTTCGGGTTGCCCCGGGAACGTACCCTTAGGTCTAGAGTATGTGCTGGCTTGTTGGGCAATCTGAGTTTCTAGCATCTTGTTATGAAAGGCTAAGTTATCTACCTTAGATGCTAGCTCTTTTATTGCCTCGTTTACTGCCCTACCTTGTTGTCTAAACTCTTCATTTTGTTTTGTTTGAGTTTCAACAAAACTTTCCAATAAAGACTCGAGTTCTGACTTCTGTACCTGAGGATACCCCTGTGTTGGTTTCCTATTACCTTGGCCTTCTTGGTACTCATGGTTCAGCGTGTTGCTGTAGTTCCCGTAGGAGAGGTAAGGGCTGTTCTTCCTTCCTTGATTGTAAGAATGCGGGGGGACATAGTTTGGCAACTTCGGGTTCGTGTCATAGAAGTTGTGACACGAGTTCACTTGTTCCCCCGAAGCACCTGGTCCAGCAGCAATACCTTGTGGGCACCCCATTATGCCATGTCCCTGCATCCCACAAATCTCACAAACAATGTTAGTAGCACCTATTGCACTCACATTAGCCCGTTCAAGCTGGTCGAAACGTTTATTCAGTGAGTCTATTTTTGACATTATAAGATCAGTGCTATTAACTTCAAACTTACCCCCCAAAATCTTGTTCGGGTTATTACCTCTTTCTGAACCCCATTGGTGGTAGTTGGTGGCCACATTTTCAATGATGTTAAATGCCTCAGTCAGAGGCCTATTCATAAAGGCTCCACCAACAGCGGAATCAAGTGACACCTTTGAAGAGTAATCCAACCCGTTGTAGAAGGTGTGCACTAATAACCACCTCTCGAGTCCATGATGTGGGCATGACTCCAGCAATCCCTTGTAGTGATCCCACGCATCTGATAAGGATTCTCCGTCCTTTTGGAAGAAGCCGGTGATCTAGGTTCGTATGTAGGCCGTCTTGGATGGAGGGAAGAATTTCTCCAAGAACGCCTGCTCCAATTGGTCCCAAGTACACAAGGTGTTAGCGGGCACTTGTTTCAACCAAGCTTTTGCTTTTCCAGTCAGAGATGAGGGGAACAATCTCAAGCGTACAGCATCGACCGAGGCTCCATGAATCCTAATTGCATCGGTGAACTCCAAGAATGTCTCTACGTGATCAGTCGGGTCCTCCGAGGGCAATCCTCCGAATTGATGTTGCCTAATCATGTTGATTAGCATAGGCGGTATAGTGTAGTTCTCCGCCTCAATCTCTGGCCTAGCAATCCCAATACGCAAACCCCTAGCATTTGGGGCTGCGTAGTCCTTCAGCGGTTTTGTATCCGGTACGTAGATTCGCCATGAGTGGAATGAGAATCAACCTCTCTCTCTCCCTTTGTTGTCTCCTACGTCTATGGAAGGTCCTTTCGATTTCGGGGTCGACTTCAAATAGGTCTCCAAGACTTAGGGATCTTTGCATAAAATAGAAAAGCACGGAGAGATAGATACTAAATTTTTTTTATTTTTTTATTTAAGATAAAAATTGAATAAAAAGAAAATGTCCAGAAAAATCAATTTAAAAATTAAATTGAGATTCGAGAAGGCACAGTCCCCGGCAACGGCGCCAAAAACTTGTTGTCGTGCGAACGCACGTGCGATCTGGCAAGTGTACCGGATTGTCGCCAAGTAATAAAAAGATATCGATCCCACAGAGACCGTGATCTCGAGTCGCAACTAATTGTTAAATGATAAAACTGGACTATATAAAAAAGGATTTGGATTTTGAAAAATGTTTTGAATTGAAATAAGAGATAACTTAAAATCAGAATGAAGTAAAACAAAAAGTAAATCAATTTATGGTTTTTCAGATCTAAATGGATTCCTAGGAATTTGGGTTACCAACAAGATCGTTTATGTTACTAAACTGATTAACCCTTGTTAATTATCGAAATTGCCTTGAAGGCGAATTTATCCTCAAATAGTTTAAGCTCCCTCTCGGGTTACAAAAACCATGCCCAATTGAACCAACCCCTACTCTCGTGGTAGTCGAATTCAGATTGGACCCTTTACGTTTTGTGACAATTCATTAATCCTCGAAGGATGGCTTCTAACTCTCGTGATTTCAGTCCTAAGTATGATTCTATAGATCTGACACATAAGTTCACCGCTAGGTTCCTCCTTAGAATGTCTACGACATGTAAATAAACGCGCACCAGATTTACAAGTAATTAAAACACTAGAAATCAGATCTAAAGCAAAATCGCAATTAACAAAGATATAACATCAATTCAATGCCATAAACAAACCTTGGGCATAGCCCCAATCCCTAGAAATTAAACTACTACTCAAGCCTTGTCATGGTGACGACAAGCTTGATTACAAATAACATGAAAACATAAATAAGAGAAGAAGGGGAAGAAGAAGAGGAGAGATCCTAAATTATAGCCTAAGAGTAGCAGCCCCAAAAGTCCCCTTCATCTCTGCCCAGGTGCCTTTTTTATAGATTTAGGGAGTTTGAATCCCAATCAAACACAAATTCTAATCCAAATCAGTTGCTTCAGGTCCAAGTAATGCGCGTCACGGCCGTGATGACCATCACGGCCTGGCCGTGACCGCTTCTGTCTTGAAAATTACCTCACCCAATGGTATGTCACGGTCGTGATGGGTGTCACAGCCTGGCCATGACAGATTCTGTCTTGAGGGGGTCTGTCTCAATATGCATGTCACGGTCGTGATGGGCATCACGGCCTGGCCGTGACAGCTTCTGACTTTTTCCATTCTTTTTCAACTTCACTTGATCACGACCGTGATGGGCATCACGGCCTGGCCGTGATCAGCTCTGTTTGCCCCATTTTCTTGCCTTCCAAGCTCCCATCTTCGTGCCAGCTCCAACATGACTGATCCTGAGCATTTTAATCTACTTTTCCTGCACACAAGCACCACAAAACCACCTTACTCGTTCCAAGGCAAAATTAACTAATAATCAAACAAAATAAGCCTAATCTATATGAAAATGCATGCAAAATATGATGGAAATATGAGGTGAAATCACACTCATCAGTTTCACATTAAAATGATTTTTCTACAATTTTCTAGAATTATTTGAAGTTCTAGATCTAGAAATAGAGATTTGTGAAATAGTTGATGAAAATGGAGTTTAATGTATGGTTAATGAAGCTAAGATGATGAGGAACATGATCCTCACCTTGGAATGAAGAAGTTTGATGAAGGAAATGAAGAGAAATGAAGAACTTGTCAAGAACAAATATGGTGTTCTTTAGGTTTTTGTGAAGAACAAATGTAATAGGAAGAAAATAAAATGTGTTTTGTGTGTGTTGGGGGGGGTTGACTGCGTCCAAGTGAGAGTGTGAGTGAGTGAGGAGTAGTTTAATTGATTAAAATGAACAAAGGTTAAGTTAGAAAATAATATAATAACCTAACAATGGTTAACAGCAATCATGGTAAGGTTAAAATGTGTGGTGGAGGGTGAAGGATGGTGTGGTTTATTTTGGACCACATAATAGGAAGAAGAAGCCAATTTATACATGACTTGCTTTAACCATGATTAACATTTAACTAATTTAGGTTAGGTTATGGGTATTTTAGTCATTACGCTTATAAGGACTCATAATGACTAGCATTTGTGATGATGATGGGTCACCACCATGACTCACCATGGTGACTCATTCCCTCTGAGTCATCATAGATGACTCGTCGTTCTGTCTCCCGGTGTATCTCTGTGCATCCGTATCCGGTTCCGTTGGTTACCCGATTACGGTTTTTGAGAGGAAAATGATGAAATGAAAGTAAAATGAAATAGGTATGGTTAAGGGGATCTGTCTGCACGAAATTGGAGAGATGTGGGAGGTTTATAACCATGTAAAAATGAGTGTGGTTGATGGTGAGGAGATGTGGCTTGTTTCTAACCATGAAAGCTTGGGTGTATTTTGGTCTTTTTACCTTAAAATATCTAGATAATTAACAATAGCCATAAATGCTTGTCTTCTCGCATTTAATGCTTGTCCCCTCGCATTTAATGCTTGTCCTTTCAGTCATATCAATTACTTCCGTCATCTCGACTCCATATCTGACTCTGTCGTTTAACCCGATTAGGGTTTCCATCCGTTTTTCCCCAAAATTCTCCCGAATAAAATCTAATATTTTATTTTTGTGCAAAACTTTGGAAAATAGACTTCCTCACGGACATAATATATAAATCTACAATTTTTCAGTTTCGGGTCAAATTAGGGTTTTCTGTCGGTATAAAATTAGTAAAAATGCAGTCCGGTTTCCGTTTGAATTTTAAATCCAAATTTTAACCAGAGCTTCCTACCCTAGAGTAGGTTCTAGATATGATTTTGTTTTCTTCAAAATCATTTCATAGGTCTCAGATAAAAATATAAATAAATATATCTTTATCGTTAATACAGTGTATACGAAAATCGGGTTGTTACATGTTGTATTGGATTATCTGAATCTGTTGTTGAGTGATGGACTGAGAAGCCTGACAATGGTCAGTGTTCAATGTGAATTAAGGATAAAAGCTTGATAATATTGAAAGATTAATTCAAAATGATTTAATTTTGGAAATTTGAAGGAAAAGTGAAAAATTAATATTTTAATGATATTTCGATGAAAGATGAAGCAATGAGTGACGGTAAGGGCGAAACCGTGAAAAATTTTCACTGTCGTTAGTTTTTCCAAAATAAATTCAAAATTAAAATAAAACGTTATTTCAAGTAGTTAAGTTTCAAAAATAATGTAATATTGACGTTGGAAAAATTATTTGCAACAGAAAAGTCATTTTTGGTTATAAAAGAATTTTAGGGCTAAATTTTGAGACAACGGTTTTATTTCTTTAAAACGAATTGAGTTGGTAATGATTTTTCAAAAGTTGATTTTTCAGAAAAGAGATTTTCAAGAATGAAGGAATTGGAGAAAAAAATGATTTTCTATGAGATTTAACGTTTTATAAACGATTTTCAATGGAAAAGATTTTCTGCAAAGGAGTTTTTACTCAGCGAAATAATTCCGACAAACTTGGAAAAGTTTTCGGAGGTTTTGTTTTGTATTTGTTGTTTCACAGAACAAAAATGTTGTTAAAGAAGAAAAGTGAACCTAGTAACCGAGACGTCGGGATTCTAGTGTTCTATTAACACGTGGATCATGGATCCGTGTTTGTGGACTGTGTGTCTTGAAAAAGTTGTTATGGATTGTGTGTCCTATAATTGATATGGTGAATGTTGCATCCCATATCCACGAGCCTAAGACTAGTGCATCCGTTTAGGGCTTCGTGATTGAGCATTCGAACTGTGTGTCCTGTGTTGTGTTGAAATTGAAAAGACTTAATATTAAATTAAGCATGGTCGTGAGCCTTTGAGCCTCGACAAGGGAAGAATGAAACGAAAAAGATAATGAGACGAGAATAAAAGTTTTTACATGTGCATTATTTGGCAGACGTGCCTATGTTGACCATTGTGTCATGAGTTGTAGATCATTGTGTGTTGTGTGCTAGCCAATGCACCTTTATGGACAATGTTTCCATTTATGCGATAGCTATTGTGTCCTGTGTGTTGGCCAATGTGTTTTATGAACAACTTTTCCATTTATTGTGATGACCATTCTGTCCTGTGTGCTGGCCAATGTGTCATGTATTTTGTTGGATATTGTTTCTTTCGTTGACAATGGGCCATATAAAGAGACTGAGTATTTAAGTGTCATGTATTTTTTATAAATCACGATGATTGTCGGGTATGAATCCCATTGACAAATTATTATGTTGTTTTGTGTGTCGCGCATGTGGTTATTTTGTTGAAACTCATATGTTGGTATCTCACCCTTGCGTTTTTCCTGTTGGGTTTCTACTGTGGTACTTTTATAATCGAGTACAGATGAACCACATAGGGGATCTATCCCATTCTGGTTTTCAGTCCCTGATATTTGACCATGCAGAAGACAGTGGTATGCTTGGGTGATCCATCCAGGACCTCGCCAGATATCCCGGCTGGTAGGGAGAACCATGGTGGTCTTTCCAATTGTAATTATTAGTATTGACCAGCTGTATGACTTTTTATATCTTTTTAAGGTAATGGTATTTTTGTTAATCTGTAGATTTGGCTACTGAGAGCCATCCTTGTAAAGACATACATTAAACAGTAAAGTCACATACATAAAGAAATCACCACGACATACCATTTTTTTTCCTCAAAGGTTTTCAACTCCCAAAAAGGAAAACTTAAACCAAAGACAAAATTACAGCACCACAGTTACCGACCTTTTAAAACATATAACCCAACCAAGACTCCTAAGCTGGCCGCTCTACAAGACATTGTTGGAACGACCTCCATGGTCATTCCCATGAACAGATACTTCTTCAAGCATCTAGAATCCAAGTTCGTGTGACTTACGAAACTTCTCTGCACCAACTGTACAATTGTACCAAGGTACAACAGCAAACCAGAAGAATCCTGATATATTTGTTAGGGTGAGACACCAATAGATGGATTTTAATAAGATATCCACATGCATAACACACAAAACAGCATGTTCATAGTATTCTGAATATATAACAATTTAATCCAAACAACATAATAAATTGTCAAAGGGTTTCATACCCGACAGTCATTGCGATTTTACAAAAATGCATGACACTTCAATAATCAGGCTCTCTCTCACAACTCTACCAACTCCTCATTTTTCGTCTCCGTTGATCAGGCATTTTAAATGGAGCATTGACAACGAAAAGAATTCAATGTCCAACAGATTTCAACTAATTGGAATACCCCAGGCATCACCATAGTTGTTTGCGTAAAATATGACACCTTAGCCAACCTAGGACTCAATTGTCATCACAATAAACGAGAAACTTCGGTCCACTCATTACCCAATATTACTCATGGCGCAATGGTTATCGTTGTTAATGGGCTTTATACCATCAGATACATTGATCAAAATATATGATTCAATGATCTCCAAACTTGTTCATTTTGACATCCCGGATGACACAATGAATCAAGATACTATAACATAGCATGTCTGCCATAAATATGCATGTGAAATACTTTTGTTCTCGATAATTTTCTTTATCGCATAATTATTTCCTTGTCGAGGCTCCAAGCACACGATCATGCTTAATTTCATTATTAAGACTTAAAACTTAGGCACCCATGAAACACACGAGTTCACGTGCTCAATCTCAACACAGGACACACCAGTCCGAGTGCTCAATTACAAAACCTTTACACCGATACATCAGTCAAAGGTTCGCGGATATGGAAGACAATGCTTAACCACATCAACTTATGGGACACACAATCCACCATTTTACAGGACACTCATGTCCAATGACACGAATCCCAGATCCTCATGTCAGATAGAACCCAAGAAACTCGACATCTCGGTAACTAGGTTCGCTTGTCTTCTTTAAAACATTTCGCTCAGTGAAATAACAAATACAAAACCAAACCTCCAGGAAACTTATTCAAGTTTAATGGAATCATTTTCACTGAAAAATCCTTTTTCCAAAATTCATTTCCATCAAAATCATTTTATAAATCATTTAAAATACGTTTGAGTCAAGAATAAATATTTCCTTTTCTAAAGTATTTTCACACTTGAAAATATTTATTTTGAAGAAAATATAATCAATTTTATAATAACATTTTCTTAATTCAACTTAAAAATAACTAAAATAATTTTCTCATTTTCTTCATAAAAATGCCAAAAATGGCTTTTTACTTGAAAATATTTATTTAAAATTCTAATTAAACTATTTTTGTCACTTTATTATTTTCCATTATTGTGAAATATATTTTGTTAAAACTAGCACCTGTGAAATATTTTCACGGTTACACCCTCTTTGGCACTCATTGGCTCATCAATCACCGGAAAAATCAATAAAATATTATTTTTTCCACTTTTACACCATTTTACAATATTAAATCACTTGGATTATTTGTGTAAACTTAACAAGCTTTTAATATTCCGAATTAATTAAACAATGACCACTGTCAGGTTTCACACTCCAACCATCAATAACAGATGTATCACATGATACAAACATAGCATACTTTCCCAGATATAGCATGCATCATAGATATAACCAAATCACAATTATATCCACATAATCCACTAACCACATCACATCATGTCACATCACATAACCATATAGTTAAATGCAACAATAATCAACTTAAGGCAGATAAACACCCAGGTAATACATAGACAACACATAGATAACATATGGTTATCTCAAATCCCTCAGGTAAGGTCCCCTTACCTCTTGAAGTTACAGATTTCCTCAGTGAATTTCTTCTAAGAATCCTGATTCCTCCACGATCTCACAATGACAAACAATACTCGTCCTTCACAACAAATCAAATCATAAATCAACAAAATAAAACAAACTCATCGAGTTCACATGAACGGGTATTCAGCCTTCAATTCAAATTAGGGTTAGAATTATTTTTCTCAATTCCATCTTTTGGATTCTAGTTTCTCTAGTATTAACTAGCATAAATAAATTGCTAGAAGTTAAAAAATATGAAACAAAATCATCTAACTCTTTATGAGCTTGGTTTCGACCCTATTTAGTAAAATAAGTTAGAAATTGATTTGGCTTTCTAATCACTTGGATTTAATAATCATAGGTTTTAGAGAGCTCAAATCAAGTGTTCGTTATCACAAATTGAAACAAAACTCATTTGCTCCTTTTTCACCTAGGTTCGGCCTTCTTATAAAAATAGGGAAGGAAATTTCTTTTGCTTGTATGCTTCTAGATGAACAACATAGACATCATGATGAGTTCATAGAAATTGATTTCAACTCAAATGGATTTTTCAACAATTTTCTAGAATTGTTTGAAGTTCTAGATCTAGAAATAGATTTTTGTGGAAAGTTGATGAAATGAAGATTTGATTCATGAGAACTAAAGCTAAGATGATTAGGAATAGGTTCCTCACCTTAGAATGAAGAGATTTGGTCAAGAACTTGAAGATCAATGATGAACTTAGCAAAAACACCCATGGAGTACTTAAAAGTGTTTTGTGAAGAAATGACTTGAGATGTAAAATAGAAAGTGTTTAGATCATTTAGAGGAATAAGAATATGATCTTAGAAAATCAAAACAAGGTTTGGATGTTGATTTATGGTCATGGCCGAAATTTGAGAGGAGAAGAAATGAACTTGAAAGTTCATGGATTTAAGAACTAAATGGATCAAAGTGATGACAAGGATCTAAGTAACAAGTTTCATGAAGAAAGAATCATGAAATTATGTCTCTAAGTTAGAGGAAAATGAAGAACAAATGATGAACAAAGGAAGAACAAATGAGAGAAAGTGAAGAACATAGGATTTTGGTTGAACTTAAGTGTTGAAGATGATGAAGTGAAAACAAAGAAGTAACAAGGTGTGGGTAATGGGGGGGTTGCAGTTTTGGGTTGCTTTGGGGGGCTAAAGTGCAAGAAAATTTGTTACTTAAGGACCAAGGTGCAAATTAACTTAAGGACCAATTTGCAAATTAGAAAAGTTTAAGGACCGAAGTGCAATTTCCACTTAAATTGTTATCATTAGGTAAAAGTAAAACACGTGGTTATAAGTGATGAAGGGTGGACAACTTTGTAGCCTTAGGAAAATGTGTGGTGAATAGGTAAGGGAGGTGTGGCTGCTTTCTACACCACATGTTTCAATGGCAAAATTGTAAATAAGTAGATAGTAAAATAAAATAGTAATATAAGTTTATAAAAATCTGAAAATCATTATGACATGGATAGGATTGCCATAAATACTCGTCACGTCACCATAAATGCTAGTCACTTCAAGCATCTAAAATATCAAGATTCGTGAATCTGCTCCGTTCTGCCATGTCTCAAGTCCCCGCACGCGATTCTCGATATTTGGCCCCGCACAAAACAATAAAAAAAAATTTGAAAATTTTTAAAATAGTCAGCATTCTTGCAAATGCTGTAAAAACACTATTGGCTTCAATCTCGAGTCAAGATTATGTCTTCTGATCAGTAAATTCTTACAGTCAGTGAAATCTCGGATCAGGCTCCGTCTGAGTTTTCAACCACAAATCTCCCTGAAACTTAAGGTTTGCAAGTAAAACATGAAAAATAACTTTAGTTAAACCAAAATCATCATTAAAAACTCAAATAATAAATATACTCATTCATATATTTATTGCAGATATCAGAAAGTCGAAAAGTTGGGCTGTTACAATCCTTGTTGAGTTGTGGTACCAGACTATCGCTACGTTATAGTTATGTCTTTATATTCTTATGTTATGACATTGGGAAATGACCTGTTATTATAAAGGTCCCGATGTAACAGTTGATGATGTATATATGTATATATGATGTTTGATTGTAGGGAGAAAGAAAAAAAAAATCGTAATCATTTTTTAGTAAAGTTAAGATAATAGAAACTTATATTTTTCGAAAGCAACCGGCAAATTCCTTTTTAATTTATTTCCGTACGTGGTCATGAGGTAATGCCCAAGGGGGGCGTTACATTTGACAAGTCCTGATATAGGACAATTTAAATTATTTTTGACAATTGGCAAACATTCCACATTTAGAAGAAAAAAAAATTGGATGAATTTGTTTTTTCAAAATATAAATTATAAAATATTTATACTCCCACTTGGGTTGGATAGATATTTATAATTTCAAAATGGTCTACTCATTCCAATGTAAACCAAATAAAATAATTTATGATGTTTATATTTTTTTTTTTTTTGGATAGATATTTATAAGATTTTTGGCAAAATAAGATGCTTTGTATATATAGCAATACATGTCTTAGAATCCGTGTAGAAGCTATTAAAACATTTTTTTTAACAAAAAAACAAGGAAAAACATTTATTTTTTCCAAAATACAGATTATAAGTCATAGAACATTTATTCTTCCCAAAAATGCTTTCCCGTGCAACTATGTATGATGCCCTTTTGATATGTGATTTTATTTTTGCACGTGAAGGATTTTCCTCTCATTAACTGTGATAAAAAAATCCTTCTATCCTCATTGCATGATGTCATTTTGATTTGAACCATATACACAAATGATTTGGGCATCTAAATTTCACTCAATCATGCATAGTAACGATAATTTCTAAAAGTTTCTCATTAATGAAGCATTACATATTTCTATATAAATATATCAATCATGTAAATATTTTCATCTTCACATACACCTCTAAAAGATAGAGTAAAGAGACAATCTTTTTTTGAGAGTTTCTTTTCGAGCAAAAACAAAGATTTAGTTATGACTACTCCTATTACTTTCGTTAGTGACCTTTCTCCATCCAAAGATGAAATCAAAATTACAGTGCTTTGGAAACAACCAAATTTCTTGCAACCACAATTTGGAGATAATGTGGAATTAGTGCTTTTGTACCCTATAGATGTCTCTATCTGTTGAAGGATGATTGTGACATAGAAAGTTCTCCTATTGTTAATGAACAACCTTTCGGTGGTGATGTTCTCAAAGTATTGGTAATATTGTTAAATTATTAATTTATTAAATTTTAATTTTCATGTTATTATATTGATATGGTTTAGTTGTGTTAATGATTCTTTTGGGTTTTTTTTTTTCATGTAGGAATCCAATTCACAAACATATGAAGTGCTACTAATTTTGAAACACCTTCAAAGAGAAGTTTTGTTGAAGTTTAAGACAATGGATATGCTAATGACTAAGGCAAGTTATCCTCCACTAAGCCCAAATTGTTGAAGATAAAAGTTGAGAAAGATTAATTGCCCGGTGGGGTACTCTGATCTTGAAGTGGATGTTAAAAACCTTGAAGGGCATTAGGACATGCATGTGAAAGGAAACATGTTATGTTTTATGTGTTTGGTTGATTTACTATAGTACTTTTATTTTACATTGTTTTGTTCACCTGTTTGTGTTTTAAGTTGACATTTTGTGCCTTTTGTCTTAGAATCCTGAATAGCGTCATCTTTTATATTATGAATAAAGTCATATTTCTTTCTACTGATACTGCTTTGGAAGTTAATATATATATATATATATATATATATATATATATATATATATAAAATCTGGAGTTCACACTTTGTGTCATTTATATCCTATTTTATAAATGACAAGAATGGGTTATATTTAAAAAGATCAAGCCTAATACATTAAAATCCAATATCAAACCCACTTTAAATAAGTGTCACTAGAAAGAATGCAATCTATTAAATTTTTTCTTAAAACTTATTTTAAGTTCAACATATATATAGATTTTTTTTCCAAAGGAATTAAATCATTTTTTAAAATAATCAATCATTTCTCAATTTTCTTGGTGATAGTATGAAATCATCTTAAAAAGTTGATATTCTTATTGGTTGATCTACATGGATTGGGAACAATGAATAATGAATGTTATATTAATTATTCTACATGTAATAATAATTTCTAGAAAAAATAAAATAAAAAAAGGTTCAAAGCTATTGATGTAATAATAATTAATTAAAATATTATTATAAATTTTTTGAGTAATAGTCATAATACTTTTCCATTGCCCATATGTACTCCCTAGATCATGACTTTTGATTTTAGATTAATTGCCTTTTACCCTGCCTTTTGATCGATTGTTTAGCCAATAAAATCCCACTCAATCATATTATTAAATTTTGTTTACACCAACGGTAATTCCTAAAGGGTTCTAAAGCAATTCATCAACCATTACATATAAAATTGTGTATAGTTATATCAAGCAGTTAATTATATATGTGTGTGTTTTCTTTTTTATGATATATATATATATATATATATATATATATATATATATATATATATATATATATATGGGTATTAAACAGTCATTATATTGTTCTATGTGTGTGTGTTTTCAAAGCAATTAAAGTATTAAACCATTTCAAGATAATAAGTCTTTTCCCAATACCTTTGTAATCATATGAATTAATCTTATAAAGTTCATTATGTTTTTTATTGTTATAATGAAATATGAACAATATAGTGACTGTTACAGTTCCTAATTGTTCACTTTCCAATATAACTCTTAAAAAAATATAGAATTGTTACAACTATTTGTATGATTTTTCGGATAAGATATTGATATAACTTTGGTAAAGCAATTTCTTTTAGGGTTATTTTTTAATATCTATTTATTATGAAAATTTATAGATAGATATATTTTCAAGGAAAATATATATATATATATATATATATATATATATATATATATATATATATATATATATATATAAAATAAATATGAAATCATATAACCTGGTTACTTAGTCATTCATTTAATACCCATCCATTCATTTACATAATCATATATATATATATGGGACATATCAAGTGAGAGGACCTTTTTTATGTGAGAGTAAGAGGATTATATCATAGCCATTGGATCAAACTTTAAACGGTCATGATTAAACCACAAAGTCATATGACTTTTTTAAGTGGTCATATGACATTTTAAAACCATGAAATAACTTTTAATCTTGATCATCCATGTATGGTTGTATGTCCCAGATTTACCCTTCTCACTCTCATATAAAAAATGTCTTCTCACTAGAAACATCCCATATATATATATATATTTGTGGAGACCTCAAAAGTCTGAGACACAATCCATGTGTAGATTCTCTAAGTTTTGATGATTCCAAATAGATTAAGTATGGTAATATTGAACCATATGAAATAACTGATATGTCTGATAAGTGTGCAGGAAAATAGACTTAAGGTCACTCGTCTATTTTATGACCCGTCTACATTTTGATAGGGCACAGTTTTTAGACTCGTCTAAAAACTACTCGTCTAAAATTCAGTCAACACAGACAAAGACCATGTCAACGCTCAGTCAAGATTCTGATATACTTGATGACGTGGCAAGAAGCATATGTCTGAAGAAGACTCAATGGATCACTCGTCTAGAAAATAACTTCATCACTCGTCTAAGTTTCTGGCTCATTTCCACCCGTCTAAATCTGGACTCCACAAGCACTCGTCTACAATTCTAACACTGCTACGTTTGCTAAAATGCCAGAATGTCAAAAAGGAAGTCCAAGTCAACATTATTCAAATTAGATGTCTTCCATAAGGATCTCGAAGACATCTGGACAATAGCACCAAGGATAAAGAATAAAGAACGTTTGTATCAACGATTTAAGGAATAAACATGCAATCTATGTACCACAGCAGTAACCTTTTAGCTGTTTTAGTACAAAGTGAAAGTGCTTTCCAGAAAGTGAACTGAGTATTGCACTGAAAGAGGAAAGCTCTCTGCTGCAAATACAAGAAGCTTGCCGCCGCAACTCTGAAACAACAGCTGCTCAGAACAAAGTGTACTCTTGGACTACTTTATCAAAGTTCAACGTTCCTAAGCATTTAACACTTACACAGAATGACTCTTTGGCATTAATAGCGTCCCAGAAGCTCAAATCAAAGAACCCACTTTCTGAAACTGTTCCTAACGGATCAAATTGATTTAAGTCTTTATATAGACCAAACCATGAAGATGAAGACAAGAAGTTGAATATCATTAAGAACACTGCATAAGAAGCATTTACTAACTTCATTAACTTCTTCATTCTTTCATTGAATACTTCTTCAATCATTTGATATTAATTCGCAGTCTTTCGCATTTCATATTTATTTCACTCTGAGTGTTATCTGAAAGATTTGCAAGTTGTATTAATTACGTAAAACCTTTTTCCATTACTGTGTTGAGCCTGAAAAGTCTAGGTAAGAAAAGAATATACTTGTTTAAGTGTAGAGCCTGGAGAGGCTAGGTGTGAAAAGAATACTTGTACTGTAATCTGATCAGTGAACCAGGATAAAACTCTTGAGTGATTTTCCTCTTCCCTTATCTTTTTAATTTGCTTAAGTATTATTTGTTTAAGCTTTTAACTTGGGGAGTTATTATTGTGAATATCAATCTTTGTTTTACCCTTCTCTGTATGCTTGTGTGTTCTGTCTTAAAATTAGATGTGTCACTCGTCTAATTTTCTGTTGTCTTATTTTTGCTTGTTGTGCCTGCGAAAATAATTTTCAAAGTTTCCTAAAAATTTGGTAAACACAATTCAACATGGTAACCATTTTGCATTTATCTTGCTGTAGTAATGTTATTTGTATGATTTTTCGGATAAGATATTTATACTACTTTGGAAAGCAACTACTTTTATAATTATTTTTTAATATCTATTTATTAAAAATATTTATAGATAAATATGTTTTCAAGGCAATAAATCATTTGCATATGACAATTCATTTTCCATTATAAACAATTTTTTTTGCTGCTTGGTGCCAATCTCGAACCGAGTACCTGTAGACTGAAAGACAAGTTTCAAACCAAACAGGCTACTCAAGAAATTGGCCCTTTATAAACAATTTAAATCCATATTTTAGTGATTTCTCATCTCTTGAGAAACAAGACATGTATATCGTGAAACCTTACATTACTCTCCCACTTTCTCTAATTAATATTCGATAGGTGAGAAATGTAACATCCCTGGCTGCTTTAAGGATTGACGACTGTCCCCACAAACCAACACGGGTCTTTTCAGCGTACTTTGTCCTCACTAACACGCTTCTTGAGAAAATGTAACACCACCCTTGGCATTACAAGAAACAAAATGGCGCAATCAAATGGAAAGCAATCATTGAATGTGGAGCAAAAGAAAAAATGGTAAAAGATATGCATTCTATTTTGTTTTTAATTTATCAATCATGCAAATTTAGATTATATTATTATAATTAATTGACAATATAGTTTCTTCTCTTAAACTATGACCTCACCTTACAGAATTGAAAAGCCAATGTTGCAATCATAGGAATTAATCTTATAAGGTTGATTATGTTTTTGACTGTTACAGCTCCTAATTGTTCACTTTCCAATATAACTCTTAAAAAAATATAGAATTGCTACGACCAAAAACTAATGATAAAGGTTACTTAGTAAATCTTTTGATTTGACAGCAATCATGTCTTCTACCGTTTTTTCGGCGTGTTTGATATCATATCATGTTTAATATAGAATTTGTACGGTCTTAATGATTGAAAGTAAGACAATTGTTGGAAAATGAATGACACATAGTTGTTATACTTTATTTTTATAATTACATTCATGGAGCTCCTTTTCTTGGGTTTATTAAACCTAACAAAGTTTGAATCCTCTTGATTTTCTCCATCTTTTAAAATCAATTCATCATTTTTTCACGGAATGCAAAGTTTGAAACAAGCAAAGTCGAAGATTTATTTTTATGTGGTTTATCACATTAATATTAAATATTTGTTTTCAAATAACTATGAAAATGTAATTTAAATTATCAACATAATATTTATATTATTTATTTTAAGAAATTTATAATTATTGTGCGATGTTCGGGCACCGACTAATTTATATAAAAAGCTAACTTCTTGGTTAGCTGGTACACATGTTGCTGTGAACGGTTTAGGCATAATAAAAGCTAACTTTTTCTGTTGTAGGACTTATTGTCAAGATTTGTAGATTAACGATTATAAATATATTGATTTTAGTTGGTTTGACAAGTCCTGATATAGGCCAACTTAAATAAATGCCCACCAATACCAATACCAATACCAATACCAATAAGCAGGACTAATTAATAGGAATCGCTCTCACCTCATCTGGTGCTATACAAGTTTATATGTGTAAAGTTCACTTGGGCAAGCAATTCAGAATCTAACGCCGCGACTGTCCAAATTGAGATTCAGCAATGTTGGTGCGGAACTGAAGCTGCTGAGCATTACCTACCCCACTTGCTATAAAACTTGTTTCTTGAGACTTGGACTGTGTGATATTCAGCTTACACACACAACACAAGTCCTCAAAGTTGGTAATTTAGCAATATATCCATTCCCCTATTCTTTTTTTTTTTTTTCTCTGTTTCTTTTGCCCGAAATTAATATTAGTATATTACAATATATTAATATTAATTTTGAAGGTGAAAGACGAAATCTGCTCAAACTTGAGCCGAAGAAATTAATCAACAGATATTATTGTATAATGTAAGGCTTGTAAAAAGACCCAAGATGTGGAGGCTGAAGATAGCAGATGGTGGGAAGGACCCATACATATTCAGCACTAACAACTTCGTAGGGAGACAGATATGGGAATTTGATCCTGAGGCTGGTACTCCAGAGGAAAGAGCCCAGGTTGAAGCGGCTCGTCAAAGCATTTCTACGACAATCGTTTCAAGGTTAAGGACTGTGGGGACCTCCTTTGCCGCTTTCAGGTAACTAACTATCCCTATATTAATTGTGTATTACATATCTTTGAAGTTAGCATTTTAGATATCCCTTTTCCAACAAAGACACGATCGCCTTCTTTTCCAGGATCACTTTCTTGCCGTGAGATTAATTCACACGTGGGTGCACTCAAACTAAAAATATTAAGGCTTTGTTTTTGAGTTTGGAGGGAAAGGAAAGGAAAGATCAAAGGAGGAGGAAGGGAGGAGAATGAGAGTATTATCCCTCACCTTGTTTATGAGTGTACATTGTATGAGACGAACTAAATGGAAGATTTATAACATATTTTTACAATTTTACTTTATTTTAGAAAACTAACATAAGTAATATTTTTTAAATAATATTAATGCACATTTCAAAAAAAATAATACTAATGCAAAAAAAAATTATTCATTTTCCTCTAAAAATTGGGGTAAACCCCCCAAAAAACCACAAATTGGGGTAAACCAAAAAATTGAGATGAGTAGGGGTTTGAAGGGTTTTATAAAATCTTCAAAAACTTTTCTTCTAATATTTTACACTCACAAACAAAAGAGGGATTCTCATAAACCTTCATTTTTCCTTACTTCCCCTCCTAAACAAGACTTACAAACAAAGCATACCAAAGATGACTTGATGGTTGAGATTTGGAAATTAAGAAACTACTAACTTATAACAAATCTAACAACTACTAATATAGGCTTATTAAAAAAAAACTTAAAAACATTAACTCATATTTACCCCCCCGGGATGAGTGACACTTCAGTCCCTAAAATTGTTAGGGTCAACCAATTTTCCTTAATTTAAGAAAATTTTAAAATTATCTCTAAAATTAAAATATTTAATCATATTAGGTTTTTTTGAGTCCGATAATTTAATCTTGAAATTATTTTGGAGAGATCAATGTGATTTCTATTTTTAATTTTAAAATTATTTTAGAATATCGTTAAGACCAAAATATTTGGCATCTACAACTTTAGAGACTAAATCAGGGATTTACTACCAAAAAATAGTAACGTCATAGGATATCGATTCATATCTCCCCCTTTATTGCCGAGAACTTAGACGTACACATGTGATGGGGAAGCATTTATCGAAAATGACAAATATTGTCATGTTTAATGTTTAATAACACTCATAATCTGAAACTTCTCAGTTCTCATCGTAAAACATGAGTATAAAAATATTTATGTTATAAAAATTAATCTTCATTTCATAATTTTATTTTAATAAGAAATATATATATTTTTTAAAAAATACTCCATCGGTTTTTTTTTCTTTGACATTTCGAGGTTTTCACACATAAATTAAGAAATCATTAATTTATGTATATTTGTATCAAAATACCCTTATTTCTATCATTAATTGTTTGCAAGTTTCAATGGCATTTATCAATCTAAATAAATACTTCATACTCCACTAGGTCATTCATGGAAGGTTTTATGTATTTTCAAAGCAAATCAACTTAGTTCTACATAAGGGTATACATTAAAAAAAAATTAATCAAGTATACCTTGGGTTTATAAAGTATCCCTTGTTTTGAAACAAAAACAAGTAACTAAAAATACCAAAGAAAAAGAACGAAGGGAGTATAAATAAATAAAATTAAATGTGTGTTTAAATTATAAAAAAAATGATGTGTATAATCATCAAAGTAACTTAAACAGTTAATTCGATAAGTTCGCATTATATGTGTGCATAATTTCAATTTTATCACCTATAAATATAACTTATTTTCTATTTTTGTTTCTCACATGCGTAGATTCTGAAAGAAAATAACTTCAAACAAACAATAACTGGTGTGAAGATAGAAGATGGAGAGGAGATAACGGATGAAAACGTCACGACCACATTGAGGAGAGCCGTTCATCACCTATCAGCATGGCAGGCCAGTGATGGCCATTGGCCTGCTCTAAATGCAGGCCCTCTGTTTTATTTTCCTCCCTTGGTGAGTACTAGTTACTCGATGTTAATATAATATATTATTATTTTACCAAAAAATTTTTATTGTTTATTATTAAACATAATTTAATGTAAGTATAAAAGGAGAAAACCTACGTACATTTCCAATGATGCAGTTGGTGTTGTTCTACCATCACACCATGTTGACTTTATTTTAAAAAATAATTGAAAGATAATGGATAATAGAAATTAAATATTCTATATGGTGTGTTGTGATTGGAAAACAACACCAAATACACCATTAGAACTATATATAAGTTTTCTCCTTATAAAAATTGAAATAAAAATATTATAACTAGATTATATTGTACAACTTATCCTTTGTTTAATACATCTATTGATTTAGAATCACACAATGAATGTCAAAAATTTATTTATTGATTTCTCAGTATCATATTGTATTATTGTTATTTTTTCTTTAAAATTTAATTTATATAAATAACCCTAAGTTTTTATCCTGGAAATTTTAAAATTGGAGACTTCTGATATTAAATGCAATTACATACTTGGCAAACGTTCCATTGCATTTGGTACACACGTACCTTTAATTGCCAATACTTCTTGTTATTATTTTATTTTTTTTAGAAAGGCCAAAGGCCCCAACACCAAACAAACAAACAAAAACCCATGAAGGAAGGAAATATGAGCTCCATCTGCCATAAGGGGGGTTGAGTGAAAATCTGGAGCAAAATTAAAAACTTTACAGGAGGTAGATAGGTTCACACCCCTCTTTGCTAAGGAGCTTGCTACTTGATTAGTTTCTCTCAAAATATTGACCCACATTGGTGCTGGGTCACCCATGTCTTCCATTCCACTTGGCTGTGACACAAATGGATCCTATCGCAACCTTTCTGTAAAAGACCCACAACAATTAAGAAATCAGATTCAACTCTAATATTCTTGAAGCCCCTACTCCGAGCCAACTTGATCCCATGATAAATGCCCCATAGTCCGGCTTGCACAACAGAGAAAATACCCAGCTTGTTCGCATATCCTACCAGTAAGTTTACCGAGTCGTCTCTAATAACTCCTCCACATCCAGCATTTCTCCCAGCACTATAGACTGCCCATCGCAGTTTAATGTCACTATTCTCGAAGGAGGAGGGAGCCAGCTAACTGTGGTACAATGGTTACCCCTATGAGCTAAACCCTTTATAGTACTCTTCTTTAAGAGGCTGTCACAAATTTGAGGTACAGATCTTCTAATTGAGCCCACAACCAAATGGCCATCCACCTCCTTGTTCGAGAAAGCTAATTCATTTATGGTTCTCCAGAGGTGGTCGAGGGTAGTGCCAAAGATCAAGCTCCATGGTCCTTATCAATTGCTCTCCCCCACTACACGAAGATTTCTCAAGAGCCACCTTTGCCAATTTGAGTCAATGAAAAAATCCATATTGTCCCTCTCTAGCAAGATTTTCAAAACCTCAGAAGCTAAATTACAATCCCTAAAGGTGTGGAAAAGAGTTTGCTCGGTTACTCTACCCTTGGGCAAGCACCTGTTGGAGACAAGTGTCTCCTTACCTGCTGGGAATTCTTTAGTCAAGCACAGTGAGCGATTTTCTAGAGAAAACATCTGCCTCTTCCTGTGCCCTCCATTTCCACATAGCATTGAAGTGCTTCCTATGGAGGTGAGGTATTAATTGTTGAAGATGATGGCACGCAGAGGCTGTACTGAAATTTCCATCTGGTAAGCAATTTTAGGCCAGAGAGTCAGGCCCCACATCTGGTGAATGGGGTTCACTCCCCTAATCCTATCAAGGATTTGGCTCGGCAGTATGGGGGCCAAACGTTCCTAGACCCAAGTACCGTGAATCGTTGCAAAATTGACCACCTTAACCTGCATAGAGCCCCTTAGCTGGGGGAGCTTTACTTTCCCACCTCCCTTATTACTATTACCACCTCCCTCCCCCCCTATTTCTTCATCAAAATACCCTTCCTCTCCCCCTTCTCACCACCCTCATGATCCCTCACCCATTTCCCCTTCCCTTCCCCATCTATTTCTCTATAATCCAGTTCAATCCTATTTTTGAGTTTTTATATTGAACTTAGAAGAGAAAGAGACAAGAAAGAACGTTGCAGAGCATATCCAACCTCCCTCATGTCCTCAACTTCCTTTCTTTCCTCTCTTTCTTCTTCTTCAAGAATTCCCTATACATATATACTCATCCCTTCCTTAATTCGTCAACTCTCCCCTTTTACACTCCAACACCCTCTACAAAATCCCCAAACTATCCCTCCAATTTTCCTGCCCAGCCAGTGCCACCACACATATATCGACCTCCAACTTGACATGTTCACCGCGTACCGCCCACTCAGCTGGATCACTATCCAACTTAGCCTCGGCTCCTCGTTGATTCTCATACACGCATACTCGTCGTGAGCCGCTACAAAATGGGCCACCTTAGTGTCTTCCTGTATACGGTCCCTTAGCTAAGGGGTTTACTTTTCCCACCACCCTCCCCCAATTTTTCATCAAAATACCCTTCCTCTTCCCCATCCCCAATGATCCCTCACCCCTCACCTCTTTCCCCTTAATCTCCTTCTTCTTCTTTTCTATAGTCCAGTTTAGTCGCATTTCTGAGTTTGTATATTGAACTCATAAGAGAAAGAGACAAGAAAGAGCCACAAGTAACATCATCTCAAGAACAACACAGAGCATATCCAACCTCCTCTCAGTCCTCAACTTCCTCTCTATCTTCTTCTTCTTTAAGAATTCTCTATACAACTATATTCTTCCCTTCCTTCATTCTCCAACCCTCCCCTTTTACCCTCCAACGCTCTCTGCAAAATCCCCAAACTATTCCTCCCTTTCAAATGCTTCACATCTATGTCCTCCATTTCCATGCTCACTCCCCTCACCTACATTTCTCCTCCCTCCGCCCATCGCACCTCGTCGTCATGATGAACAGCTCTGCCTCCCTAACCACCATCGCAAAACATAGCTCGGTCTTCTTGCTCAACCAGTGCTTCCACCCGCACACCGGCCTCCAGCTCGACATGTTCATTGCACGTCCTCCCCTTGGCTCGACCATTATCCAACTCAACCTCAGCACCTCGCTGGTTTTCATACATGTGTCTTCGCCATTCAATTGTATAATTGGTCTTTGAACTGAATCTTCTAGGTTTAGTAGGTTGACCTAGAATGGCGAACACCGGAACCACCAGGTCACGATTTTGATCTCAACTACCTTGGAGTGTATCAGCTTCTGGCGATGGAATACAACGACGGAGATCAGTTTCGGCATAAGGTCGGGATTTGAGTGAGTTTTTCATCGATGGTGGAGAGGAAAGAGTTGGAGATGAAGAAGTTGAAATGAACAGATGTAAAACACTAGAAGGGGGGTTGAATTATGTTTTAAAAACTTTTCTGAAAACGTTGCAGTTTAACTTGTAAGATACAAGGATGCGTCTTATAAAAAGAAGATTTACTTTTCAACTCAGTTAGCACGGTTAAATTAAAGCAAACTGAAAAGATTAAGCTAAGAAAAGAGAGACAGATTTATACTGGTTCACCCTAAACCTTGGGCTACGTCTAGTCCTTGACTTCACCAAGTATTTGTACTATAACTGATCAGGTTACAGAAGGTATTATTTGCACACCTAGCCTCCGCAGGCTCAACTAACAAATATTGTTGGCACACCAAGTCTCTCCAGACTCAAACAAGTATTCTTTCTTCAAGCCTCCACAGGCTCTACAAATGGTAGGAGTTGGAATGAAGCAGCAGCTTCAAGGATTACGGCTTTGCAGATCTACCGAGTAACACTCACAGAGTGAATAAGTATTTAAGGTAGGTGAGATTGCAATAAAGACTTCTCAATAAATACAAATGATTTGAGCAGAGAAGTTTTATAGCGAAGAACTTAAGAGAGCTTTGAGAGTATTGAATGCTTGAGTTAAATGAGTTCAGGTGTGTAGCTTCAATGATCTTCAAAGTCTTCTATTTATACTCAAAAAGAGATAGGTCCGTTGAGGAGAGTTCTTCAGCTGAGTATACTTTTGTTCTTCGTCAATAAATGCTAATAGAGTTGTTCTGGTCTTGCATTTAATGTTTATGATCGTTGGTGAGCTTCAAGACAAATTGAACGTATAGGCATAGCTTTATCAGAGTGCAGTTGATTCAGAGCAGCGTGTGTTGCTTTATCATACTTGGGCAACGCGACTTTCCTTATTTGTGCTAAGCGGGTCTGCATTTAAGTAAAGTTCATTTTGCTGTTTGCAACAAATAGATTCTTCAGGCACGAAATGGTGCTTTGAGCTTTCTGATATTGAATTTATTTATTGGAAATATTCTAAGAATATTCGTTGAGTTTGAATATTCTTGAAGCGAGAATCTTTCTGTCATTTGATCAGAATTTGTTAGTGACCGAGTCAATCTTCAGACGCATCATACTACAGACGCATCATTAAGACTTTGTTTTTGTCATGAGACTCTTATATATTGATCTGCATACTTAATAGACATATTAGTAAACTTCATAAGTTTCACTTAAAATCATTCTTTGTTTGGATTCATCAAAATCAGAAATGTCTAAAGATGTGATCTTAATAATCTCACCCTTTTTGATGACGACAACCATTGTCTTATGATTTTAATGAACTAAGGATAAAAGAAGATTTAAACACAAAAGGGTCATATCAAGCTTATAAGAATATTTAAGTTTTTTAAGCTCCATAAAAAGCTTCTCAAGATCCTCCTGAACTGATGCTTCTATAATGAACTCAGACGCATGATTAAGGTAGCGTCTTATCTTTAATAGATAGATATTTATTGTTCTATTTTCTCATTCTATTTTCTCCCCCTTTGTCATCAGCAAAAGGATAAAGTAACACAGTAAAGATGCAGGTGAAAATAACATTTATTTATTAAACCATCATTGACTGTAGTACATTGCAGACAAAAATAAAGAAAACTAAAGTTGTTGTTTCTCAACAATATTGGTGAGAAGAGCCACAACAGTTTGCATTGTCTCACGAAGACCGCTGATTTCTGCACGAGCTACTGGATCTATTCCAATGACATTGGATGCCAGTGCAGCAGGATCATGAGATGGAGACCAAAAAGAGGGTCCAGGGTCAGAGGAGGTGGCAGTCGAGGGAGGTTCATAAGGAACAATTTCCAGACAATGCCTGGGAAGAGAAAGACCAGAAGAGAAAATAAAAGAGAGATTAATAATAATAGGGAACAAAGAGAGAGTTAAAGGAAAGACTGGATGCAACGAACCAAAAGATTGCTGACAAGGAATTTTGAAAGAGGAGATTTCTAGATTAGACAAAGAAATGAAAAGAGGGGAAAGATTTTCGAAAAACCAAATTAAGTTTTCAACATAAATTGGTAAATCAAAAGAGTAAATAGATAAGGGTTTTCATAAAAAGATAAAGGTAAAATGAAAAGAAAAGGAGTGAAAATAAGAGTTGGTTGGAAGGGATAAAGTTGCCTTGTGCTTTGCTCTGTCTTCATCTGGATATCCGATCCAAGGAATCTGGTAAGAACTTAATCGAGCAGTATCTGTAGGCGTCTTAATTTTGTCAACCAGAGAGAGTCCACAATGATGAGCTGGATCTTGAAAGATATGAGGCTCAGGATGGCTCAAAAATGAAGTAGTCCAGTGAGGGAACTTCAGTTTCTGATATTCTCTTTTCAAGAAGACAAAGGGCTTCTTAGACTTTGGATTCAACTTTGGTTTCGGACAGACAGATCCTGTGTCAGGACAGATTTTCAAATCTGTATTGGGTTTCATGCAAGCAGATGGATTAGGTATGTGTTTCCAAGAGGCTTGATTTAGCCTAACTGCAGTCTGTTCAGCAACAAGATTGCTGATTGCTTTTAAATCATCCGGACTAAGAAGATCAGGATTGATTTGATCTATAGGTACATGATCAGAGGAGTTGAAAGAAGTAGGATGGGGTTTTTGTGGTGAGGTTTTAGCTGATGAAGAAGAGTGAGAGAGAGGTGATAGAATTGAATCAAAAATTCTTGAAACAGGAACAAGAGATTGAATTTCCTGAGTTGGTGAGGAAGATAGTGATAAATGGTTGGATATATGATCTGGTGAGTTGTGAAGAACAGGTTGTGGTGAAGGGTGATCTGGAGTGAGATTTAAATTGAAATCTTGAATAGATAAAGCAACAACATTTTCAGCATTTGAAATCTCATGGTGTAGATGGGAATTATGGGAGGAAGAGGATGATGAATTAGATGGTGAAGATGAAACAATCGGTGAAGAGGGTGAGGGTTCAGATGACTTAGGAGGTGATGCAGTAGTTTGCAAAGAAACTTGAACAGATTCAGCCAGCTTCAGTCTTGTAGATCTTCTAACTGGTGTAGCTACAACAGCAGCTTTCCTCTTGAGTTCCTTCCGAGGGGCAACAGTAGGTTTTGAAATTATTTCCTTTTTCAAAACCTTTGAAATAGGTTGTTCATCATCATCATCAGATGCTTTTGAGATAACCAACTTCCTTTTTACTTGAAGCTTTGTTCTGACCTTAGGATTCATAGGTGCAGACACTTCTGTTGCTTCTGAGTCACCAGACTCATCAGTTTCTTCTTCAGATTCTTTTGATGATTCCTTCTTCTTTTCATCTTCATCAGAGTCAGGAATCTTTCCTGGAGGTCTCAGCTTCATCTGAGAGAGGGTTTTTTCATCAATGGCAGTAGCCATATCAATCTTTCCAGTGAGGGGAATGCCCTTGAGATTTAGCAGTTTGGTAATCAGCATCCCATAGGTGTTTGAGGTTCTGATTTGGGGCTTTGCCATCCTCAACAAATACTTGAAAATCAAGTCATTTATGTCAACCTTTGTAAGATTCGGGAGATGGAATAGTACAAATCTATCCATCTTGTTGACATTGTCACGTGAACTTGTTCTTGGCAACACACAGTTTATCAGCAAGACATGCAAAAATCTTCCTTTTGGAGTCAGTTTGGATGCAACTTTGTTTGTAGGGTTGGATACCCCATAAAGAACTTAGTGAACAGTTTCTTCACCATACTCATCTTCCCAATCATCTATAAAGGTGGCACCTTGTCTAGGACAACCGATTGCTTTCTGAATACTGTTGAGAGTGAATGAATAGGGTTTTCCGTTACACTTGGTCCGAATGGAAATTTGAGTCTGAGACATTCTTTCTTCAGCATTTTCCCAAAATTCTTGAAGTAGCAAAGGGTAAACGGGTTCATGTAGTGAGAAAAAGTTGACCCATTGTGAAGCTTCCAGTTCCTCCATAACATTCATTCCTCCTTTAATGATCTTGTTCATCTTGACAAATCGTCCAGGTATGATCATAGATATGTCTTCCACACTCATCCCTAACTGAGCAGTAGCACGGGAAATTTTCTGAGAGGGTGCCTTGATTGCCATGGATTTAGGCTTGAAAGAGAGAGAGAGAGAAACGAAAGGGTTTCGAAAAGACTCGTTCGCAAGAGAGAGAGAGAGAGAGAGAGAGAGAAACACTTTTGAAACAGTAAAGTGTTTTGGAGAGAGAACAAAGGTTTTAAAGAAATAGGTTTCGAAAAGAGCTGTTAAATAAAGACAAAGCATTTTGAATTCAAAAACATTTTGGAATAACTGCAATGTAAAGTCTCAATAAATAATCCACGTCAGCAGACGCTTCATCGAAGATCAGGCGCATTATTCATTTATGAAATGCATGTTCAAATAATCTCTAATATAGGTGAATCTTTCTTCAGCTAAGGGTTTTGTTAATATATCAACCCATTGATTTTCAGTTTTAACAAACTTACTATCAAAAACACCTTTTTGAACATAGTCACTTATGAAATGATATTTAATTTCTATGTGCTTAGCCTTAGAATGCTAAATGGGATTCTTAGATAAACATATAGCACTAGAATTATCACACCAAACAGATATATTATGTTCAAAGATAGAATAATCTTCAAGTTGATATTTTACCCATAAGAGTTGTGAGCAACAGCTTGCAGCTTATATGTATTCTGCTTCTGCAGTGGATAAAGCAATTGTAGTTTGACGTTTGCTTGTCCAAGAGACTAAGCTTGCTCCAATAAATTGACATCCTCCACTTGTGCTTTTCCTTTCTATTCTGTCTCCAGCATAATCAACATCACAGAATCCTACTAATCTGCGTTCTTGCGTCCTCAAATACATCAAACCAAGATTAGTGGTTCCAAGCAAATATGGTAATATTCTTTTAACGGCCTTGAGATGTGATTCTCTAGGATCTGATTGGAATCTAGCACATATACAGACACTGAATTGAATATCAGGTCTACTTGAGGTTAAGTACAAAAGAGAATCAATCATACCTCTATAAGTAGTTTGATCTACCTTTTTACCTTCTTCATCTCTGCTTAATTTTGCATTTGCTTCCATGGGAGTTTTCATAGGTTTAGCTGTATCCAGCTTGTATTTTCCTGAGATCTCCTTGGTATATTTTTGTTGATGAATGTAAATTCCATCATATGTCTGTTTGATTTCCAGACCAAGGAAGAACTTCAATTCTCCCATCATGCTCATTTCAAATTCATTCAGCATAAGTTTGGAGAACTCTTTGCATACCTTTTCATTAGTAGCACCGAATATGATATCATCAACATAGATTTGTACTATAATGAAATCCTTTTTAAAAAAATTTCTACAGAGATTTGTATCTACTTTTCCTCTAATGAAATCATTTTTCGTAAGAAAAGAACTTAGTCTGTCATACCAAGCTCGAGGTGCTTGCTTTAATCCATAGAGAGCTTTCTTAAGCTTATAGACATGATTTGGTTTGTCATTATCCTCAAATCCTGGTGGTTGTTTAACATATACTTATTCTTCAATAATTCCATTAAGAAATGCACTTTTAACATCCATTTGAAATAAGGTGATTTGATGTTGTGCAGCATATGAAAGTATACGAATTGCTTCTATTCTAGCTACTAGTACAAAAGTTTCAGTGTAAACAATACCTTCTTGTTGATTGTAGCCTTGAGCTACTAACCTTGCTTTGTTTCTGACAACCTTACCGTCTTCATCAAGCTTGTTTCTGAATACCCATCTTGTTCCAATAAGTGACTTTCCCTTTTCATTTGGAACTAAGAACCATACATCATTCCTTTTGAATTGATTTAGCTCTTGTTGCATAGTTAAAATCCAGCTTTTGTCTTCAAGAGCTTCTTTGATATTCTTTAATTCAATCTTAGATAGAAATGCCATGTTGTTTGAATCCTTGAGAGGGATTGCCAATGATCAACTGTTCAGGATGATGAGTTTTGAACTTCCAGTCCCGTCAGGGTTCCTTATCAGACGATTGTTGAGTAGATGGATCAGACGCTTGAGTAGGAAATTCTGAATCCTCGTTCTTTAAGTCATCTTGAATCTGATTGCTTTGTTTTCTAAGATCCAATCCTGCAAAATCATCTTCAAGATCTGATAGTTTCTTATCAGTCTTTAAGCCATCATTAAACTTGACATGAATAGATTCTTCAACCACTTCTGTTCTAGAGTTGTAAACTCTAAAGGCTTTAGAAGTATCAGAATATCCAAGGAATATAGCTTTATCTACTTTTAAATCAAACTTTCCAAGTTGATCTCTAGTATTCAGAATAAAACATTCACATCCAAAAGCATGGAAATACGAAATTTTGGGTTTTCTACCTTTCCACAATTCATAAGGAGTTTTGTTCAAGAATGGTCTTATCAATATTCTGTTCTGTACATAACAAGCAGTGTTTACTGCCTCAGCCCAGAAGTACTTTGGGAGTTTACTTGCATTGAGCATCGTTCGAGCCATCTCTTGTAGAGATCTATTCTTTCTTTATACTACTCCATTCTGTTGTGGAGTTCTAAGAGCAGAAAAGTTGTGAGAGATACCATTCTCTTCACAGAATGTATTGAAGTGCTCATTTTCAAACTCTCCCCCATGGTCACTTCTGATAGCTGAGATACAGATTCCTTGCTCATTTTTAACTTTCTTACAGAATATAGAGAACGTTTTGAACGACTCATCCTTGTGAGTTAAGAAGAGTACTCATGTATATCTAGAATAATCATCGACTAAGACAAAACCATATTTCTTTCCTGCCTTAATAGAAATACTAACTGGACCAAACAGATCCATATGCAACAACTGTAAAGGTCTAGAGGAAGATACTAGATTCTTGGGTTTAAAACTAGATTTAACTTGCTTTCTACATTGGCAAGAATCACATAAGACATCCTTTTTCAAACTTATATCAGGTAGACCTTTCACAAGTCTATACTTTTGAAGCTTAGATATCTGTTTCATACTTGCATGTCCTAGCTTCTTATGCGATACCCATCTTTCATCTTCTCTTGACACAAAACAAATCACATTTTGATTTGTCAATTCAGTTAGATCAATCTTATAAAGATTTTGTTGCCTGTTTGCTGAAAAGAGAGCTTTGCCATTAGTGTCTTTGACTACACATGCATTCTTAGTAAAGGAAACATTATATCCATTATCACATAATTGACTTATGCTTAGCAGATTATGTCTTAATCCTTCAACTAAAAGAACATTAGAGATAGATGGTAATGGTGATTTCCCACCAATTTTACCTATCCCGATGACCTTTCCTTTTTGATTCCCACCGAAGGTAACATGTCCAGCTTCTTTAGGTTGGAGGTCTAGGAACATAGACCTTTCTCCTGTCATGTGCCGTGAGCAGCTACTGTCCAGGTACAATGATAGGTGTCCTTTTTGTCCTATTAAGGATATCTGCAACAGGAACAATCAAAGCTTTAGGTACCCATATTCTTTTGGTTTCTTTTTTGTTAGTTGTTGAAGTTTGTGACAACTTCTTTCTTGTGTGAATACACTTAGACGTGATATGTCCAATTTTTCCACAATTTTTACAACTACTTTTGTAAGTAATGACTTTATCATAAAGAGTTTCAGGTTTTTGTCCTAAGACTTTGTTAGATACTTTATGATGTGTCTGGTCAACGAATCCTATACCAGTTTTATCAAGAGAAGGTCTCTGACTTGCTAACAACTTAGTCAGGTTATCTCTTCCATTGACAAAATGAGCAAGATCAGAGATGAGCTCTTCAACCTTCTGTTGAAGTTTGACAACTTCTTCGGATTGTGGCATCTCAACTGTGATCTTAGCCTTAAGCCTTTCAGCTTTAAGCTTACTGTTTTCCTGAGACAGTTTGTTACACTCTTGAGTCTTATGTTCATGCTCTTTTAAGAGTTTCACATATTGCTTCTTAAGCGTTCTAAAAGCCTTAGTTAAACAGTTAGATTATTCAATCAATTCATCATAGGCATCTTGTAAATCCTTAGAATTAGAAATTACCTCAGAGTCTGAGTCGTCATTTGCCATGAGACATAAATTTGCTTCTTCACCTTCATCATCATTAGATGAGCTGCCATCAAGATCTTGCCAAGTAACCATCATCCCTTTCTTTTTCTTTTTATGTAATTTTTTGTAGGGTTGCTTTTGCAGCTGAGGACATTCAGATTTAAAGTGTCTTGGCTTCTTGCATTCATAGCATACAATAGAACTTTTGTCAGACATATTGTTCTCTTTGAAGGAATTTTCATTGTGGAGCTTCTTGAAAGGTCTATCCTTTCTGAAATTCTTCTTCTTCCATAATTTTTCTCATTTTTCTGGTCTGTAATGACATTTCATCATCACTGTCAGAGTCTTCTTCAGAGGCGTCTGACTCTTGATCTGATTCTTCAACCTTTAGGACTTTTGAAGATTCTTTTTCTGCCTTGAGGGCAATGGTTTTTCCTTTCTTATTTGAGTTGTCTTCATTCAGCTCCTGCTCATGAACTTGTAAAGTTCCAAGAAGATCACTCATTTGAAGCATCGTGGGATCTTTGGCTTGAGTTATTGCTGTAACTAGAGGTCTCCACTGTTTGGGTAGACTTCTTAGAATTTTGCCAACTTTCTCAGCATTGGTATAGATTTTTCCCAGTGACTTCAGATTATTTGTGATAGTCTAAAATATTCCTATCATTTGAGTAATGCTTTCTCCTTCTTCCATGATAAATAACTCATACTTTCGTACAAGCATGTTTATCTTTGTTTCTTTCACTTTTGTTGTTCCTTCATGAGTAACTTCAAGAGTATTCCATATTTCTTTAGCAGATCCACATGCATGGACCTTTTCAAATTCTTCCTCACTGAGAGCACACATCAAGGAATACCTTGCTTTATGATTTAGCTCCCACCTAGTCTTTTCTGCTGCAGTCCACTGAGCTTTGGGTTTGTCAGTGTTATCATCATTCTTTGGTATAGGGACCATCAGTGATAACATCCCATAAATCAAAATTTGATGACATGATGAACCACTGAAATATTTCTTTCCAATAGATGTAGTTTTCTCCATCAAAGTAGGGAGGTCTCGCCAAAGCTCCTTCTCTAGTGTAGCTTCCGCTTGTCCTTGCTCCAGCTGTCATGATGTCTGTTCAACAGGATCTTTCCTCAACACTGTTAAGTGCTCAACCTAGAGGTTAAGCTCTGATACCAACTGAAATGAACAGATGTAAAACACTATAAGGAGGGGTTGAATTGTATTTTAAAAACTTTTCTGAAAACGTTGCAGTTTAACTTGTAAGACACAAGGATGCGTCTTGTAAAAAGAAGAATTACTTTTCAACCCAGTTAGCACAGTTAAATTAAAGCAAACTGAAAATATTAAGCTAAGCAAAGAGACACAAAGATTTATACTATTTCACCCTAAACCTTGGGTTACGTCCAGTCATTGGCTTCACGAAGTATTTGCACTATAACTGATCAGGTTACAGAAGGTATTATTTACACACCTAGCCTCCACAGGCTTAACTAAAAAGTATTGTTTTCACACCTAGCCTCTCCATGCTCAAACAAATATTCTTTCTTCAAGCCTCCACAGGCTCTACAAATGGTAGGAGTTGGAATGAAGCAGTAGCTTCAATGATTACAGCTTTGCAGATTTACCGAGTAACACTCACAGAGTGAATAAGTATTTAAGGTAGGTGAGATCGCAATAAAGACTTCTCAATAAATACAAATGATTTGAGCAGAGAAGTTTTCTAGCGAAGAACTTAAGAGAGCTTTGAGAGTATTGAATGCTTGAGTTAAATGAGTTTAGGTGTGTATCTTCAATGATCTTCAAAGTCTTCTATTTATACTCAAAAAGAGATAGGTCCGTTGAGGAGAGTTCTTCATCTGAGTATACTTTTGTTCTTCTTCAATAAATGCTAATAGAGTCGTTCTGGTCTTGCATTTAATGTTTATGATCGTTGGTGAGCTTCAAGATAAATTGAACGTATAGGCATAGCTTTATCAGAGTGCAGTTATTTATATGTGGTTTGTCGGTGGATGGCCACGTGGAGTGGAAAATGTTGGCCCAGAGAAGTCGTGAGATGAAAGCATGTGGAGTTGGGAACATGTGGCACTAGCGGAGACGAGGGAGGGGTCGTCGAGGCGCGTGTGGATGTTGGTTTGAATTATGTTTGGTTCAACAATGTCAGATGTGAGTGGATGATGTCTTCTGGACTATGTGGGTTTGGTGTGTGTGATGGTGGTGGCCGTATTGGTTCCACCGGAAGTGCATGATGCCATTGCCAATAGTAGTAATAAAGTTTAGTTAGAGGTAAATGTAGTTTGGAGTAGAAGCAAAGTTGCATATAAATAAAGTTGAGGGAGGTGGGAGAAGAAGGAGAATAAGAAGGGGAAAGGGGTTAGGGATTGGGGGTGAAGAGAAGAGAAATGGTATTTTGGTGAAGAAATTGGAGGAAGGAGGTGGGAATGGGTAAGAAGGGAGGTGGGAAAAGTAAAATCCTGGAGCTTGATTAGAGAGAGGCCCAACTTGGGTTACCCAATTGTGGGTCCAAAATTTAACATCTTCTGCTTTGGATCCTATCTTGGACAATATTCCAGATTTTACAAATCCCCTTCCAAAAGTTTGAGGCTAGTCTTTTTGTGTTAATCCTTGGAAGCATGTCAGATCCGCCACCATATTTGGCCCCCAACGTGGTTACCCAGAGAGAAGTTTGGGAACACTTATGCCATATTGTCAACATTAAAAAAGCAGATTTTAGTTATGTCATTCATCTAGGGCCCAGCCCACCATCTTCTTTAGGAGAGCACACACGGTTTCTAGACACAAGGTGGACCTTGCGATGAGACTCACTTTCTCCCCAAATGAAAGATCTTCACCTCCTATCAGCGACTTCACAAATTGCTTTAAGTAAAAGCAAGGTTTTTACAACTAGATCGGTCATTGAACCAGTGAAAGCACTGGTTCAAGGTTCAATAGTCTAACCGTGGTCGAACCGTGGTCGAACTGTGGTCGAATCAGTATTAATTAACTAATATTTTTTTAATTTTATATAATAAATTAACATACTAACCATAAATATTGGAGGACTTTTTTGATTAGTTGGTTGAAAAATATATGATTGCTTGTAGCACCATGATTGGATGACTAGCCAATTAACTAACCATGTACAATATCCCACCAAGTATTGGTATATTCTCTTTAGGGTTCGTTTGGTGGTCAGGATAAGTGACACGGGATAGGATAAGGTATCATATCCTGTCTGAAACAACTGTTTGGTGAGCCAGCAGGATAGGATAAAGCAATCTTGTCCCATATCTTATCATGTCCATCTAGTTAAAATCTTATTCTAAAGGGAGGGCTGAGTTAGAACCCAACAGGATATGATATGATGATTTAAAGTATAATAAAATAGAAAAATATTTTTTATATAAAATAATTAAAGTATAATAAAATATAATATGGTTACCAAAAAAGGTATAATAAAATATAAGATATTTTAAATAATAAAAATATTAAAAATTAATTTAATTTTGTCAAAAGGCTAATCTTGTTATTTTATATTATTTTAAAAAACTGAAAAATATAAAAAATTATTCTAATATATAATAAATATTTAAAAACTAAAAATGAATATTTAAAATTATAAAAAAAATAACGTAAGTTAAAAAATAATTTAAACATTTAAAATATTATATGTAATTTGATCATAAAGATAATCTTGTCTTTTTATATAATTTTAAAAAATGAAAATTATAAAAAACTAAAATCTAATAAAATATGAAAACATTTAGAATAAAATCGAAAATTTTAAAATTTATACTAAAATTATAATGCTATCCAGTTGGTTATCTGGTGAGCACCAAACATTGGATAGGATAACAGCTTATCCTGTTCATATCCTATCCTACTCCTATCCAACTCTCTTATCCTATCCGCCCCTATCATATCCCGACCACCAAACGAGCCCTTAAATTGTGACAGTTTCATGTTGAAGACTAAGACCCTCTCAGGCAATCGTAACTCTTAAGCATTAATATTTCCGAGGTAAAATTAAAATGTCTTAGAAGCTATGCGGTGTATTTGTCTTTCTTTCACAAATTTATTGACTTCTTCAAAGTCCAATTTGCTTTCTCCAGCTGAAGTCAAGTGCATTTTTTCCATTATTTTTTTCAAGTCCAACGGCCTCAGCCAAATTCCCAACCTCACATCCTCAAGTCCATTTTTTTGCTGCTGATGCTGATAAGAAGCAAATACTTTTTTTTTGTTTGACACATAAGAAGCAAATACTTGTGTAACTATATAGTTCCACAGTTTTGTATTGAGTACCATACTATATTGATGTTGTGGTTTATAAACGTACCACGTGGTTTTGTTCTAGAACGAAAAGATCATGTTGCAGCATTTGGAAGATGAGTTTATTGCTCTGTGTAGGAACCACCACCAGCTTATTCACTGCCATATTCTTTCGAACAAAAGCATCTTAAAAAAAATTGATAGAAAGAAGGGAAATTGGAGGATAAAAATGCAAGAGATAAAGAAAACCCAGGTTTGAGGAGTCCAACATTAGTGAGACTAAGCAGTGTAGTGTGAAAGGAGAGCTATAAAAGTGTGAGATCATGTAACATGTTCAAGTCAATATCTTGAACTGGTTCAAACTGTTGAATCACCAGTTTTGTTCCGTTTTACCGGTTTATGAATGGTTCATTGATTCTTGACCGGTTTTCATTTAGTCAAGTTTTAAGGTTCTTCCAGATCGACTACATGCCCGGTTCATTGGTTTATTGGTTGAACCAGTCGGTCCGATCTGATTTTCAAAACCATGGGTAAAAGCATTCACTGCATGCCATATGTAGGTATAGCTTGTACCATCCATTTGGCAAGGGTAAACCTTCCCTCAAAGGATAAATTCCTCGATTTCATCTTACTAAGTCTTTGATCAACCTTTTCAAGAATATAGTTGAAAGTATTTCTGGTAACTCTTTTATGGACCAGAGGAACACCTAAATACTTCCTCAAATCTTCAGTACTTATAAACCCCAGCATGTTATTGATTTGACTTCTCACGGTCCAATTAACATTCTTCGAAAAGAAAACTCAGGGTTTTATTAAGGTTCAATTTCTACCCTGAGGTAGAACCAAAAAGATCAATAGTTTTATGAAATTAGCCTGCTCCATATTAGTCAGCAAACAAAACAAGGTCATCTGCAAAACCTAAATGAGATAATTTGGGGCCTTTACTATTAAAAGTGTATAAATAAATTGGAAAAATATTAAAAGATTATCCAAATCTTAATTATAAAACACTATAAACAAAACCATTTAACATAATTCTAAAATTAATTAAAGTCTTGATTAACCATCAATTCAATTCTCCAAAAATTATGTCACCATATTAATTAGTCCTTAAAGATTTTTGTCACCAACGTATTCCTTTCAACGTTAAAGTGTCACCATATAAGTATTCTAATTTTATTCACCAAATTAGTCCCTTAAAGATATAAAATGTCACCTAGTTTATCCTTTTGTGTCACCACTTTAGTCCTCTATATAGTTGAATGACTAAATTACTCTTTTGCTCATTTAGCTTTATTTTATGTTTCATGTTGCTCCATCATTTATATTTTGTTTCATTTTCGTCCCTTATCTTACAAACGTTAACCAATCTTGACCATTTCCGTTAATTTTCACCAACTGTGTTAGCCAGAAATCATCTCCGGTTGCCGGATTCTGGAAAAGTGGTTAGAATCTGGGAAAAGTTGCTGGAAAACCCTCTCTGCCCCCCTCTTCCTCTCTTCCCATCCTCTCCGACCGCTCACCATAGTCACAAACCCCAAATCCATTCATTCAATCGCGGCCTACACCACCCATGTATCAAAATATTGAAAGAATGAGAACTCAAAGGAACAAAACTCTTAAATTCCAAAAGAACATTGTTGGCATATATGTTCAACACTATCTCCTTTCATCAAAGCATCCATGAGCACATTCAATGTCGTGGTGTCCTTGTTGACACCAAACTCCCCCATTCTTCAAAATCCTTCTATAGCATCTTGATGTTATTGAGTCTTAGCAAGCCTCCTCATTACCTTAGCCATTGTGTCCAATGTCACATATTTTTTAAGTTGATCCGTTTCCTCAACCAATTCCCACATAATATCAAATCTTCTTGATATCCCCAAGATGTCAACAATCAAGTTGTACAGTTCAGGGGAATGCACATAATCCATTTGAGGCTTTGCCCATTTGAAAAAAAACGAAAGCTGGGATCAAATCATGGGTGAACATCTTTAGAATTTGCTCAACCAAACTATTCCATACCTAAAAACCACGTCCATCAAGTGCTTGAGATCCAAGACGTGAGCATCGACCCAAGGAGCAAGTGAAGGGATGATGAATCTGTCGTCGTCTGAGTCAGCGTTTGAAGAGGTTAGGTCGTCGAAGAATATTAACATATATACGAGCTGGGCAACCTGAAGGTGGAAGACTCCGCTAACACCAGCACATCGGAGACAATGATTATGGAAGGTTGTTCAGTCCAAAAGCTTCAACGGGGAGAGAATGGGATGAGAGAGGGAAAAATAGGGGAAGAGGGAGAAAGAGGGTTTTCTGGCTACTTTTCCCAGATTCCGGCGACCGGAGATGATTTCCGGCCAACACTGTTAGTGAAAATTAACGAAAATGACCAAAGTAGGCTAACATTAGTAAGATAGGGGACCAAAATGGAACAAAAAATAAATGAGAGACCAAAATAAAACATAAAATAAAGATAAGGACTAAAAGAGTAATTTCGCCTAGATGAATTTGACGATAATTGTGTCTCCTAGGGACTAATTTGGTGAGTTGTTTTCTTTTAAAAAAAACTAATATGGTGAGACTTTAATCTTTGAGGGACTAATATAGTGAAAAAAAATCTTAAAAGCATTAAAATGAGATATTCTAATCTTTGGAGGACTGAGTCAAGGGTCTACTCATCTTTCAAATTCTAATTATAAAATATATTCAAATATATTGTATACATAGATACTTGTGATCCTATACAGATGGAGGGATTAATCTACGCAGTTGCTTGTGGAGAATACCTTGGAGGAAAAAAAAGATTGGATAGTACAATACCCCTACCTACACCTATATCCACAAAAATTTGTGGTTACTTTCCCAACCTAGACCCATTATGATGGGTAAAATACTTACTCAATATGGGTAATTTTTACATATATACCCACTTATTGCTATCTAGTTCTAAATATTATCACCCAAATTTTAAGTTTTTTTAAGATTTCTCAATTAGCCGATATAGTTCTGCCATAATTTATATTTGGCAATTAGCACTGAGTTAAATATGTTTTTAATGCCTCAAATTTGGGTTATGTTCGATTTTAGTCTCTCATTTGGAAAACGTACCTTTTTTAGTCCCCCCAATTTTTGAAACATGCTAGTTTTAGTCCCCAAACGACTAAAACGAACGTTTGAATAATTCTAAAACGCACGTTCGGGGACTGAAAACGTATATTTGGGGACCAAAACAGACACATTTTAGAACTTGGAGGACTAAAAAAATATATTTTTCAAACAGGAGACTAAAACCGTACATCACTCAAATTTGAGGGACTAAAAACATATTTAACCCATTAGCTTTTGTTGTTAATTTGGTTGAGTTATATGGTTCATCTCAAGCAGGGAATGCTATACAAAACTTTTGACTTAAGGTAGGGTGTTATTGTGTAGTTGGAATAGTTGGTAATTATTTTAGTCAAGGAATAATTAGTTAGTTATTATCTCTTTTATATATAATCTATAGTTAACAATAGGTGGTAACAATTATATATATCCCTACTATAGCTTTGTATATCACATAGTTATACTCAACTTTCGATTTTAGATATTTATTTCCCATTTTCTTTGGTTCTTTTCATTGTTTTCAATTGAAGGTAATTAGGGGTGTTTACGGATCCGAGTCAAATCGATGAACCCGAACCGACACGTTGTAGACTCGCGCTGTTGTTCGAGTAACGGGTTTGTAGTATGCAGACCCGTGAACCCGTTAACCCCCTTTTTTCAATTTTTTTTTTGTGTTCTGATGGCCTTCGTATTACAACCATTCGCCACTTCCTATTCTGTTTTAGGGTTCTATTCGACACTTAGATAGCCTTCGTTCTTGCATCCTGATCTTGTGGTCTTTCCAACTCTATCGTTCTTCCTCGTCCCAACTCCGCCGACCGCAGCCCGTTTCCCTTTGACTGTCCTTGCGCCATCCACCGGTCAAGCGTCTCAAATCCGCTCTCAGTCACCCTCCACCGTCCGCTGGCGCTCGCTTCCTTTACGTTTCGCCCTCCATCGCCTGGCATATCCGTCTAAGGTTTTCAAATCGATGCTGTCTGAAGCGCAGAAGAGGCAAAGAAGATGAGGACGTGTGTGTGGCGAAGTGGAGGCTTTGCTTTGTGAAGACGCTTCTTTGGAGCTAGAGTCTCTGCTTCGTGAAGAGGACAGCAAGATGCTTCTGGAACGCGTGGACATGTCCTTTTGTTTCTTTTTGGGTCTTCTTTGTCTGAGGCTGGCTGCACCAAAAAATGGTTGACCCGATCGATCAAACCCGAACCAACTTGTTTTTAGTCGGGTTGGTTCGGTTCAACGCCAACACAAAAAAAAAATAGAGGAACCTGACCCAACCCAAACTGTGGAGAGTTGATTGGTTCGGGCAACAGGTTTGGGCCAAATCCAACCTAACCCATGTACACCCTTAAAGGTGACATTAAAATTGTAAGAATATTGAAAGACTATACTCATATTTGTTTTTCTATAATTAAAGAATTATTGATATCAAATTAATTAGTGTACTGGCCGAGGTTATTAACCCGGCCACCGAGCTCAAGTACCCGGCCCAGTCCGGAAATTGAGGATAATAAATCGAAGAAGATATTGATATCAAATCTCTAATCCCTTAAATCAAGGAATCATATCTCAAAAGTGATATTAAGAGATAAATCAAATCTCTAAAGAGATAGGGGAATCCTATTATAAAAGGGGCAGTACCCCTCATAAGAAAGGGACTTTTGACTGAACACCGGTGACTCTCCCTTAAGCGTGTTAGAGGAACTAGCGTCGACCAAGAGACTATCAAACAGTCCTTGCTCCCTAGTACTCGTCCGATACAAAATTAAGGGATCGAGATCACCGCCCCGCCAAGGGATGAACCTAGAACTACGTCTGGCTTTGATTCCCACTGGGATACGTAGGACCGGAATCACTGAATTCTGTCAAGCCCAAATCATAAAATAACCCCCTTGGTTTCACGTTCTATGGCGAGATTCTGACAAAACGGATCTCGGCAGGAACATTTGGCGCCGTCTGTGGGAATCGAAGCAAATTTTCCCATACCACAAATAATGGTGAGAACAATATGGAGGAAAACTTTGAGGGGCTATCCCTAGGGGTTGAGGAGGACGGTGGTTTTGTTAATGATGTGGAAAATAACAATAGGCAGCCAGCGGCAGTGGAAAGGAGGGTTGAGTTGTGTTTAATAGGAGGATTCACGGCGGATAGGGCCATCCGAAAGGACGGCATGATGGATCGAATGGCCACTGTTTGGATGCTTGGCCATATAGAAGACTATTGTGATAAGCTTTTTTCAGCAAGCATCGATGATGATAGCTGTACATGGGGACCTGAATTACGTGTGGAGCCGAAGAAAAATTATGGTAGTGGTGGTGAAAGGTGGTTGATGGAGGAGGGGCAGTCATCATGGGTGGCACCATCATTATCTCCGGCGAATCAGAATAATATCTGCAATAATGGTATCTTTAGGAACCCCGCATTATACGTTCCTAAAATAAATCATGATTTAACTCATGATATGTCCGTTGCAAATGAAGATAAAGATTTGAGTAATGATGATGAAATGATCATGGGAGCAGATTCCGCTGGTGGTAAAAAACGATTCAAAAAGGAGGAGATCCACGTGGAGGTGATTAACGATAATAAGCAGGAGGATTCAGGCGTTAACTCAGGTCAACACCGCCAACAAAATGTTACTCATGATTTCAATGCGAATGGGGTTTTTTGTTCAGCGTGGTGCGTGTATGTGTTCTGTGCACCCGTTTCCCTTGTTCTTTCTGTTTGTAGGGACGTAGGAGTCACATGGGTTCAATGGAAGAAACACCACAAGAGGTTAAACAACATGGGGCGAACTTCTCAACCCAGAGAGGTTTTGGAAGGAAACTCAAATCTGGGTTGAAGGAAACATTCTTCCCTGACGATCCCTTCAGGCAGTTTAAGAATGAGGAGAAAGCATCACGCAGGTGCATCAAAGGGGTGCAATACTTCATTCCTATCTTTGAATGGCTCCCCACTTATACATGGCGCCTATTGTGTTCTGACTTGGTTTATGGCCTCACAATTACCAGTCTTGCCATCCCTCAAGGCATCAGCTATGCTAAACTTGCCGATATTCCTCCTATTTTTGGCCTTTATTCCAGTTTTGTCCCACCTTTGGTGTATGCTGTTTTTGGGAGTTCAAGGCACATGGCAGTGGGGACGATAGCAGCAGCATCGTTGCTTATAGGCCACACTATTTCAACCGTGGCAAACCCAGAAGAAGAACCAACCTTGTATCTTCATCTGATTTTTACAACTGCCTTTATCACTGGCGTCTTCCAGGCTTGTTTGGGTATTTTCAGGTTGGGGATATTGGTGGATTTCTTTTCCCATTCTACCATCACTGGCTTCATGGGAGGGACAGCAGTAATTCTCATCCTCCAACAACCGAAAGGCTTTTTTTTGGCTTGAAACATTTTACAACCAAAACCAACGTTGTAGATGTTATCAAGGCCATCGTCGACAATAAACATGAGATAAGGTGGGAAACCACAGTTCTTGGTTTGGTCCTCTTTATGTTCCTGCAATCTACCAGGTATATGAGGAATAAGAAACCAAAACTCTTTTGGGTATCAGCTATAGCTCCAATGGTGACTATAGTAGTTGCTGCCGTTTTTGTGTACTTTGTTAAGGGCCAAAAACATGGAATTCAAATCGTGGGCCATTTAGATAAAGGATTAAATCCTTTGTCCATCAAGAATTTGAACTTTGACAGTAAATATTTACCAGCAGTGCTGCAAGCTGGCCTCATCACAGGGATTTTATCATTGGCTGAAGGACTAGCAATAGGAAGAAGCTTTGCTGTCACTGATAATACACCTCATGATGGGAACAAAGAGATGATAGCTTTCGGCCTTATGAACTTAATGGATTCTTTCACTTCATGTTACCTAACTAGTGGACCATTTTCCAAAACGGCTGTGAATTACAGTGCTGGGTGTAAGACAGCAATGTCAAATGTAATAATGGCAACCCTAATGGCGCTCACACTACAGTTTTTGGCACCACTATTTGGCTACACCCCTCTCGTTGCTCTATCAGCTATTATTATATCAGCCATGCTGGGACTGATTAATTATACCGAAGCTATCCATCTCTTTAAAGTTGACAAATTTGATTTTCTTATCTGCATGGCTGCCTTCCTTGGAGTCGCCTTTGTAAGCATGGATGTTGGCCTCTTGATGTCTGTTGGACTCGGTGTGCTTAGAGCACTCTTATATATGGCTAGACCAGTGGCATGCGAGCTTGGAAAGTTAAATGACTTGGGTTTATATCGAGATGTTGAGCAATATAGTGCTTCAAAAATCCCAGGAGCTCTAATTATACAACTTGGTTCTCCCATTTACTTTGCAAATTCTATCTATGTCAAAGAAAGGATTATGAGGTATATTCGAAGTGAGCAAGACATGAGTGGAGATGTTGTTGAGTACATCATACTCGATTTGTCAGGAACAGACATCAATTGACACAACTGCTATTGGAGGATTATTGGAGATAAATAGAACATTGGAAAAGAATGGAATTAAGGTGTCATTGGTAAACCCAAGGTTGGAGGTTATGGAGAAGCTGATATTATCCGAGTTTGTTGACAAGATTGGGAAGGAGTCGTTTTATCTAACATTGGATGATGCAGTGTCAGCAAGTCAATATTCACTTCGTACATTGAAGACAACTAGTACTAATTATGAATAGACAGGGGAAAAGACAAGTCTGAAAATTCACCGTCACTCTGTTGAACTAGACCCGAGAATTGACATAGCCCATTGAGGAGTTGGAGAAGTTCCAGCTTGGATCACAGCCCGATCACTGCACTAAGCTGCAGTTGATGTATATAGTCGGGTGCTGTACTCTTTTTCCTACCTCGGTATTTTGTCCCAAAAAGGGTTTTGACCGGGGAGGTTTTAACGAGGCACACCGCGGACTCCATCCAATAAAAGAATTTATTGTGAATATTGCTTTATTTTCTCTTATCTTGCTGAAGTATTTACTCTGCAGGCATCTTATTTTGGTGGCCGAGTACGAGCCATTAAATTTCTTAAGGCCAAGTCTGAGCCTAAAGGCCGAGTTCGAGCCATTGAAGTCATTAAAGGCCAAGTTTGAGCCTGGTGGTCGAGTTCGAGCCAGTTAAATTCTTAAGGCCAAGTTTGAGCCTGGTGGCCGAGTTCGAGCCAGTCAAATTCCTCAAGGCCAAGTTTGAGCCTGGTGGCCGAGTTCGAGCCAGTCAAATTCCTCAAGGCCAAGTTTGAGCCTGGTGGCCGAGTTCGAGCCAGTCAAATTCTTAAGGCGAAGTTTGAGCCTGGTGGCCGAGTACGAGCCATTAAATTTCTTAAGGCCAAGTCTGAGCCTAAAGGCCGAGTTCGAGCCATTGAAGTCATTAAAGGCCAAGTTTGAGCCTGGTGGCCGAGTTCGAGCTAGTTAAATTCTTAAGACCAAGTTTGAGCCTGGTGGCCGAGTTCGAGCCAGTCAAATTCCTCAAGGCCAAGTTTGAGCCTAAGTTTGAGCCTGGTGGCCGAGTTCGAGCCAGTCAAATTTCTTAAGGCCAAGTTTGAGCCTGGTGGCCGAGTACGAGCCATTAAATTTCTCAAGGCCAAGTTTGAGCCTGGTGGCCGAGTTCAAGCCAGTTAAATTCTTAAGGCCAAGTTTGAGCCTGGTGGCCGAGTATGAGCCATTAAATTTCTCAAGGCCAAGTTTGAGCCTGGTGGCCGAGTTCGAGCCAGTTAAATTCTTAAGGCCAAGTTTGAGCCTGGTGGCCGAGTTCGAGCCATTGAAGTCATTAAAGGCCAAGTCTGAGCCTCAAGGCCGAGTACGAGCCACTGAATTGTTTAAGGCCAAGTCTGAGCCTAAAGGCCGAGTTCGAGCCATTGAAGTCATTAAAGGCCAAGTCTGAGCCTCAAGGCCGAGTACGAGCCACTAAATTATTGAAGGCCGAGTACGAGCCATTAAATTGTTTAAGGCCAAGTCTGAACCTGAAGGCCGAGTTCGAGCCATTGAAATTATTAAAGGCCAAGTTTGAGCCTCAAGGCCGAGTCCGAGCCATTAAAATTATTAAGGGAACCGAGCACAATGCTGAAAGTAAAAATGAGGCCGAGTTCAAAGCCTTGAAAATACAAAAAGGAAGACAGGTTCGGTTGAAGTAACAGCTTGAAATAAGGAAGGAAGAAAGTCCACATGACCGAAGTATCAGCTCGGTTTAATACTTGTCAGCTCTTTCGCTTGTTTAAGCTCAGAGCTTGGGGGGCTTGTGTACTGGCCGAGGTTATTAACCCGGCCACCGAGCTCAAGTACCCGGCCCAGTCCGGAAATTGAGGATAATAAATCGAAGAAGATATTGATATCAAATCTCTAATCCCTTAAATCAAGGGAATCATATCTCAAAAGAGATATTAAGAGATAAATCAAATCTCTAAAGAGATAGGGGAATCCTATTATAAAAGGGGCAGTACCCCTCATAAGAAAGGGACTTTTGACTGAACACCGGTGACTCTCCCTTAAGTGTGTTAGAGGAACTAGCGTCGACCAAGAGACTATCAAACAGTCTTTGCTCCCTAGTACTCGTCCGATACAAAATTAAGGGATCGAGATCACCGCCCCGCCAAGAGATGAACCTAGAACTACGTCTGGCTTTGATTCCCACTGGGATACGTAGGACCGGAATCACTGAATTCTGTCAAGCCCAAATCATAAAATAACTCCCTTGGTTTTACGTTCTATGGCGAGATTCTGACAAAACGGATCTCGGGAACCGAGCACAATGCTGAAAGTAAAAATGAGGCCGAGTTCAAAGCCTTGAAAATACAAAAAGGAAGGCAGGTTCGGTTGAAGTAACAGCTTGAAATAAGGAAGGAAGAAAGTCCACATGGCCGAAGTATCAACTCGATTTAATACTTGTCAGCTCTTTCGCTTGTTTAAGCTCGGAGCTTGGGGGGCTTGTGTACTGGCCGAGGTTATTAACCCGGCCACCGAGCTCAAGTACCCGGCCCAGTCCGGAAATTGAGGATAATAAATCGAAGAAGATATTGATATCAAATCTCTAATCCCTTAAATCAAGGAATCATATCTCAAAAGAGATATTAAGAGATAAATCAAATCTCTAAAGAGATAGGGGAATCCTATTATAAAAGGGGCAGTACCCCTCATAAGAAAGGGACTTTTGACTGAACATCGGTGACTCTCCCTTAAGCGTGTTAGAGGAACTAGCGTCGACCAAGAGACTATCAAACAGTCCTTGCTCCCTAGTACTCGTCCGATACAAAATTAAGGGATCGAGATCACCGCCCCGCCAAGGGATGAACCTAGAACTACGTCTGGCTTTGATTCCCACTGGGATACGTAGGACCGGAATCACTGAATTCTGTCAAGCCCAAATCATAAAATAACCCCCTTGGTTTCACGTTCTATGACGAGATTCTGACAAAACGGATCTCGGCAGGAACAATTAGGATGATTGATCGATGAAACTAAATATAGATATTTTTTTTGTCTGATTAACGATTACATTGATGACTTTTTTTTTATTTGGAAAATTTGATGCCTTTGTCTTTTGACGTCAGAAACTGTTTATAGAATCAAAATAATGACGCTTATATCTTTAGAAGAATGAAATAGAGGTTTATTCATTAATAAAATATTTCACTTCATCATTTTATGGCATATATATTAATCAGTTAGCCTTAGAAATGAACATAGAAATTCAAATTTTGTAAACTTTATGTTAGTGTTTATGTCATTCAAAAGGGATTACAATGTAATTAAAAGTTCAAAATTATTTTCATTGCTTTTTGACATAAAATGCTCAATTTTCATATTAATCGTGGAATTAAGATTACATGGGATGTATTTTGAACAATACATACTGGTAGCTTTTGATAATTTGATATATATGGAAGTTTTTCACTATAAAATTCAAGTCTAATATGCTAATGCACTAATCAATATTGTTTTTTTACTATATCAAAATATTGTAGGTATTCTGTATGTACATTACAGGACATCTTGATTCAGTGTTACCTGAAGAGTATCGCAAAGAAATTCTTCGTTACATATACTGTCACCAGGTATACTTGTTCTATTTCAAGACATAGCTATCAAATTGAGCATGATGAAAAGAAAAAAAAAATAGAGAGAGAATTACAACATTTCAAGACGTAGCTATCAAATTTCTTCTTGCAAAAAACAAACATTTAATGTTGACCATGTTGTGTTTTCATTTGAAGAATGAAGATGGAGGGTGGGGACTACACATAGAGGGTCATAGTATCATGTTTTGTACTGTACTTAACTATGTATGTATGCGAATTCTGGGAGAAGGGCCATGTGGAGGGCAAGACAATGCTTGTGCTAGAGCAAGAAAATGGATTGGTGATCATGGTGGTGTGACACATGTACCTTCATGGGGAAAAACTTGGCTTTCGGTAACATTTTTTCTAGTATAAAATACAAATGCACAAAGTAGTTGACATGTTTGTATGTTGCTAATTTGAATGAATACTGCAACTATAGATACTTGGTATATTTGATTGGCGCGCAAGCAACCCGATGCCCCCTGAGTTTTGGATCCTTCCCTCATTTGTTCTTAAGCATCCTGGTTGTATTAATTAACTTTGTGTTGTCACTCTTTATGGAACAATGTATATTTGAATTATCAAATATAAAAATCTTATAATATTAAATGGAGAGTTTATTGTATCTCATTTTCACCTTTATTAATCGCAGCTAGAATGTTGTGCTATTGTCGATTGGTATACATGCCTATGTCTTACTTGTATGGAAAGAGGTTTGTTGGTCCAATCACACCACTCATCTTACATTTGAGAGAAGAACTCCTCATTCAACCTTATGAAAAAGTTAATTGGAGAAAAGCACGTCACCAATGTGCAAAGGTGAGGTATATTGTCTTTAATTAAGTACAATGTATGCATATACATATCCTTTTCATCATTGGAGTGATAATTGTCCATTCTATGTATTACAGGAAGATCTTTACTATCCCCATCCTTTGATACAAGATTTGATATGGGATAGTTTATACATATTCATGGAGCCAATTTTGACTCATTGGCCTCTTAACAAGTTAGTTAGAGAAAAAGCCCTTCAAGTAGTAATGAAGCATATCCACTATGAAGATGAGAATAGTCGATACATAACCGTTGGGTGTATAGAAAAGGTAGGTATCATAATAATAAAGCATATCAAATTTTAGCCATGTGCATCAATTAAAGTGAAATCAACTTTGCAGTTTTCCTATATAAAGTGGAATTAATTAATTTAAGTATGTCATTAATTAACATGTGTATATATATCCTTTTCAGGTTTTATGCATGCTAGCTTGTTGGGTGGAAGATCCAAATGGAGATGCTTTCAAGAAGCATCTTGCGAGGCTCCCAGATTACTTATGGGTCTCAGAAGATGGAATGACCTTGCACGTAAAAATTACATCATCATATTTCAATACAAATTAATTAATAGCATTTTATTAATATTATTACATCATCATAAATGCACCTCTTATATAATGCAGAGTTTTGGTAGCCAAACATGGGATGCTGCTTTTACCATTCAAGCTTTGCTTGCCACTGGCCTAATTGAGGAAATTGGTCCTGCACTTGCGAAAGGATATGATTTCATAAAGAAATCTCAGGTGTACTTAAGTCTAATGATAAGAATATGACATTATCACGATTCTCCTTTTCTTCAATTTAAGGAAAGTAAACTTCCAAATGAGCCAATCCAGTTTTTCCAAATCATATAATTCATTAATTAACAAGATATTTAGGATCCATAGGTCTTATTTATACATTGACTTAACGAAGTTAATGAATACTAAGTGCTTACGAGTTAATTACCTTTTTTTTTTAATAGATAAATGTTAATTGTTAGTTTTTGTTATGTCAGTATCGACTCGGTAGAGGGTGAGATTTGAACCTTGCACACCTCCCAACACCTTTGTCTCACACCTTAAACCACCTTAACCCCTTGTGACTCCGACCAATTAATTTCCTAGCTAACTAATAATAACCAAAGCTAATACAATTATATTATTCTAATTAAGACACATTTATCATGAACTGCTACGTTAGTGTTCATTAAACTATTGAACAATGAGTGCTAGCTTTACCTAGTAGCAATGAACTGATACACTGATTTAATTTATAGGTTAGGGACAACCCTTCAGGGGATTTTAAGAGCATGTATCGTCATGTTTCTAAAGGATCATGGACGTTCTCAGATCGAGACCATGGATGGCAACTTTCTGATGGCACTGCAGAAGCTTTGAAGGTAACTAACTAACTAACTACATAGGTTTGTGTTGTCTACCTTTATCAATAACAATAAAATACAAATATATGTTAAATAACCTAGCTAAATTTTCCTGTGTTTCAGTGTTGTCTACTTTTGTCAATGTTGCCTCCAGGGATTGTGGGGGAAAAGATGGAACCTGAAAGGTTATATGATTCAGTCAATATCCTATTGTCACTTCAGGCAAGTATACTATTAATTAAATTTATTGTCATATGCTTTTAATTAATTAATTAGTTAATTAAGGCCTTGATACTTAATCTTTGGTCAACCAAAAGTCAGGGTTACACACAGAGGACTTTGATCATTGATGTTTAAATTTCATGTCATATGATTAAATTTTGACACAACAACAAATTTTTATTATTGTAGGGTAAAAAGGGAGGTTTTCCTGCGTGGGAGCCAGCAGAAGCTCTAGAATGGTTGGATGTAAGTATTATATTAATGAATGAATAATGCAATATGTATGTATGATCATTAAGTTGTATATATACTTATCAAACGAAATCACACTAATTAATTAGCTTTGTTATAAACTTTCAGCTACTAAATCCCATAGAATTTATAGAGGACATTGTAGTTGAACGTGAATATGTTGAGTGCACTGCATCCGCAATTCAAGCTTTAGTTTTGTTTAAGAAGCTATATCCAGAGCACAGGAAGGAAGAGATAGAGAATTCCATTGCCACTGCAGTTCGATTCCTTGAAGATAAACAAATAACTGATGGTTCATGGTATGGATTTTTGGGAGTTTGCTTCACTTATGGTTCTTGGTTTGCACTTGCTGGTCTAGCAGCTGCTGACAAGACTTACACCAATTGTGCCGCCATTCGAAAAGCTGTTAAATTTCTGCTCTCAATCCAAGGAGAGGATGGTGGGTGGGGGGAGAGCTATCTTTCAAACTCAAAAAAGGTTCGTAATTGAATGATTTTTTTTTTTAATGAAGGTAATTGAATGATTATTACTAAATGGTAACTAAGAAGTATTTCATGAAATATTTTTAAAATTCATAAAAATAATATAAGTTTAAAATATTTTAGAAATAAAATATTCAAAATTATAAAATATATATACAAATTATGAAAAAATAATATTTCAAATTATGGAAAAATTAAGAAAATAAATTACATGAATAGAAGCATACCATCATTTGTATCTATTAGTAATTGATATGAAATAAAGTTAAATTCATGAACTTTAAATTTTTAGCTACGAAAAGCTTTGACATTGATAATAAAATACTTATGATTAATTACATTAAATAATAACATTCAATATATATATATATATATATATATATATATATATATATATATATATATATATAGATAACAATAATAATAATAATAAAAAGTGAGACATCTTCTATAAAAAGTTACATGATGCACTAAAGAGAATAATATATTTGAAAAAGTTTTTATTTTTTCGATAAATAAAGTTATTTTATTAGAAGTATCTAACTTTAACATCAAAGTGTTAATTTATTCTCCCCACCTTCTAGGAAGGATTGAAGAATATTCATTCTATCATGTGCTTGAAACTAGATATAAGAACCCAATACAAGGATTTCCAATCATATACATCAATGTTCAACATCCATATCAAAATAGATCTATCTTCCTAACCTAGTGTCTTCTTAGGAGCTTATCAAAACATCAATTATAAGACATAGCTACTACTTACAACACCCCTCCCCTTTGCAGGAAAACAAAAACCCTTAAAACTACACCAATAGTAAAGCAACAGCAGTTTATAAAAAAAAATTGATAGTAATGCAACAGCCAGCAGAGCCCAATAAAACCATAGACCAGTTTACACGCCAATATTTCTTCCACCGTGCCATATAGGTTCCTCAAGTTCATGCTAGCTGAATCAGCATCCCAAAAGAGGCCCGAAAATTGATCTCTGCAAGGAGGCACTCCTCTCCATACATAGTTATGCTCACCTTCAAAATTCTGCTCCAAGTGCTATTGTGCCTAAGACTGCTTTAAATTCAGTTAGTAGTAAGAATTTTGAGACTCCGTAATTAATTCACCCCTTATGCATCCTAATGTTATTCATGATATGAAAATGCTTGCAAAGTATTTGGGAGATGGGGGGTGAGGAGAGGGTCTAGAGAATGACTCTCTCTCTGCATAGCAGTTGAATAATGATAATGCTATTGAGGATGAATCTAATTTCACAGTAGTCATGTATAAATCTAAGAAGTACAACATGAGAAAGAATAGAATACCCAATTTTAGGTTTAAATGATTCATGCTTTTTTGCATGGGTTTTGGTTTACTCCCCATGATTTTATTTTCTTTGTTTTTTCCTCTTTTTATTTATGGTGACATAGGATCACCTATTTATAAAATAAAAAAAAAATAACTTGTCTAAAAAAAATGGAAGTTTATTCTTATACTTAAGAATAAGAATTTAATATAAAATATTAATAAAACATTTACTTTTCTCAATCGACTTCAATCAATACTCGCCTTTCCCTGATAAAAAAAAAAAAG
>CM061062.1:155136559-155540559 GCA_030762895.1 Sophora flavescens
AACGGTAGTGAGGGAAATCACGATTCAACTCTTGATATTTCTGATACTCCTTCTTTCTCAACACGAGTGCCTAATTTCAATGAGGAAAATGAAGTGGATGATGTACATGCTACTCGTAATGATCACCAAGAAGGGTTATGGGAGAACTTTACTAATTGACCACAAAGTAAGTTTAGTTTGCTATTACCATCAAGTTTGGCATATTATATGTTTACGTTGATATTTATAAGTTATGTTTATGTACGTTGATCGATATTTATAAGTTATGTTTGATATTTATCCTGACATACTAACAAGTTTTTTTTTTGTTTTGTGTTTAAACAGGTATACATGGCTGATCATGAGGATATACCTCCTTCATGCAGCGGGTCAGAGACCCCGTCTACCGGTAGAAAGGGTAGACGTGCCACACGGATGAGGCATTTGACTGCCAACCGTGGGTCAAATCAAAGGATAAGAGTAGATTTTGATGATAACCTCAAACCTATTGGGCCAATGGAAGATCAGTTTACCAGTTTTGTGGCGACCCTTGCTAGGAACAGGCCTAGTATACTCATTGATAGGTGGAGAGATGTACCGGCGGACGTGAAGGAGCAGATATGGGAGAGTATTCTGGTATCTATACTTCTACGTCCTGTGTTTGTCTGTATCTACTTTATTTTTATCTTAATAATATCATACAATAATTCGTTGATTCTTTTGGTCTTAATGTAGTTGACATTTGACATACCGGATACATACGCTATGAAGAAGCGTTCTTTCAAGTATCTTTGGAGAGCGTTGGAGGGGTTTTAAGGCCGACCTGGGCAGATACTATATATTCGGTCCAAAAAGTAAAAAGAACCCACTTGAGGTGTATCCGTTTCTTGACAAGGCGACATGGGATCGCTTTGTTCGTGAGCCGACGTGATCCCAGCTTTTCAGGTTAACTTATTTGATTTGTCTCTAAATTTATGTAATTGCATTAATTTCATTTACTTATGTAATTTAATTGTCTTTAATTTATAACAGGAGAAGAGGAAAAAGGGGCAGGAAAACCAAAGCAAGAATGTCTACCCTCATGTCATGTCTCGTGGGGGATATAAAAAGCTTGTTAAGAAAATGGTTGAAGAGGAAAAGAAAGCACGTCGGCGAAAGCATCTCAAAGCGGATCCTAATGCTGAAAATCTTCCAGAGGTTGTTGATCCACCTCCACCCCCATGCCATCGTTCATGGAAGAGGGGCCGACAAAGAAAAACGGGACAATATACATCCGAGGAGGCCCGCCAAGTAGCTGAGAGGATTGTAAGTATAGTTTGTTGTAATTGTCATTTTAAGATTGTTACCGAATTGTAATGTGACCTGATATTTTTATGTGATAGGATGCCTTGGATGATCAGCTAACCCAAGGAACCTTTGTTCCTAGATGACGCAATGATATCTTATCTACCGCCATCGAGAAACCGGACCACCCGGCCGTGTCATTGGTGTTGGATGGGAGTCGGCATTCGCCAATACCATGGTTCATCTTCACACCAATGCCACGAGGATTGATTTGCGAGATAAAGCACAACTAAAACAGGAGATTGCAGGTGAGCTTCGACAGAGATGGCCGAGCAGTTTGCCCAACAGATGGCAATATTTACTTCTTTGTCCCAAAGAGATGACAGTAGGTGTCCAACCCTCTGTCAATGTGAGAACTAAAGGCTAATGTGATACTCGTCATCAGCCTGAAATTGATGATGATGGTGATCTTGCTCGCCGCTGATGATGATGATGATGATGATGATGATGACGACCCCGATAGGTGTGAGCTGTATGTTGATGATGATCATCATCATCGCCGCTAGTGGCATTGGGTAGGGCATATAATAAGTTAGGTAATATCATACACCATCGGTTATTACCGGATGATCATCCGAGGGTGTCTCGTTGAGATTATTCGAGATGTCGATGCTCGAGTCCCCGTGCCCACCGAGGAGGTTCAAACAAGTGGGTCGGGGCCCCCAGAACTTCATCCTCCTCGGCCAAGAAGACCGGTCAGCCTTTCTTGTTGCATCCGAGGTATTCGGTTAGTTGTGTTTTTCTATATTCATAGTTGAAATATATTTATTATTGTTTAAAGATAATGCTTTATTTGTATTTGTTATAGGATGTTGGAAATGATATTGTGCCTAAAAGGTCGGATCTAGGAAGACCGAGAGATGTCCGCTCCCGCCAAGGTATTCATTTGACCATTTAGTTAATAACGAATTAAATAACTTAATTATCCGTGATTACTAATATATATCTATGTTGTTTAGGGGATCGACAAAGAGGCACCTGGCCATGGTGATGTTTTCAAAGTTCCGCTATACAAAGGTTGTCACCATGGAGGATGATGCAGCCTTGGTAACGTTGGAACATGATGCCAGCCCTGGTGAACTGTATATACCAAAGAAGGAACTTATGGAGATGGCACTCAATAAAGAAATGGCCAGTTCTGCACACATATCGTTTTGGTGCACGTAAGTACATTTTATTTATAAGTTAAGTACGTAATTAATTTTTAAATACAATGATAATTAACATGTTTTTCCAATATATTAGGTATCTGCATCGTATGTTAGTCGATCAGGGTAACCTCGCCCTTTATGGGTTCATTGACCCCATGTTCATTCAGGGTGATGTTCTCGTAGCATCGGAAGACCCGGTCACTACCATACGTGATATACTTGCCCGAGACGATCATCAATTCTATCTTGCGCCTTATCTCAATAAGTAAGTACCGGTTATTTAAGTATAACTATATATGACTTACCGCAAATACAGCCGGCATTGGCAACTGTTGCTCTTGTACCCAAGAATGAACGTCGTGGTCTTCTTCTGCTCATTGGGAAATAAGCCGGCGAATGAACTGAAGACGATCATCGAAACGTAAGCGTTAAAATACTTTATAATCAGTAATGCAGTTGTTTTAATTATCTGAAATCTATTATATATACTTTAATTAATGTTTTTGTCATGATAGGTCTATTAATGCATCCCACATGTTGCGTGGTGAAAGGCGTACTCGGGCTATCAGATGGATTATTCCCAGCGTAAGATATTTATTAGTTCAAATGCATCAAATGCAGTGGGTACAATAATTGATTTCTATTTTATTTAATTCCTCATATTCTAATTGGGTTTCATTTGTACGTAGTCACGTATACAACGTGGGTCATGGGAATGTGGCTACTATGTGATGCAGTGGATGTTGGAAATTATCTCCTCCGGATCACCGAAAGATGGAGTGAGGTAAATGTTAATTGACACAATTAGAAGTAATAGTATAGATTCGTTATATGTTTTATGTTAGTTTATTACTTAAAAGATATAATCTTTTGTCCAATTAAACTTGCAGATATTCAACAATCCAACTCCATTGTCTCATTCTGACATCAACATCATAAAGAGGCGTTGGGCAACTTTCTTTCTTGAAGTGTACCACCCATAGTTTGTATATATGTAGTTAGTTTAAAAACTTATCATATACTAGCTATAGTGTACCTTTGGCTGATGATATGTATTAGTGCTCAGGTCTGGTTCAATTCTTCTTCTCTCGTGTTTTGATGTAGCCTTGATAAAGTGTTGTTTTCATTCATTCGAAATTAATTAGGCCTGATGCCCTCTGTTTTAACCACATGTGTAAGAGCTGATTGTCTGTGCTAAGAAAATTGAATGAAGTATGTTTTGCTTTTGAATGATTGTGTCAAAACTGGTTTGGTGTTCTGTTGTTGTTTCTTGTTTGATCAGGGTACTGCTGGTTTGTTTATTGATCTGCATTACTGAAACAGGGGAAAGGAATGATTGAAATGTAAATAACAGATTAAAAAAAAAGAGATTTTACACATCGGTTCTCAATAACCGATGTGTAAATTTAACTTTCTACATCGGTTTTGCCTAAAACCGATGTGTAAATTTAACTTTACACATCGGTTCTTTATAAAACCGATGTAGAAAGTCAAATTTACACATCGGTTTTAAGCAAAACCGATGTAGAAAGTTAAATTTACAACTGCTTATCAATTGCTAAATTAATTTTTCACATCGGTTAATATAAAACCGATGTTTAAATTATACTTTACACATCGGTTTTATAACCGATGTGTAAAGTGGCAATAAACCACATCGGTCGTTTCCACATCAGTTTTAAAACCGATGTGGAAAGCCAAAAATAACCGACGTGGAATCCCTTTTCTGCACTAGTGCATCTTGGATCTCAAGCACTTGATGGACGTGGTTTTCGGGTATGGAACAGTTTGGTTGAGCAAATTCTGAAGAGGTTCACCCATGATTTGATCCCAGCTTTCGTTTTTTTCAAATGGGCAAAACCTCAAATGGATTATGTGCATTCCCCTGAACTGTGCAACTTGATTGTTGACATCTTGGGGATATCAAGAAGATTTGACATTATGTGGGAATTGGTTGAGGAAACGGATCAACTTAAAAAATATGTGACATTGGGCACAATGGCTAAGGTAATGAGGAGGCTTGCTAAGACTCAATAACATCAAGATGCTATAGAAGCATTTCGCAGAATGGGGGAGTTTGGTGTCAACAAGGACACCACGACATTGAATGTGCTCATGGATGCTTTGATGAAAGGAGATAGTGTTGAACATATATGCCCACAATGTTCTTTTGGAATTTAAGAGTTTTGTTCCTTTGAGTTCTCATTCTTTTCAATATTTTGATATATGGGTGGTGTAGATTGCAATTGAACGAATGGATTTGGGGTTTGTGACTATGGTGAGCGGTTGGAAAGGATGGGAAGAGAGGAAGAGGGGGCAGAGAGGGTTTTCCAAAGCAACTTTTTCCAGATTTTGGCCACTTTTCCGTAATCCCAGAACAGGAGATGATTTCTGGCTAACACAGTTGGTGAAAATTAACGGAAATGATAAGATTGGTTAACGTTTGTAAAATAAGAGATGAAAATGGAAAAAAAATAAATGATGGAGCAACATGAAACATAAAATAAAGATAAGGGATAAAAAGAATAATTTAGCCATTCATATACATAGAGGACTAAAGTGATGACACAAAAGGATAAACTAGGTGACATTTTATATCTTTAAGGGACTAATTTGGTGAATAAAATTAGAAGACTTATATGGTGACACTTTAACGTTGAAAGGAATACGTTGGTGACAAAAATCTTTAAGGACTTATTAATATGGTGACATAATTTTTGGAGAATTGAATTGATGGTTAATCAAGACTTTAATTAATTTTAGAATTATGTTAAATGGTTTTGTTTATAGTGTTTTATAATTAAGATTTGGATAATCTTTTAATATTTTTCCAATTTATTTATACACTTTTAATAGTAGAGGCCCTAAATTATCTCATTTAGGTTTTGCAGATGACCTTGTTTTGTTTGCTGAGACTAATATGGAGCAGGCTAATTTCATAAAACGGAGTATTGATCCTTTTGGTTCTACCTTGGGGTAGAAATTGAACCTTAATAAAACCCTGAGTTTTCTTCTCGAAGAATGTTAATTGGATCGTGAGAAGTCAAATCAGTAACATGTGGGGTTAGGCATCAAGATTTGAGGAAGTATTTAGGTGTTCCTCTGGTCCATAAAAGAGTTACCAGAAATACTTTCAACTATATTCTTGAAAAGGTTGATCAAAGACTTAGCAGATGAAATCGAGGAATTTATCCTTTGAGGGAAGGTTTACCCTTGCCAAATCAATGGTACAAGCTATACCTACATATGGCATGCAGTGAATGCTTTTACCCATGGTTTTGAAAATCAGACCGGACCGACTGGTTCAACCAATAAACCGATGAACCGGGCATGTAGCCGATCTGGAAGAATCTTAAAACCAGACTTAATGAAAACCGGTCAAGAATCGATGAACCGTTCATAAACCGGTAAAACTGGACAAAACCGGTGGTTCAACATTTTGAACCAGTTCAAGATATTGACTTGAACATGTTACATGATCTCACACTTTTATAGCTCTACTTTCACACTACACTGCTTAGTCTCACTAATGTTGGACTCCTTAAACCTGGGTTTTCTTTATCTCTTGCATTTTTATCCTCCAATTTCCCTTCTTTCTATCAATTTTTTTTAAGATGCTTTTGTTCAAAAGAATATGGCAGTGAATAAGCTGGTGGTGGTTCCTACACACAGCAATAAACTCATCTTCCAAATGCTGCAACATGATCTTTTCGTTCTAGAACAAAACCACGTGGTACGTTCATAAACCACAACATCAATATAGTATGGTACTCAATACAAAACTGTGGAACCATATAGTTACACAAGTATTTGCTTCTTATGAGTCAAAAAAAAAAGTATTTGCTTCTTATCAGCATCAGCAGCAAAAAAAATGGACTTGAGGATGTGAGGTTGGGAATTTGGCTGAGGCCGTTGGACTTGAAAAAATCAATGGAAAAAATGCACTTGACTTTAGCTGGAGAAAGCAAATTGGACTTTGAAGAAGTCAATAAATTTGTGAAAGAAAGACAAATACACATGATAGCTTCCAAGACATTTTAATTTTATCTCAAAAATATTAATGCTCAAGAGTTACGATTGCCTGACAGGGTCTCTCTTAGTCTTCAACATGATACTGTCACACTTTAAAGAGAAATATACCAATACTTGGTGGGATATTGTACATGGTTAGTTAATTAGCTAGTCATCCAATCATGGTGCTACAAGAAATCATATGTTTTTCAACCAACTAATCAAAAAAGTCCTCCAATATTTATGGTTAGTATGTTAATTTATTATATAAAATTTAAAAAAAAAATTAGTTAATTAATACTTATTCAACCATGGCTCGACCACGGTTGGACTATTGAACCTTGAACTAGTGCTTTCACTGGTTCAATGACCGATCTGGTTGTAAGAACATTGCTTTTACCTAAAGCAATTTGTGAAGTCGTTGATAGGAGGTGCAGATCTTTCATTTGGGGAGAAAGTGAGTCTCATCGCAAGGTCCACCTTGTGTCTAGAGACCGTGTGTGCTCTCCTAAAGAAGACGGTGGGCTGGGCCCTAGATGAATGACATAACTAAAATCCGCTTTTTTAATGTTGACAAGATGCCATAAGTATTCCCAAACTTCTCTCTGGGTAACCACGTTGGGGGCCAAATATGGTGGCGGATCTGACATGATTCCAAGGATTAACACAAAAAGACCAGCCTCAAAATTTTGGAAGGGGATTTGTAAAAGCTGGAGTATTGTCCAAGATAGGATCCAAAGCGGAAGATGTTAAATTTTGGACCCACAATTAGATAACCCAAGTTGGGCCTCTGTCTAATCAAGCTCCAGGATTTTACTTTTCCCACCTCCCTTCTTACCCATTCCCACCTCCTTCCTCCAATTTCTTCACCAAAATACCATTTCTCTTCTCTTCACCCCCAATCCCTAACCCCTTTCCCTTCCCCTTCTTATTCTCCTTCTTCTCCCATCTCCCTCAACTTTATTTATATGCAACTTTGCTTCTACTCCAAACTATATTTACCTCTAACTAAACTTTATTACTACTATTGGCAATGGCATCATGCACTTCTGGTGGAACCAATACGGCCAACACCATCACACACACCAAACCCACATAGTCCAGAAGACATCATCCACTCACATCTGACATTGTCGACCCAAACATAATCCAAACCAACATCCACACGCGCCTCGACAACCCATCCCTCGTCTCCGCTAGTGCCACGTGTTCCCAACTCCACATGCTCTCATCTCATGATTTCTCTGGGCCAACATTTTCCACTCCACGTGGCCATCCACCGACAAACCACATATAAATAATGTTATCTCCACCTTCCGTCACGGCTATCACTTCTATTAAGGTCACATCTTTAGACATCTCTGATTTTGATGAATTCAAACAAAGAATGATTTTAAGTGAACCTTATGAAGTTTACTAATATGTCTATTAAGTGTGATGATCAGTATACAAGATTCTCATGACATAGAAACAAAGTCTTAATATGATGTATCATTGAAGATACACACCTGAACTCATTTAACTCAAGCATGCAATACTCTCAAAGCTCTCTTAAGTTATTCGCTAGAAAACTTCTCTGCTCAAATCATTTGTATTTATTGAGAAGTCTTTATTGCAATCTCACCTACCTTAAATACTTATTCACTCTGTGAATGTTACTCGGTAGATCTGTAAAGCTGTAATCCTTGAAGCTGCTGCTTCATTCCAACTCCTACCATTTGTAGAGCCTGTGGAGGCTTGAAGAAAGAATATTTGTTTGAGCCTGGAGAGGCTAGGTGTGGATACAATACTTTTTAGTTGAGCCTGCTGAGGCTATGTGTGCAAATAATACCTTTTGTAACCTAATCAGTTATAGTGCAAATACTTGGCGAAGCCAAAGACTGGACGTAACCCAAGGTTTAGGGTGAATTAGTATAAATCTTTGTGTCTCTTTTTCTTAGCTTAATCTTTTCAGTTTGCTTTAATTTAACTATGCTAACTGGGTTGAAAAGAAAATCTTCTTTTTATAAGACGCATCCTTGTGTCTTACAAGTTAAACTGCAACGTTTTCAAAAAAGTTTTTAAAACACAATTCAACCCCCCTTATAGTGTTTTACATATATTCATTTCAGTTGGTATCAGAGCTTAACCTCTAGGTTGAGCACTTAACAGTGTTGAGGAAAGATCCTGTTTAACAGACATCATGACAACTAGAGCTAGCACAAGCGAAAGCTACACTAGAGAAGGAGCTATGGTGAGACCTCCCTACTTTGATGTAGAATACTACATCTATTGGAAAGAAAGATTCCAATGGTTCATCATGTCAACAAATTCTGATTTATGGGATGTTATCACTGATGGTCCCTACATACCAAAGAATGATGATAACACAGACAAACCCAAAGCTCAGTGGACTGCAGCAGAAAAGACTAGGTGGGAGCTAAATCATAAAGCAAGGTACTCCTTGATGTGTGCTCTCAGTCAGGAAGAATTTGAAAAGGTCCATGCATGTGGATCCGCTAAAGAAATCAGGAATACTCTCGAAGTTACTCATGAAGGAACAACAACAGTGAAAGAAACAAAGATAAACATGCTTGTATGAAAGTATGAGTTATTTATCATAGAAGAAGGAGAAAGCATTGCTCAAATGATAGGAAGATTTCAAACTATCACAAATAATCTGAAGACACTGGGAAAAATCTATACCAATGCTGAGAAAGTTGGCAAAATTCTAAGAAGTCTACCCAAACAGTGGAGACCTCTAGTTACAGCAATAACTCAAGCAAAAGATCTCACGACGCTTCAAATGAGTGATCTTCTTGGAACTTTACAAGTTCATGAGCAGGAGCTGAAATCTGAAGAAGAAAGGAAAAACCATTGCCCCCAAGGAAGAAAAAGAATCTTCAAAAGCCCTAAAGGTTGAAGAGTCAGACGCCTCTGAAGAAGACTCTAACAGTGATGATGAAATGTCATTACAGACCAGAAAAATGAGAAAATTATGGAAGAAGAAAAATTTCAGAAAGGATAGACCTTTCAAGAAATTCCACAATGAAAAATCCTTCAAAGAGAACAATAGATCTGACAAAAGTTCTATTGTATGCTATGAATGTAAGAAGTCAAGACACTTTAAATCTGAATGTCCTCAGCAGCAAAAACAACCCTTCAAAAAATTCTATAAAAAGAAAACGAAAGGGATGATGGCTACTTGGGAAGATCTTGATGGCAGCTCATCTAATGATGATGAAGGTGAAGAAGCAAATCTATGCCTCATGGCAGATGACGACTCAGACTCTGAGGTAATTTCTGATTCTAAGGATTTACAAGATGCCTATGATGAATTGATTGAAGAATCTAACTGTTTAACTAAGGCTTTTAGAACACTTAAGAGGCAATATGTGAAACTCTTAAAAGAGCATGAACATAAGACTCAAGAGTGTAACAAACTGTCTCAGGAAAATAGTAAGCTTAAAGCTGAAAGGCTTAAGGCTAAGATCACAGTTGAGACGCCACAATCTGAAGAAGTTGTCAAACTTCAACAGAAGGTTGAAGAGCTCACTTCTGATCTTGCTCGTTTTGTCAATAGAAGAGATAACTTGACTAAGTTGTGAGCACGTCAGAGACCCTCTCTTGATAAAATTGGTATAGGATTCGTTGACCAGACACATCATAAAGTATCTAACAAAGTCTTAGGACAAAAACCTGAAACTCTTTATGATAAAGTCATTACTTACAAAAGTAGTTGTAAAAACTGTGGAAAACTGGACATATCACGTCTAAGTGTATTCACACAAGAAAGAAGTTGTCACAAACTTCAAGAACTAACAAAAAAGGAACCAAAAGAATGTGGGTACCTAAAGCTTTGATTATTCCTGTTGCAGATATCCTTAATAGGACAAAAAGGACACCTATCATGGTACCTGGTCAGTGGCTGCTCACGGCACATGACAGGAGAAAGGTATATGTTCCTAGACCTCCAACCTAAAGAAGGTGGACATGTTACCTTCGGTGGGAATAAAAAAGGAAAGGTCATCGGGATAGGTAAAATTGGTGGGAAATCACCATTACCATCTATCTCTAATGTTCTTTTAGTTGAAGGATTAAGACATAATCTGCTAAGCATAAGTCAATTATGTGATAATGAATATAATGTTTCCTTTACTAAGAATGCATGTGTAGTCAAAGACACTAATGGCAAAGCTCTCTTTTCAGCAAACAGGCAACAAAATCTTTATAAGATTGATCTAACTGAATTGACAAATCAAAATGTGACTTGTTTTGTGTCAAGAGAAGATGAAAGATGGGTATGGCATAAGAAGCTAGGACATGCAAGTATGAAACAGGTCTCTACGCTTCAAAAGTATAGACTTGTGAAAGGTCTACCTGATAGAAGTTTGAAAAAGGATGTCTTATGTGATTCTTGCCAATGTGGAAAGCAAGTTAAATCAAGTTTTAAACCCAAGAATCTAGTATCTTCCTCTAGACCTTTATAGTTGTTGCATATGGATCTGTTTGGTCCACTTAGTGTTTCTAGTAAGGCAGGAAAGAAATATGGTTTTGTCTTAGTCGATGATTATTCTAGATATACATGGGTACTCTTCTTAACCCACAAGGATGAGTCATTCAAAATGTTCTCTATATTCTGTAAGAAAGTTCAAAATGAGCAGGGAATTTGTATCTCAGCTATCAGAAGTGACCATGGGGGAGAGTTTGAAAATGAGCACTTCAATACATTCTGTGAAGATAATGGTATCTCTCACAACTTTTCTGCTCCTAGAACTCCACAACAGAATGAAGTAGTAGAAAGAAAGAATAGATCTCTACAAGAGACGGCTCAAACGATGCTCAATGAAAGTAAACTCCCAAAGTACTTCTGGGCTGAGGCAGTAAACACTGCTTGTTATGTACATAACAGAATATTGATAAGACCTTTCTTGAACAAAACTCCTTATGAATTGTGGAAAGATAGAAAACCCAACATTTCGTATTTCCATGCTTTTGGATGTGAATGTTTTATTCTAAATATTAGAGATCAACTTGGAAAGTTTTATTCAAAAGTAGATAAAGCTATATTCCTTGGATATTCTGATACTTCTAAAGCCTTTAGAGTTTACAACTCTAGAACAGAAGTGGTTGAAGAATCAATTCATGTCAAGTTTAATGATGGCTTAAAGACTGATAAGAAACTATCAGATCTTGAAGATGATTTTGCAGGATTGGATCTTAGAAAACAAACCAATCAGACTCAAGATGACTTAAAGAACGAGGATTCAGAATTTCCTACTCAAGCGTCTGATCCATCTACTCAACAGTCGTCTGATAAGGAACCCAGACGGGACTGGAAGTTCAAAACTCATCATCCTGAACAGTTGATCATTGGCAATCCCTCTCAAGGATTCAAACAACATGGCATTTCTATCTGAGATTGAACTAAAGAATATCAAAGAAGCTCTTGAAGACGAAAGCTGGATTTTAGCTATGCAAGAAGAGCTAAATCAATTCAAAAGGATTGATGTATGGTTATTAGTTCCACATGAAAAAGGAAAGTCAATTATTGGAACAAGATGGGTATTCAGAAACATGCTTGATGAAGACGGTAAGGTTGTCAGAAACAAAGCAAGGTTAGTAGCTCAAGGCTATAATCAACAAGAAGGTATTGATTACACTGAAACTTTTGCACCAAAGAGCTAGAATAGAAGCAATTCGTATACTTGTGTCATATGCTGCACAACATCAAATCACCTTATTTCAAATGGATTTTAAAAGTGCATTTCTTAATGGAATTATTGATAGGGGTGAGCATTGGGCGGGTTCGGGCGGGTTCGGGTGGGGACCATCGGGTTCGGGCGGGTTCGAGGTAAAAAAAATGGAAACCGAACCCGCCCATCTATACCATCGGGTTAGGCGGGTTCGGGTTGGGCGGGTTTCGGGCGGGTTCGGGCGGGGTTGAAACGGGTTTAGGCTTTTTAATTATTTAATTTTATTCCAAAAAATTTTAAAAAAAACCCAACGAGCCTAATTAAAATTTAAGGCTTTCAACCCAATTAAGTACCAAAAAAAAAAATTATAACAGAAGAGGGGAAAAAAAAATCTAAGATCCAGTCTTGGCAGCCCATTCTCCATTGAAATTTTTTTTTAATTTTTTTTTGCTATGAGCGGGTCGGGTCGGGTTCCGATGGGTGGCATAAACCAGACCCGAACTCGCCCGCTCTTATCCATCTAAAACCGAATTTCCACCCGCCCAACCCGCCAACCCGTTTCAACCCGACCGTTGCGCAAAAATAGTAACGGGTTCGGGCGGGTTCGGGCGGGTCATGCAATTTTGCTCACCCCTAATTATTGAAGAAGAAGTATGCGTTAAACAACCACCAGGATTTGAGGATAATGACAAACCAAATCATGTCTATAAGCTTAAGAAAGCTCTCTATGGATTAAAGCAAGCACCTAGAGCTTGGTATGACAGACTAAGTTCTTTTCTAATGAAAAATGATTTCATTAGAGGAAAAGTAGATACAACTCTCTTTAGAAAAAGTTCTAAAAAGGATTTCATTATAGTACAAATCTATGTTGATGATATCATATTCGGTGCTACTAATGAAAAGCTCTGCAAAGAGTTCTCCAAGCTTATGCAGAATGAATTTGAAATGAGCATGATGGGAGAATTGAAGTTCTTCCTTAGTTTGCAAATCAAATAGACGTATGATGGAATTTACATTCATCAACAAAAATATACCAAGGAGATCTTAAAGAAATACAAGCTGGATACAACTAAACCTATGAAAACTCCCATGGAAGCAAATTCAAAATTAGGCAGAGATGAAGAAGGTAAAAAGGTAGATCAAACTACTTACAGAGGTATGATTGGTTATCTCTTGTACTTAACCTCAAGTAGACCTGATATTCAATTCAGTGTCTGTATATGTGCGAGATTCCAATCAGATCCTAGAGAATCACATCTCAAGGCCGTTAAAAGAATATTAAGATATTTGCTTGGAACCACAAATCTTGGTTTGATGTATTTGAGGACGCAAGAACATAGATTAGTAGGATTCTGTGATGCTGATTATGCGAGAGACAGAATAAAAAGGAAAAGCACAAGTGAAGGATGTCAATTTATTGGAGCAAGCTTAGTCTCTTGGACAAGCAAACGTCAAACTACAATTGCTTTATCCACCGCAGAATCGGAATACATTTTAGCCGCAAGCTGTTGCTCACAACTCTTATGGGTAAAATATCAACCTGAAGATTATTTTATCTTTGAACATAATATATCTGTTTGGTGTGATAATTCTAGTGCTATATGTTTATCTAAGAATCCCATTCAGCATTCTAAGGCTAAGCACATAGAAATTAAATATCATTTCATAAGAGACTATGTTCAAAAAGGTGTTTTTGATAGTAGGTTTGTTAAAATTGAAAATCAATGGGCTGATATATTAACAAAACCCTTAACTAAAGAAAGATTCACCTATATTAGAGATAATTTGAACATGCATTTCATAAATGAATAATGCATCTAATCTTCGATGAAGCGTCTGCTGACGTGGATTATTTACTGAGACTTTACATTGCAGTTATTCCAAAATGTCTTTGAATTCAAAACGCTTTGTCTTTATTTAACAGCTGTTTTGGAAACCTATTTGTTTAAAACCTTTGTTCTCTCTCCAAAACACTTTACTGTTTCAAAAGTGTTTCTCTCTCTCTTGCGAACGAGTCTTTTCGAAACCCTTTCTTTTCTCTCTCTCTCTCTCCAAGACTAAATCCATGGCATTCAAGGAACCCTCTCAGAAAATTGCCCGTGCTGCTGCTCAGTTAGGGATGAGTGTGGAAGACATATCTATGATCGTCCCTGGATGATTTGTCAAGATGAACAAGATCGTTAAAGGAGGAATGAATGTTATGGCAGAACTGGAAGCTTCACAACGGGTCAACTTTTTCTCACTACATGAACCCGTTTACCTTTGCTACTTCAAGAATTTTGGGAAAATGCTGAAGAAAGAATGTCTCGGACTCAAATTTCCATTCAGACCAAGTGTAATGGAAAACCCTATTCATTCACTCTCAACAGTATTCAGAACCAGTTGCCCTAAACAAGGTGCCGCCTTTACAGATGATTGGGAAGATGAGTATGGTGAAGAAACTGTTCACCAAGTTCTTTATGGGGTATCCAACCCTACAAACAAAGATGCATCCAAACTGACTCCAAAAGGAAGATTTCTGCATGTCTTGCTGATAAACTGTGTGTTGCCAAGAACAAGTTCTCGTGACAATGTCAACAAGATGGATATATTTGCACTATTCCATCTCCTGAATCTTATGAAGGTTGACATAAATGACTTGATTTTCAAGTATATGTTGAGGATGGCAAAGCCCCAAATCAGAACCTCATATACCTATGGGATGCTGATTACCAAACTGCTAAATCTCAAGGGCATTCCCCCCACTAGAAAGATTGATATGGCTACTGCCATTGATGAAAGAACCCTCTCTTAGATGAAGCTGAGACCTCCAAGAAATATTCTTGACTCTGATGAAGATGAAAATAAGAAGGAATCATCAGAAGAATCTGAAGAAGAAACTGATGAGTCTGGTGACTTAGAAGCAAATGTAAGTGTCGTACCTATGAATCCTAAGGTCAGAACAAAGCTTCAAGTAAAAAGGAAGTTGGTTATCTCAAAAGCATATGATGATGATGATGACCAACCTATTTCAAAGGTTTTGAAAAAGGAAATAATTGCAAAACCTACTGTTGCCCCTTGGAAGGAACTCAAGAGGAAAGCTGTTGTTGTAGCTACACCAGTTAGAAGATCTACAAGGTCAAGTGGCTGAATCGTTCAAGTTTCTTTGCAAACTACTTGCATCACCTCCTAAGTCATCTGAACCCTCACCATCTTCAACGATTGTTTCATCTTCACCATCTAATTCACCATCCTCTTCCTCCCATAATTCCCTTCTACACCATGAGATTTCAAATGCTGAAAATCTTCTTGCTTTATCTATTCGAGATTTCAATTTAAATCTCACTCTAGATCACCCTTCACCACAACATGTTCTTCACAACTCACCACATCACATATCGAACCATTCATCACTCTCTTCCTCACTAACTCAAGAAATTCAATCTCTTGTTCCTGTTTCAAGAATTTTTGATTCAATTCTATCACCTCTCTCTCACTCTTCGTCATCACCTGAAACCTCACCACGAAGACCCTAACCTACTTCTTTCAACTCCTCTGAGCCTGTACTTATAGATCAAATCAATCATGATCTTCTTAGTCCGGATAATTTAAAAGCAATCAGCAATCTTGATGCTGAACAGACTGCAGTTAGGCTAAATCAAGCCTCTTGGAAACATAGACCTAATCCATCTGCTTGCATGAAGCCCAATACAGTTTTGAAAATTTGTCCTGACAAAGGATCTGTCTGTCCGAAACCAAAATTGAATCCAAAGTCTAAGAAGCCCTTTGTCTTCTTGAAAAGAAAATATCAAAAACTGAAGTTCCCTCGCTGGTCTAATTCATTTTTTAGCCACCCTAAGCCTCATATCTTTCAAGATCCAGCTCATCATTGTGGACTCTCTCTGGTTGACAAAATTAAGACGCCTACAGATACTGCTTGACTAAGTTTTTATCAGATTCCCTGGATCGGATATCCAGATGAAGACAGAGCAAGCACAAGGCAACTCTATCCCTTCCAACCAACTCTTATTTTCGCTCCTTTTCTTTTCATTTTACCTTTATCTTTTTATGAAAACCCTTTTTCTGTTTGCTCTTTTGATTTACCAATTTCTGTTGAAAACTTAATTTGGTTTTTCGAAAATCTTTCCCCTCTTTTCATTTCTTTGTCTAATCTAGAAATCCCCTCTTTCAAAATTCCTTGTATGCAACCTTTTGGTTCGTTGCATTCAGTCTTTCCTTTAACTCTCTCTTTGTTCCCTATTATTATTAATATCTCTTTTATTTTCTCTTCTGGTCTTTCTCTTCCCTGGCATTGTCTGGAAATTGTTCCTTATGAACCTCCCTCGACTGCCACCTCCTCTGACCCTGGACCGTCTTTTTCGTCTCCACCTCATGATCCTACTGCACTGGCAGTCAATGTCATTGGAATAGATCCAGTAGCTCGTGCAGAAATCAGCGGTCTTCGTGAGACAATACAAACTGTTGTGGCTCTTCTCACCAAGATTGTTGAGAAACAGCAAGTTTAGTTTTCTTTATCTTTGTCTGCAATGTACTACAGTCAATGATGGTTTAATAAATAAATGTTATTTTTAGCTGCATCTTTACTGTGTTACTTTATCTTTTTGCTGATGACAAAGGGGGAGAAAATAGAATGAGAAAATAGAACAATAAATATCTATCTATTAAAGATAAGACGCTACCTTAATCATGCGTCTAAGTTCATTATAGAAGCATCAGTTCAGGGGGAGCTTGTGAAGCTTTTTATGGAGCTTAAGAAACTTAACTTAAATATTCTTATAAGCTTGATATAACCTTTTTTGTGTTTAAATCTGCTTTTATCCTTAGTTCATTAAAATCATAAGACAATGTTTATCATCATCAAAAAGGGTGAGATTGTTAAGATCACATCTTTAGACATTTCTGATTTTGATGAATCCAAACAAAGAATGATTTTAAGTGAACCTTATGAAGTTTACTATCATTTCTATTAAGTGTGAAGATCAGTATATAAGAGTCTCATGACAAAGAAACAAAGTCTTAATGATGCGTCTGTAGTATGATGGGTCTGAAGATTGACTCGGTCACGAACAAATTCTGATCAAATGATAGAAAGATTCTCGCTTCAACAATATTAAAACTCAATGAATATTCTCAGAATATTTCCAATAAATAAATTCAATATCAGAAAGCTCAAAGCACCATTCCGCGCCTGAAGAACCTATTTGTTGCAAACAGCAAAATGAACTTTACTTGAACGCAGATCCGCTTAGCACAAATAAGGAAAGTCGTGTTGCCCAAGTCTGATAAAGCAACACACGCTGCTCTGAATCAACTGCACTATGATAAAGTTATGCCTATACGTTCAATTTGTCTTGAAGCTCACCAACGATCATAAACATTAAATGCATGACCAGAACGACTCTATTAGCATTTATTGACGAAGAACAAAAGTATACTCAGCTGAAGAACTCTCTTCAACGGACCTATCTCTTTTTGAGTATAAATAAAAGACTTTGAAGATCATTGAAGATACACACCTGAACTCATTTAACTCAAGCAGTCAATACTCTCAAAGCTATCTTAAGTTCTTCGCTATAAAACTTCTCTGCTCAAATCATTTGTATTTATTGAGAAATCTTTATTGCGATCTCACCTACCTTAAATACTTATTCACTCTATGAGTGTTACTCGGTAGATCTGCAAAGCTGTAATCCTTGAAGCCGCTGCTTCATTCCAACTCCTACCATTTGTAGAGCCTGTGGAGGCTTGAAGAACGAATACTTGTTTGAGTCTGGAGAGGCTAGGTGTGCAAACAATACTTGTTAGTTGAGCCTGCGGAGGCTAGGTGTGCAAATAATACCTTCTGTAACCTGATCAGTTATAGTACAAATACTTGGTGAAGCCAAGGACTGGACACAGCCCAAGGTATATGGTGAACCAATATAAATCTTCGTGTCTCTTTTCTTAGCTTAATCTTTTCAGTTTGCTTTAATTTAAATGTGCTAACTGGGTTGAAAAGTAAATATTCTTTTTATAAGACTCATCCGTGTGTCTTACAAGTTAAACTGCAACGTTTTCAGAAAAGTTTTTAAAACACAATTCAACCCCCTTCTAGTGTTTTACATATGTTCATTTCAACTTTTTCATCTCCAACTCTTTCCTCCCCACCACCGATGAAAAACCTCACTCAAATCCCAACCGTATGCCGAAACTTATCTCCGCCGTTGTATTCCATCACCAGAAGCTGATACACTCCAAGGTAGTTGAGATCAAAACCGTGACTTGGTGGTTCCAGTGTTGGCCATTCTTGGTCGACATGCTAAACCCAGAAGATTCAGTTCAAAGACCAATTAAACAATTGAATGGCGAAGACGCATGTATGAAAACCGGCGAGGAGCTGAGGTTGAGTTGGATAATGGTCGAGCCAAGGGGAGGACATGCAATCAACATGTCAAGCTGGAGGCTGGTGTGCGGGTGGCAGCACTGGTTGAGTGGGAAGACCGAGCTTTGTTTTGCGATGGTGGTTAGGGAGGCAGAGTTGTTCATCATGACGGCGAGGTGTGACAGGCGGAGGGAGGAGAATTGCAGGTGAGGGGAGTAAGCATGGAAATGGAGGACATGGATGGGAAGCATTTGAAAGGGAGGAATAGCTTGGGGATTTTACAGAGAGCGTTGGAGGGTAAAAGGGGAAGGTGGAAGAATGAAGGAAGGGAAGAATATAGTTGTATAGAGAATTCTTAAAGAAGAAGAAGATAGAGAGGAAGTTGAGGACTGAGAGGAGGTTGGATATGCTCTGTGTCGTTCTTGAGACGGTGTTACTTGCGGCTCTTTCTTGTCTCTTTCTCTTATGAGTTCAATATACAAACTCAAATGCGACTAAACTGGACTGTAGAAAAGAAGAAGAAGGAGGTTAAGGGGAAATGGATGAGGGGTGAGGGGTGAGGGATCATGGGGGGTGGGGAAGAGGAAGGGTATTTGATGAAAAATTAGGGGAGGGTGGTGGGAAAAGTAAACCCCTTAGCTAATGGACCGTATACAGGAAGACACTAAGGTGGGCCCATTTTGTAGCGGCTCACGACGAGTATGCGTGTATGAAAATCAACGAGGAGCTGAGGCTCAGTTGGATAGTGATCCAGCTGAGTGGGCGGTACGTGATGAACATGTCAAGTTGGAGGTCGATGTGTGTGTGGTGGCACTGGCTGAGCGGGGAAATTGGAGGGATAGTGTGGGGATTTTGTAGAGGGTGTTGGAGTGTAAAAGGGGAGGGTTGAGGAATTAAGGAAGGGATGAGTATATATGTATAAGGAATTCTTGAAGAAGAAGAAAGGGAGGAAAGAAAGGAAGTTGAGGACATGAGGGAGGTTGGATATGCTCTGCGTCGTTCTTTCTTGTCTCTTTCTCTTCTGAGTTCAATATGAAAACTAAAAAATACGATTGAACTGGATTATAGAGAAATATATGGGGAGGGGAAGGGAAAGGGAAAGGGAAAGGGAAGGGAAGGGAAGAGGAAATGGGTGAGGGATCATGGGGGTGGGGGGAGGAAGGGTTTTTTGATGAAGAAATAGGGGAATGGAGGTGGGAAAGTAAAGCTCCCCCAGCTAAGGGGATCTATGCATGTTAAGGTGGTCAATTTTGCAACGATTCACGGTACTTGGGTCTAGGAACGTTTGGCCCCCATACTGCCGAGCCAAATCCTTGATAGGATTAGGGGAGTGAACCCCATTCACCAGATGCGGGGCCTGACTCTCTGGCCTAAAATTGCTTACCAGATGGAAATTTCACTACAGCCTCTGCGTGCCATCATCTTCAACAATTAATACCTCACCCCCATAGGAAGCACTTCAATGCTATGTGGAAATGGAGGGCAGAGGAAGAGGCAGATGTTTTCTCTAGAAAATCGCTCACTGTGCTTTACTAAAGAATTCCCAGCAGGTAAGGAGACACTTGTCCCCAACAGGCGCTTGCCCAAGGGTAGAGCAACCGAGCAAACTCTTTTCCACACCTTTAGGGATTGTAATTTAGCTTCTGAGGTTTTGAAAATCTTGCTAGAGAGGGACAATATGGATTTTTTCATTGACTCAAATTGGCAAAGGTGGCTCTTGAGAAATCTTCGTGTAGTGGGGGAGAGCAATTGATAAGGACCATGGAGCTTGATCTTTGGCACTACCCTCGACCACCTCTGGAGAACCATAAAAGAATAAGCTTTTTCGAACCAAGGAGGTGGATGGCCATTCGGTTGTGGGCTCAATTAGAAGATCTGTACCTCAAATTTGTGACAGCCTCTTAAAGAAGAGTACTATAAAGGGTTTAGCTCATAGGGGTAACCATTGTACCACAGTTAGCTGGCTCCCTCCTCCTTCGAGAATAGTGACATTAAACTGCGATGGGCAGTCTATAGTGCTGGGAGAAATGCTGGATGTGGAGGAGTTATTAGAGACGACTCGGTAAACTTTCTGGTAGGATATGCGAACAAGCTGGGTATTTTCTCTGTTGTGCAAGCCGGACTATGGGGCATTTACCATGGGATCAAGTTGGCTCGGAGTAGGGGCTTCAAGAATATTAGAGTTGAATCTGATCTCTTAATTGTTGTGGGTCTTTTACAGAAAGGTTGCGATAGGATCCATTTGTGTCACAGCCAAGTGGAATGGAAGACATTCGCAAGATCTACATGGGTGACCCAGCACCAATGTGGGTCAATATTTTGAGAGAAACTAATCAAGTAGCAAACTCCTTAGCAAAGAGGGGTGTGAACCTATCTACCTCCTGTAAAGTTTTTAATTTTGCTCCAGATTTTCACTCAACTCCCCTTATGGCAGATGGAGCTCATATTTCCTTCCTTCATGGGTTTTTGTTTGTTTGGTGTTGGGGCCTTTGGCCTTTCTAAAAAAAATAAAATAATAACAAGAAGTATTGGCAATTAAAGGTACATGTGTACCAAATGCAATGGAACGTTTGCCAAGTATGTAATTGCATTTAATATCAGAAGTCTCCAATTTTAAAATTTCCAGGATAAAAACTTAGGGTTATTTATATAAATTAAATTTTAAAGAAAAAAATAACAATAATACAATATGATACTGAGAAATCAATAAATAAATTTTTGACATTCATTGTGTGATTCTAAATCAATAGATGTATTAAACAAAGGATAAGTTGTACAATATAATCTAGTTATAATATTTTTATTTCAATTTTTATAAGGAGAAAACTTATATATAGTTCTAATAGTGCATTTGGTGTTGTTTTCCAATCACAACACACCATATAGAATATTTAATTTCTATTATCCATTATCTTTCAATTATTTTTTAAAATAAAGTCAACATGGTGTGGTGTGATTGTAGAACAACACCAACTGCATCATTGGAAATGTCCGTAGGTTTTCTCCTTTTATAATTACATTAAATTATGTTTAATAATAAACAATAAAAAAATTTTGGTAAAATAATAATATATTATATTAACATTGAGTAACTAGTACTCACCAAGGGAGGAAAATAAAACAGAGGGCCTGCATTTAGAGCAGGCCAATGGCCATCACTGGCCTGCCATGCTGATAGGTGATGAACGGCTCTCCTCAATGTGGTCGTGACGTTTTCATCCGTTATCTCCTCTCCATCTTCTATCTTCACACCAGTTATTGTTTGTTTGAAGTTATTTTCTTTCAGAATCTACGCATGTGAGAAACAAAAATAGAAAATAAGTTATATTTATAGGTGATAAAATTGAAATTATGCACACATATAATGCGAACTTATCGAATTAACTGTTTAAGTTACTTTGATGATTATACACATCATTTTTTTTTTTATAATTTAAACACACATTTAATTTTATTTATTTATACTCCCTTCTGTTCTTTTTCTTTGGTATTTTTAGTTACTTTTTTTTGTTTCAAAACAAGGGATGCTTTATAAACTCAAGGTATAATTGATCAATTTTTTTCATGTATATCCTTATGTAGAACTAAGTTGATTTGCTTTGAAAATACATAAAACCTTCCATGAATGACCTAATGGAGTATGAAGTATTTATTTAGATTGAAACTTGCAAACAATTAATGATAGAAATACGGGTATTTTGATACAAATATACATAAATTAATGATTTCTTAATTTATATGTGGAAACCTCGAAATGCCAAAGAAAAAAAACCGATGGAGTAATTTTTTTTAAAAAAATATTTCTTATTAAAATAAAATTATGAAATGAAGATTAATTTTTATAACATAAATATTTTTATACTCATGTTTTACGATGAGAACTGAGAAGTTTCAGATTATGAGTGTTATTAAACATTAAACATGACAATATTTGTCATTTTCGATAAATGCTTCCCCATCACATGTGTACGTCTAAGTTCTCGGCAATAAAGGGGGAGATATGAATCAATATCCTATGACGTTACTATATTTTTTTGGTAGTAAATCCCTAATTTAGTCTCTAAAATTATAGATGCCAAATATTTTGGTCTTAACGATATTCTAAAATAATTTTCAAAATTAAAAATAGGAATCACATTGATCTCTCCAAAATAATTTCAAGATTAAATTATCGGACTCAAAAAAAACTAATATGATTAAATATTTTAATTTTAGAGATAATTTTAAAATTTTCTTAAATTAAGGAAAATTGGTTGACCCTAACAATTTTAGGGACTGAAGTGTCACTCATCCCGGGGGGTAAATATGAGTTAATGTTTTAAGTTTTTTTTTTAATAAGCCTATATTAGTAGTTGTTAGATTTGTTATAAGTTAGTAGTTTCTTAATTTCCAAATCTCAACCATCAAGTCACCTTTGGTAGGCTTTGTTTGTAAGTCTTGTTTAGGAGGGGAAGCAAGGAAAAAGGAAGGTTTATGAGAACCCCTCTTATGTTTGTGAGTGTAAAATATTAGAAGAAAAGTTTTTGAGGACCCTTCACACCCCTCCTCATCTCAATTTTTTGGTTTACCCCAATTTGTGATTTTTTGGGGGGTTTACCCCAATTTTTAGAGGAAAATGAATATTTTTTTTTTGCATTAGTATTATTTTTTTTGAAATGTACATTAATATTATTTAAAAAATATTACTTAGGTTAGTTTTCTAAAATAAAGTAAAATTGTAAAAGTATGTTATAAATCTTCCATTTAGTTCCTCTCATACAATGTACACTCATAAACAAGGTGAGGGATAATACTCTCATTCCCCTCCCTTCCTCCTCCTTTGATCTTTCCTTTCCTTCCCCTCCAAACTCAAAAACAAATCCTTAATATTTTTAGTTTGAGTGCACCCACGTGTGAATTAATCTCACGGCAAGAAAGTGATCCTGGAAAAGAAGCTGATCGTGTGCTGTTGGAAAAGGGATATCTAAAATGCTAACTTCAAAGATATGTAATACACAATTAATATAGGGATAGTTAGTTACCTGAAAGCGGCAAAGGAGGTCCCCACAGGCCTTAACCTTGAAACGATTGTCGTAGAAATGCTGACGAGCTGCTTCAACCTGGGCTCTTTCCTCTGGAGTACCAGCCTCAGGATCAAATTCCCATATCTGTCTCCCTACGAAGTTGTTAGTGCTGAATATGTATGGGTCCTTCCCACCATCTGCTATCTTCAGCCTCCACATCTTGGGTCTTTTTACAAGCCTTACATTATACAATAATATCTGTTGATTAATTTCTTCGGCTCAAGTTTGAGCAGATTTCGTCTTTCACCTTCAAAATTAATATTAATATATTGTAATATACTAATATTAATTTCGGGCAAAAGAAACATAGAAAAAAAAAAGAATAGGGGAATGGATATATTGCTAAATTACCAACTTTGAGGACTTGTGTTGTGTGTGTAAGCTGAATATCACACAGTCCAAGTCTCAAGAAACAAGTTTTATAGCAAGTGGGGTAGGTAATGCTCAGCAGCTTCAGTTCCGCACCAACATTGCTGAATCTCAATTTGGACAGTCGCGGCGTTAGATTCTGAATTGCTTGCCCAAGTGAACTTTACACATATAAACTTGTATAGCACCAGATGAGGTGAGAGCGATTCCTATTAATTAGTCCTGCTTATTGGTATTGGTATTGGTGGGCATTTATTTAAGTTGGCCTATATCAGGACTTGTCAAACCAACTAAAATCAATATATTTATAATCGTTAATCTACAAATCTTGACAATAAGTCCTACAACAGAAAAAGTTAGCTTTTATTATGCCTAAACCGTTCACAGCAACATGTGTACCAGCTAACCAAGAAGTTAGCTTTTTATATAAATTAGTCGGTGCCCGAACATCGCACAATAATTATAAATTTCTTAAAATAAATAATATAAATATTATGTTGATAATTTAAATTGCATTTTCATAGTCATTTGAAAACAAATACTTAATATTAATGTGATAAACCTCACAAAAATAAATCTTCGACTTTGCTTGTTTCAAACTTTGCATTCCGTGAAAAAATGATGAATTAATTTTAAAAGATGGAGAAAATCAAGAGGATTCAAACTTTGTTAGGTTTAATAAACCCAAGAAAAGGAGCTCCATGAATGTAATTATAAAAATAAAGTATAACAACTATGTGTCATTCATTTTCCAACAATTATCATACTTTCAATCATTAAGACCGTACAAATTCTATATTAAACATGATATGATATCAAACAAAAAAACGGTAGAAGACATGATTGCTGTAAAATCAAAAGATTTACTAAGTAACCTTTATCATTAGTTTTTGGTCGTAGCAATTCTATATTTTTTTAAGAGTTATATTGGAAAGTGAACAATTAGGAGCTGTAACAGTCAAAAACATAATGAACCTTATAAGATTAATTCATATGATTGCAACATTGGCTTTTCAATTCTGTAAGGTGAGGTCATAGTTTAAGAAAAGAAACTATATTGTCAATTAATTATAATAATATAATCTAAATTTGCATGATTGATAAATTAAAAACAAAATAGAATGCATATCTTTTACCATTTTTTCTTTTGCTCCACATTCAATGATTGCTTTCCATTTGATTGCGCCATTTTGTTTCTTGTAATGCCAAGGGTGGTGTTACATTTTCTCAAGAAACGTGTTAGTGAGGACAAAGCACGATGAAAAGACCCGTGTTGGTTTGTGGGGACAGTCGTCAATCCTTAAAGCAGCCAGGGATGTTACATTTCTCACCTATCGAATATTAATTAGAGAAAGTGGGAGAGTAATGTAAGGTTTCACGATATACATGTCTTGTTTCTCAAGAGATGAGAAATCACTAAAATATGGATTTAAATTGTTTATAAAGGGCCAATTTCTTGAGTAGCCTGTTTGGTTTGAAACTTGTCTTTCAGTCTACAGGTACTCGGTTCGAGATTGGCACCAAGCAGCAAAAAAAAATTGTTTATAATGGAAAATGAATTGTCATATGCAAATGATTTATTGCCTTGAAAACATATTTATCTATAAATATTTTTAATAAATAGACATTAAAAAATAATTATAAAAGTAGTTCCTTTCCAAAGTAGTATAAATATCTTATCCGAAAAATCATACAAATAACATTACTACAGCAAGATAAATGCAAAATGGTTACCAGGTTGAATTGTGTTTACCAAATTTTTAGGAAACTTTGAAAATTATTTTCGCAGGCACAACAAGCAAAAATAAGACAACACAAAATTAGACGAGTGACACATCTAATTTTAAGACAGAACACACAAGCATACAGAGAAGGGTAAAACAAAGATTGATATTCACAATAATAACTCCCCAAGTTAAAAGCTTAAACAAATAATACTTAAGCAAATTAAAAAGATAAGGGAAGAGGAAAATCACTCAAGAGTTTTATCCTGGTTCACTGATCAGATTACAGTACAAGTATTCTTTTCACACCTAGCCTCTCCAGGCTCTACACTTAAACAAGTATATTCTTTTCTTACCTAGACTTTTCAGGCTCAACACAGTAATGGAAAAAGGTTTTACGTAATTAATACAACTTGCAAATCTTTCAGATAACACTCAGAGTGAAATAAATATGAAATCGCCAAAGACTGCGAATTAATATCAAATGATTGAAGAAGTATTCAATGAAAGAATGAAGAAGTTAATGAAGTTAGTAAATGCTTCTTATGCAGTGTTCTTAATGATATTCAACTTCTTGTCTTCATCTTCATGGTTTGGTCTATATAAAGACTTCAATCAATTTGATCCGTAGATTAGGACGGAAAGTAGTGTTCTTTGATTTGAGCTTCGGGACGCTATTAATGCCAAAGAGTCATTCCGTGTAAGCGTTAAATGCTTAGGAACGTTGAACTTTGATAAAGTAGTCCAAGAGTACACTTTGTTACGAGCAGCTGTTGTTTGAGGTTGGCTTCTTGTATTTGGAAAAGAGCTTTCCTCTTTCGGTGAGTTGCTTGAAAGCACTTTTACTTTGTACTAAAACGAAAGGTTTTTTTTTTGGGACATAGATTGCATGCTTATTCCTTAAATCGTTGATACAAACGCTTCTTTATTCTTTATCATGCTTTGGGGCCCGAAATCTTGGCTCCCAGAACGGGGAGAAGAGCGAGGAGCAGCGGGAAATGGCAAGAGGAGAAGCCACCTGCTCTACTCCTCCCGAAAGTACTCTCGACGGTCTTTCCGTGAATTTGAATAACAGCAAAGCCCACAAAATGAGCGGTCAAAACGGGACCAAGCATCCCCCTCTTTCTATGTCAAAACCTACTAACTATTGAATCCAAACAGAATCACATGGATTGTGTCCCTTAGGCCAAAAAAAAAAAATATATAATATATATATATATATATAGGGATGTTCTAGTGAGAGGACATTTTTAGGAGAGGGAACGGACTACAACCACATGGATGACAAGATAAAAGTTATTTCAGTTTTAAAATGTCATATCCACTAAAAAGCATATGACTGTGGTTAACAGACCTTAAAGTTGATCATCTTTATAATCCTCCTACTCTCACATAAAAAGGATCCTCTCACTTGATATGTCCCATATATATATATATATATATATGATTATGTAAATGAATGGATGGGTATTAAATGAATGACTCAAGTAACCAGGTTATATGATTTCATATTTATTTGATATATATATTTTCCTTGAAAATATATCTATCTATAAATTTTCATAATAAATAGATATTAAAAAATAACCCTAAAAGAAATTGCTTTACCAAAGTTATATCAATATCTTATCCGAAAAATCATACAAATAGTTGTAACAATTCTATTTTTTTAAGAGTTATATTGGAAAGTGAACAATTAGGAACTGTAACAGTCACTATATTGTTCATATTTCATTATAACAATAAAAAACATAATGAACTTTATAAGATTAATTCATATGATTACAAAGGTATTGGGAAAAGACTTATTATCTTGAAATGGTTTAATACTTTAATTGCTTTGAAAACACACACACATAGAACAATATAATGACTGTTTAATACCCATATATATATATATATATATATATATATATATATATATCATAAAAAAGAAAACACACATATATATAATTAACTGCTTGATATAACTATACACAATTTTATATGTAATGGTTGATGAATTGCTTTAGAACCCTTTAGGAATTACCGTTGGTGTAAACAAAATTTAATAATATGATTGAGTGGGATTTTACTGGCTAAACAATCGATCAAAAGGCAGGGTAAAAGGCAATTAATCTAAAATCAAAAGTCATGATCTAGGGAGTACATATGGGCAATGGAAAAGTATTATGACTATTACTCAAAAAATTTATAATAATATTTTAATTAATTATCATTACATCAATAGCTTTGAACCTTTTTTTATTTTATTTTTTCTAGAAATTATTATTACATGTAGAATAATTAGTATAACATTCATTATTCAATTGTTCCCAATCCATGTAGATCAACCAATAAGAATATCAACTTTTTAAGATGATTTCATAGTATCACCAAGAAAATTGAGAAATGATTGATTATTTTAAAAAATGATTTAATTCCTTTGGAAAAAAAATCTATATATATGTTGAACTTAAAATAAGTTTTAAGAAAAAATTTAATAGATTGCATTCTTTTCTAGTGACACTTATTTAAAGTGGGTTTGATATTGGATTTTAATGTATTAGGCTTGATCTATTTAAATATAACCCATTCTTGTCATTTATAAAATATGATATAAATGACACAAAGTGTGAACTCCAGATTATTTATATATATATATATATATATATATATATATATATATAACTTCCAAAGCAGTATGAGTAGAAAGAAATATGACTTTATTCATAATATAAAAGATGATGCTATTCAGGATTCTAAGACAAAAGACACAAAATGTCAACTTAAAACACAAACAGGTGAACAAAACAAAGTAAAATAAAAGTACTATAGTAAATCAACCAAACACATAAAACATAACATGTTTCCTTTCACATGCATGTCCTAATGCCCTTCAAGGTTTTTAACATCCACTTCAAGATCAGAGTACCCCACCGGGCAATTAATCTTTCTCAACTTTTATCTTCAACAATTTGGGCTTAGTGGAGGATAACTTGCCTTAGTCATTAGCATATCCGTTGTCTTAAACTTCAACAAAACTTCTCTTTGAAGGTGTTTCAAAATTAGTAGCACTTCATATGTTTGTGAATTGGATTCCTACATGAAAAAAAAAACCAAAAGAATCATTAACACAACTAAACCATATCAATATAATAACATGAAAATTAAAATTTAATAAATTAATAATTTAACAATATTACCAATACTTTGAGAACATCACCACCGGAAGGTTGTTCATTAACAATAGGAGAACTTTCTATGTCACAATCATCCTTCAACAGATAGAGACATCTATAGGGTACAAAAGCACTAATTCCACATTATCTCCAAATTGTGGTTGCAAGAAATTTGGTTGTTTCCAAAGCACTGTAATTTTGATTTCATCTTTGGATGGAGAAAGGTCACTAACGAAAGTAATAGGAGTAGTCATAACTAAATCTTTGTTTTTGCTCGAAAAGAAACTCTAAAAAAAAAAGATTCACTAGTGGAAAATATACATTAGATGGTAAAGGTTTACGTCAGTTAACCAAAAGCTAGACGTTAAAAAGGGGGCGGTGGCAGTTTTGTAAATATCAGACTTCATTAATTCAATTTTAACGTCAGTTGTTTTAATGACTGACGTTAAAAGTGAAGTGACTCACTTTTAACGTCAGTTCAATAAACAACTGACGTTAAAAGTGAAAATTTTAACGTTAGTTCGATAAAGAACTGACGTTAAAAGTGAGTCACTTCACTTTTAACGTCAGTCCTTACATCAACAGACGTTAAAGGTTATTTTAATAATTTTTTTATCTAGTATACGATCCCTTCCACATTGCCTTCCTCAAAGTTTCAGTTTCACATGAATTGCTTTGATTTTTTGTGTTTCTGTTTTGAAAACTAAAATATATGTGTGAAGTATAAGTTGAATCAATAACCCAAATCGGATCTCATTCATGAAGTGTAATACAGACTGATACAGACTGATACAGAAGATTGAAAGGGTTTAAAATCCTATAAAAAGTTACATTGAAAGGGTTTAAAATCCTATAAAAAGTTACATTGAAAGGGTTTAAAATCCTAAACATTAAAGCTACATCCCATCAGAGAGTTTTATGAAATATGCCAAAGGGAAAACTATACTTCGAAGACCTCAGAAAACTGGGGGCCATGAGAGAGCTCAAGAGAGAGGCAAAAACAGGTGCACTAGATCTGTTTCAAGCAAAGGCAGTGGTTCCAGAGACTTCCAAGATGGTCACTTGCTGCCAAAGCTGAGGTTTTGGAACTGTGACCCCCGAGCACCTGATTAGCCCTCCAGCAGCCGATTCTCCGGAAGGTGATAAGGTGAGCAACTCACATAATGTAGTTTACTCAAACTTATCACCCATGTAATGTAATTTACTCAAACTCAGAAGTTGTTTGACCATTAAGACAAAGACCTTTGAGTCTAGGAATAGGAAGAAAGAGTGATGAAGTTAATCTCCACGGCAGAGCCATATTGTGAAGCAGAAAATTAATTAAAAGGATGGAAGGAAGCTATTTATAGGAGCAGGGGATGAAGTTACTAAGCTATTCTGATTTTCTTGAAAACTTATCTATAAACTTAATGCTCATTAAGAGGATTGAGTTACAAGGTGCATGGGTAAGTAGCACAGTAGTCAAAGGAATGAATGTTTTTGCAGATATCTATACACTTTTAACGTCAGTTTTTTAACAAAACTGATGTTAAAAGTGTTTTTAAAATAAAAAATATTTATTGTTAACATCAGTTTTTTAAAAAACTGACGTTAAAAGTTTGATTTTTACTTCAGTTAAATAAATAGCTGACGTAAATAATCCTATATATTATAAACGTGCAGAATGAATATTGGAAATAATGTAATTAATATACGGGAACTTGGCAGTCATAAATTAAGTTGATGTTAAAAATGAGGTGGTGGCAGTTTGTAAATATTAAATCACTATTTGCGTCAGTTCTATAAATAACTGACGTAAATAATTATGAAACTCATTTCATTGGTTGTCATGTCCCTGTTGTCCCTCTTAACGCAGATCACTCCATATAGTACTGCAGTTTATTTCTAAACCTTTTTTTTATACAAGTTTATTTTTAATTTTTATTAATTAGCTTGAATTAGTAAACAAATTCTTGTGCAAATTAAAATAAATAAACACTTAACATAAAACAAGTTATATGTATAATCAAATCGTATGTCATTGAAGCGATTCATAAGTTAAAATTACATGATTAAAAGATAAAAAATTTCTACAACATAGCCCTAAAATATAAAAAAGTTTATGCATCAACATCATTTTCTTCTCAGTCCTGTCATCAGAAACTCCAATGGATCGATGCATCATCTCCCTCACTTGAATTCCAAGATGCAAAGTAAATCCTCAGTCACTAGCAGCGAAAGCAAAGTGAAATGGATCTTTGCATCTTTCTTCTTCAGTGGAATTCCTTGATGCATCATCTTGAATCCACAATCACTTGCTTCCAAAGCAAAGTGAAAGGGATGACGGGGATGAAATAAAGTGAGAGAATCACATTACGTGATTCACCCAACCTTAATATCCATGTAATGTGATTTACTCAAACTCAGAAGTTGTTTGACCATTAAGACAAAGATCTTTGAGTCTAGGAATGGGAAGAATGAGTGATGAAGTTAGTCTCCATGGCAGAGCCATATTGTGAAGCTGAAAAATTAAAAGGATGGAAGGAAGCTATTTATAGGAGGAGTGGATGAAGTTACTAGGCTATTCTGATTTTCTTGAAAACTTATCTATAAACTTAATGCTCATTAAGAGGATTAGGTACAAGGTGAATGGGTAAGTAGCACATTAGTCAAAGGAATGAATGTTTTTGCAGAAACTAATAAACTTTTAACTTCCGTTGTGTAATACAACTGACGTTAAATATATGACCTTTAACGTCAGTTCTTACTAACAACTGACATAATAAGTGTGAGAGTTTTTAACGTCAGTTTCTTAAGACAACTGACGTTAAATATGATATTTAACGTCAGGTTTTATTAAAAACTGACGTAAAATGTTGTTTTATTTTAGTTTACACCCGCGCGCCTTCTCCACTTCTCTGTACGTCTCTTTTCTCTTTTCATCACTCTCAACCCTCACTCTCGCTCTCACTCTGCCCTAATCGCGAGCTCATCTCCACCGCAACCACCGCGAGGGCTTCTTCGCCACCACCGTGAGGTACACTCTTAAGCCCTAACTCTGTCTTTCCCGCTCATTCTTTGCAATAACTTGACATCTCTCTTTCCCCTTCCCGCGCACTAACTCTCCTTGTCCCTCTGCTCTCAGTAACCACATCGAACGTTGGCCACCACTCGAGCTTCCACCCCCCCCCCCCCCCACCAACACGCGAGCGCCTATTTCTGGTGAGTCTTTAGGGCACATTTTTTTATTTTTGGTTTTGAGTGCATGCATGTTGCTCCGCTGGTTGAAACTGTAGTCTCAGTAGTTGAAACTTGAAACTGTGAGTTTGAGTTGTTTGGAATGTCTCTATTTTTGGTTTTGAGTGTATGTTGAAACTGTAGTCTCAGTAGTTGTAACTTTAAACCATGAGTTTGAGTTGTTTGGAATGTCTCTTTTTTGGTTTTGAGTGCATGTTGCTCTGCTGGTTGATCTGTCAAGGCCGTGATGCTCATCACGGCTAGGCCGTGATCAGTTCTGCCTATGAGGGTCTGGTTCAGTTGGCACGTTACGGTCGTGATTGACATCACGGCCAGGCCGTGACCAGTGCTTGGCAATCTTCAAAAACTATAGTTTTCAATCTCCCATATTGTCCTTATATTGGATATATAGATGTTTTGTATATCTACAGGACCTATCTAGTTATTTTTATTTATACTTCTGTATTTATTTTGAGTTATAACCTATGTTAATACATATATATTGTTTCTGAAAAGGCATACATATGGATCAGTCGGATAGCCCACATGCACGGGAGGACACTGTGGGGGTTTCGCATGACCCGATCACGCCTACGCCTGATTCTAGTGTAAGTTTACATGTTATATACTATCTTTAGTCCTTCTTTTTAATGTAAGTTTATAATGTTACAACCCTCTATTTTATCATTTTTTTTGTCCATACAGACATCACAAGCTCATAGGAAACGGGGTATAGGAGCCACCTCGTTGAAGAAACTAAAGAAGGACAGGCAGAGCGACAGAAGCTTGAGGTGTCCTTCGATGCTAATTTAAATGCCCAGGGACCCCGTGCTAAAGAATTTAATAAGTGGGTGTTTCTACAAGCGAAGCAGCACGTAAGCATCAACTACAACCACTGGAAAGACGTTCCACAGAACGTTAAGGATCAGATTTGGGAGGCTATCACGGTATTTTACCTTTACATTCGTTTGATTTACATTATTAGATAATTATCCGAGTTATAATCCATCCAGTTGTTATATATGTATCTAATGTGTAGGTAGCTTGGACTGTGCCAAATGACGAGGATCATCGTCATAAATGTATGAAAATAGCATCAAAGCGTTGGAATGGGTTCAAGCATGATCTTACCAGGTACTATGTATCTGGGAAGAAGCGGCTTGATAAAATGTTCTCGGATTATCCCTGGATTGATCAGGATACTTGGGATATGTTTGCCAGGAGTCGACATGATGGAGAATTTCAGGTTGGTTGATTAAGTTAATTTTGTATGCTTATTATAGATCATTTAACTGTATTTAATTATTTGTTTTTGTTTGAATAGGCTAAGGCAAATAAGGGTCGGCAGAATCAGGCGAAGAACGTCCACTGCCACACCATGTCTCAGGGTGGGTACCAGACTCGGATCGAGCAGATGATGGCGGATAGGCTGAGGGCGAAGCAGGAAGAGCACTCTGCTAGGATTGAAAGAGGAGAGGTGCCTGGGGGCACACCATCAAGTCCTCCGTCGGACATCGACCGCGAGGATGTCTGGTTAGCCGGCCGCATGACAAAGACGGGATCTTTTAAAGTTGATGCCACTCGCGAAGTGGCAGATAAGATTGTAAGTAAATAATTAACTTGATTTCAATTGATATTTGTATAGATATTTGCAACACTTTTCACTTGCACGTTTTTTCATTTTTTTTCATTGTAGATGGATCTTAAAGCAAAATCCTCCCAGGGCGCATTCGTCCCTTCTGGACGGCAGGACGTCTTGATGACTGCTCTAGGCAAGAAAGACCATCCTGGTCGGGTTCTCGGTGTTCCTGGGAACGTGACCATCAAACAATATTATGGCAAGTCTGCTTCACGAAAGCGGGTGGTCAATGAAGCATCAATTTTGGCTGACCTTACTCAGCACCTCATGTCCAACCCAGATATTACAACACATCTGATGCAAGGCTTACTATCCAACCCAGAATTCAAGCAGGCGCTTGCCAGAGAGCTTTCCTCCGTCGGTACATCCCAGGACACCGCAGGGCTTGCCAACCCTTCACATGTGAGCACAAAAGAGAGTTTTAGTAGGGCACATGTGGAGGACGATGAGTTGGCAGCTAGGGAGCGGGAGTTGGAAGTCCAGCGCCATGAGCTTGAGTTGGAAATGAAAAGGCGTGAGCTTGAGTTGGACTCCAAACGACGTGAGCTCGAAATGTTAGCAAAGGTATTTATTCATTATTAATGTCCAAATTAGTCAAATAATTACTTGTGTTTTTTTTTAATTATCAAAAACTTATCTATTTTATTTTTCCTAAACTGAAGGCCAAGTCGACGTCGGTGTCGTTGTCACCTATCACTCGTTTGTTCTCACTTGGTGAGGATTATGCGTTTGAGATTTTTGAATGTCCATTGGAGCACGATGGATGGGTGGCACGCCCAGATCAACGGAGGATATTTACCTTCTGTGGTGATGATCTCGGGAACGCCTGCAGAAATAACGTCTGGATGAACAGCAATGTTTTCAGTCTCTGGTGCACGTAAGTTAATTTAAATTTTATAATTTATTTATTTTTGGTATTTTTCCATTTAATAATTTATTTTAATTTCAATATATATATTATGTAATTAACATCCACACCTTTTCATATCTTAGGTATCTCCATCGTCTTCAGCTTGATAAGGGCGTTGCATCAGTTTACGGTTTGTTAGATCCGTCAATCCTTCTGCCCGAATTCTTTACTGGCGATGCATTGAGTAAATACTTAGGGAACTTGTTGGGAGACAATCCGAAAGAAATATATCTGGCTCCCTACTGTATGAAAAACCATTGGCAGTTGTTCGTACTTCACCCGTCTAGGCATAGAGTCATATTCTTCTGCTCTCAACACCAAAACCCGCCACATGAGGTGGTGGAAGCTGTAAATACGTAAGTAACTAATCTTAAATTTAATATAAGTTTTAATATCAGTTGTTTTTAGTTTATTACGCACATGATATATGAATTTGTTAATTGATCGACATGATTATTTGTTTATGATAGCGCGCTGAAGGCGAGTAGCATAAGTTGCGCCAACGGGAGAAGTAGGACTTCTAAGGCTAAAGCAAATCCTGTATGGAACATCATAAAGGTTTGGTAGTTTATTTATCAAATAATTAATATTATAATTACTAATTTATATGTATATTCAACTGACGTTTAAATTAATTTTGTTGGTAGTCTCGATTTCAAATTGACGGGTGGTCGTGCGGCTATTATGTGATGCTTCATATGCTGAACATAGTCTCCGCATCTATTACGGATGGATGGAATAAGGTAATATTTAAACAACTTGTTAAATTATATATTATAGTTTTGAAGATGACTTGCATTGATGTTATTGTTATTATTTGAACGTGTCTAGGCATTTATCGACCAATCGCCTATTGAAGAAGATGAGTTAAGAGACTTGAGGATACGCTTCGCCGAATTCTTCTTCAAGTATGCGGCTGAAAAAGGAATAGACAATATACCTCCGCAATACTTAGATAAATAGTTTTTTTGTTAGACTTTAGAAACTAATTAATAACATGTATATATATATATCCTTAGATTGATAGTTTTGTTTTTTAGACATTGGAACTAAAATTTATTTATATATATACATGGGTTTTGGTTTTAAGTCCCCCCATTGTTCCATTTTACCTTTGCAATTCTGTAATGTGTGTGATATTACGTATTCTTGGGATATTTACTGAATGCGAGGGATAGGCTGGGGAGTGATATTTTAAAACTGAATTTAAAAAAAAAAACCTATTAACGTCAGTTGTATCAAACAACTGACGTTAATAGTATTTTATAAAATATAAAGTACACTATTAACGTCAGTTGTTTATTAAAACTGACGTTAAAATTAAACCTTTAACGTCAGTTCTTTATTACCACTGACGTTAGTTTTAACAAAATTAACGTCAGTTGTCTTAAAGAACTGATGTTAATAGTTTTATGTTTAACGTCAGTTGTTTAAAAAACCGACGTTAATTTTTACAAAATTAACGTCGGTTTTCTTAAGGAACTGACGATAATAGTTTTATATTTAACGTCAGTTCTCAACTGACGTTAAAATATTAACTATTAACGTCAGCTGTATTTACGTCAGTCAGTATTCTGACGTAAAAAATCAATTTTAACTAACGTAAAAAACACTTATTGCACTAATGATTGTCTCTTTACTCTATCTTTTAGAGGTGTATGTGAAGATGAAAATATTTACATGATTGATATATTTATATATAAATATGTAATGCTTCATTAATGAGAAACTTTTAGAAATTATCGTTACTATGCATGATTGAGTGAAATTTAGATGCCCAAATCATTTGTGTATATGGTTCAAATCAAAATGACATCATGCAATGAGGATAGAAGGATTTTTTTTATCACAGTTAATGAAAGGAAAATCCTTCACGTGCAAAAAATAAAATCACATATCAAAAGGGCATCATACATAGTTGCACGGGAAAGCATTTTTTGGAAGAATAAATGTTCTATGACTTATAATTTGTATTTTGGAAAAAATAAATGTTTTTTCCTTTTTTTTTTGTTAAAAAAATGTTTTAATAGCTTCTACACGGATTCTAAGACATGTATTTCTATATATACAAAGCATCTTATTTTGCCAAAAATCTTATAAATATCTATCCAAAAAAAAAAATATTAACATCATAAATTATTTTATTTGGTTTACATTGGAATGGGTAGACCATTTTGAAATTATAAATATCTATCCAACCCAAGTAGGAGTATAAATATTTTATAATTTATAATTTATATTTTGAAAAAACAAATTCATCCAAATTTTTTTTCTTCTAAATGTGGAATGTTTGCCAATTGTCAAAAATAATTTAAATTGTCCTATATCAGGACTTGTCAAATGTAACGCCCCCCTTGGGCATTACCTCATGACCACGTATGGAAATAAATTAAAAAGGAATTTACCGGTTGCTTTCGGAAAATATAAGTTTCTATTATCTCAACTTTACTAAAAAATGATTACGAAATTTTTTTTTCTTTCTCCCTACAATCAAACGTCATATATACATATATACATCATCAACTGTTACATCAGGACCTTTATAATAACAGGTCATTTCCCAATGTCATAACATAAGAATATAAAGACATAACTATAACGTAGCGATAGTCTGGTACCACAACTCAACAAGGATTGTAACAGCCCAACTTTTCGACTTTCTGATATCTGCAATAAATATATGAATGAGTATATTTATTATTTGAGTTTTTAATGATGATTTTGGTTTAACTAAAGTTATTTTTCATGTTTTACTTGCAAACCTTAAGTTTCAGGGAGATTTGTGGTTGAAAACTCAGACGGAGCCTGATCCAAGATTTCACTGACTGTAAGAATTTACTGATCAGAAGACCTAATCTTGACTCGAGATTGAATCCAATAGTGTTTTTACAGCATTTGCAAGAATGCTGGCTATTTTAAAAAATTTCAAAAAAAATATTTTATTGTTTTGTGCGGGGCCAAATATCGAGAATCGCGTGCGGGGACTTGAGACAAGGCATAACGGAGCATATTCACGAATCTTGATATTTTAGATGCTTGAAGTGACTAGCATTTATGGTGACGTGACGAGTATTTATGGCAATCCTATCCATGTCATAATGATTTTCAGATTTTTATAAACTTATATTACTATTTTATTTTACTATCTACTTATTTACAATTTTGCCATTGAAACATGTGGTGTAGAAAGCAGCCACACCTCCCTTACCTATTCACCACACATTTTCCTAAGGCTACAAAGTTGTCCACCCTTCATCACTTATAACCACGTGTTTTGCTTTTACCTAATGATAACAATTTAAGTGGAAATTGCACTTAGGTCCTTAAACTTTTCTAATTTGCAAATTGGTCCTTAAGTTAATTTGCACCTTGGTCCTTAAGTAACAAATTTTCTTGCACTTTAGCCCCCCAAAGCAACCCAAAACTGCAACCCCCTCATTACCCACACCTTGTTACTTCTTTGTTTTCACTTCATCATCTTCAACACTTAAGTTCAACCAAAATCCTATGTTCTTCACTTTCTCTCATTTGTTCTTCCTTTGTTCATAATTTGTTCTTCATTTTCCTCTAACTTAGAGACATAATTTCATGATTCTTTCTTCATGAAACTTGTTCCTTAGATCCTTGTCATCACTTTGATCCATTTAGTTCTTAAATCCATGAACTTTCAAGTTCATTTCTTCTCCTCTCAAATTTCGGCCATGACCATAAATCAACATCCAAACCTTGTTTTGATTTTCTAAGATCATATTCTTATTCCTCTAAATGATCTAAACACTTTCTATTTTACATCTCAAGTCATTTCTTCACAAAACACTTTCAAGTGCTCCATGGGTGTTTTTGCTAAGTTCATCATTGATCTTCAAGTTCTTGACCAAATCTCTTCATTCTAAGGTGAGGAATCTATTCCTAATCATCTTAGCTTTAGTTCTCATGAATCAAATCTTCATTTCATCAACTTTGCACAAAAATCTATTTCTAGATCTAGAACTTCAAACAATTCTAGAAAATTGTTGAAAAATCCATTTGAGCTGAAATCAATTTCTATGAACTCACCATGATGTCTATGTTATTCATCTAGAAGCATACAAGCAAAAGAAATTTCCTTCCCTATTTTTATAAGAAGGCCGAACCTAGGTGAAAAAGGAGCAAATGAGTTTTGTTTCAATTTGTGAAAACGAACACTTGATTTGAGCTCTCTAAAACCTATGATTATTAAATCCAAGTGATTAGAAAGCCAAATCAATTTCTAACTTATTTTACTAAAGAGGGCCTAAACCTAGCTCATAAAGAGTTAGAGGATTTTGTTTCATATTTTTTAACTTCTAGCAATTTATTTATGCTAGTTAATACTAGAGAAACTAGAATCCAAAAGATGGAATTGAGAAAAATAATTCTAACCCTAATTTGAATTGAAGGCTGAATACCCATTCATGTGAACTCGATGAGTTTGTTTTATTTTGTTGATTTATGATTTGATTTGTTGTGAAGGACGAGTATTGTTTGTCATTGTGAGATCGTGGAGGAATCAGGATTCTTAGAAGAAATTCACTGAGGAAATCTGTAACTTCAAGAGGTAAGGGGAGCTTACCTGAGGGATTTGAGATAACCATATGTTATCTATGTGTTGTCTATGTATTACCTGGGTGTTTATCTGCCTTAAGTTGATTATTGTTGCATTTAACTATATGGTTATGTGATGTGACGTGATGTGATGTGGTTAGTGGATTATGTGGATATAATTGTGATTTGGTTATATCTGTGATGCATGCTATATCTGGGAAAGTATGCTTTGTTTGTATCATGTGATACATCTGTTATTGATGGTTGGAGTGTGAAACCTGACAGTGGTCATAGTTTAATTAATTCGGAAGATTAAAAGCTTGTTAAGTTTACACAAATAATCCAAGTGATTTAATATTGTAAAATGGTGTAAAAGTGGAAAAAATAATATTTTATTGATTTTTCCGATGATTGATGAGCCAATGAGTGCCAAAGAGGGTGTAACCGTGAAAATATTTCACAGGTGCTAGTTTTAACAAAATATATTTCACAATAATGGAAAATAATAAAGTGACAAAAATAGTTTAATTAGAATTTTAAATAAATATTTTCAAGTAAATAGCCATTTTTGGCATTTTTATGAAGAAAATGAGAAAATTATTTTAGTTATTTTTAAGTTGAATTAAGAAAATGTTATTATAAAATTGATAATATTTTCTTCAAAATAAATATTTTCAAGTGTGAAAATACTTTAGAAAAGGGAAATATTTATTCTTGACTCAAACGTATTTTAAATGATTTATAAAATGATTTTGACGGAAATGAATTTTGGAAAAAGGATTTTTCAGTGAAAACGATTCCGTTAAACTTGAATAAGTTTCCTGGAGGTTTGATTTTGTATTTGTTATTTCACTGAGCGAAATGTTTTAAAGAAGACAAGCGAACCTAGTTACCGAGATGTTGAGTTTCTTGGGTTCTATCTGACATGAGGATCTAGGATTCGTGTCATTGGACATGAGTGTCCTATAAAATGGTGGACTGTGTGTCCCATAAGTTGATGTGGTTAAGCATTGTCTTCCATATCCACGAACCTTCGACTGATGTATCGGTGTAAAGGTTTTGTAATTGAGCACTCGGACTGGTGTGTCCTGTGTTGAGATTGAGCACGTGAACTCGTGTGTTTCATGGGTGCCTAAGTTTTAAGTCTTAATAATGAAATTAAGCATGGTCGTGTGCTTGGAGCCTCGACAAGGAAATAATTATGCGATAAAGAAAATTATCGAGAACAAAAGTATTTCACATGCATATTTATGGCAGACATGCTATGTTATAGTATCTTGATTCATTGTGTCATCCGGGATGTACAAATGAACAAGTTTGGAGATCATTGAATCATATATTATGATCAATGTATCTGATGGTATAAAGCCCATTAACAGCGATAACCATTGCGCCATGAGTAATATTGGGTAATGAGTGGACCGAAGTTTCCCGTTTATTGTGATGACAATTGAGTCCTAGGTTGGCTAAGGTGTCATATTTTACGCAAACAACTATGGTGATGCCTGGGGTATTCCAATTAGTTGAAATCCGTTGTACATTGAATTCTTTTCGTTGTCAATGCTCCATTTAAAATGCCTGATCAGCGGAAACGAAAAACGAGGAGTTGGTAGAGTTGTGAGAGAGAGCTTGATTATTGAAGTGTCATGCATTTTTGTAAAATCGTGATGACTGTCGGGTATGAAACCCTTTGACAATTTATTATGTTGTTTGGATTAAATTGTTATATATTCAGAATACTATGAACATGCTGTTTTGTGTGTTATGCATGTGGATATCTTATTAAAATCCATATATTGGTGTCTCACCCTTACAAATATATCAGGATTCTTCTGGTTTGCTGTTGTACCTTGGTACAATTGTACAGTTGGTGCAGAGAAGTTTCGTAAGTCACACGGACTTAGATTCTAGATGCTTGAAGAAGTATCTGTTCATGGGAATGACCATGGAGGTCGTTCCAACAATGTCTTGTAGAGCGGTCAGCTTAGGAGTCTTGGTTGGGTTATATGTTTTAAAAGGTCGGTAACTGTGGTGCTGTAATTTTGTCTTTGGTTTAAGTTTTCCTTTTTGGGAGTTGAAAATCTTTGAGGAAAAAAAAATGGCATGTCGTGGTGATTTCTTTATGTATGTGACTTTACTGTTTAATGTATGTATTATGGTGTTCTAGAGTTATTTGCGGAAGAAAATTTTTACACCCGACTTTTCTGACTTAAAACAAACAAATTTTTCGAAAGCAACCAGTAAATTACTTTTTAATTTATTTCTGCACATGTTACGAAGTAATGCCTTAGGGGGTGTTACAAGGATGGCTCTCAGTAGCCAAATCTACAGATTAACAAAAATACCATTACCTTAAAAAGATATAAAAAGTCATACAGCTGGTCAATACTAATAATTACAGTTGGAAAGACCACCATGGTTCTCCCTACCAGCCGGGGTATCTAGCGAGGTCCTGGATGGATCACCCAAGCATACCACCGTCTTCAGCATGGTCAAATCTCAGGGACTGAAAACCAGAATGGGATAGATCCCCTATGTGGTTCATCTGTACTCGATTATAAAAGTACCATAGTAGAAACCCAACAGGAAAAACGCAAGGGTGAGATACCAACATATGATTTTCAACAAAATAACCACATGCGCGACACACAAAACAACATAATAATTTGCCAATGGGATTCATACCCGACAATCATCGTGATTTATAAAAAATGCATGACACTTAAATACTCAGTCTCTTTATATGGCCCATTGTCAACGAAAGAAACAATATCCAACAAAATACATGACACATTGGCCAGCACACAGGACAAAATGGTCATCACAATAAATGGAAAAGTTGTTCATAAAACACATTGGCCAACACACAGGACACAATAGTTATCGCATAAATGGAAACATTGTCCATAAAGATGCATTGGCTAGCACACAACACACAATGATCTACAACTCATGACACAATGGTCAACATAGGCACGTCTGCCAAATAATGCACATGTAAAAACTTTTATTCTCGTCTCATTATCTTTTTCGTTTCATTCTTCCCTTGTCGAGGCTCAAAGGCTCACGACCATGCTTAATTTAATATTAAGTCTTTTCAATTTCAACACAACACAGGACACACAATTCGAGTGCTTAATCACGAAGCCCTAAACGGATGCACTAGTCTTAGGCTCGTGGATATGGGATGCAACATTCACCATATCAATTATAGGACACACAGTCCATAACAACTTTTTCAAGACACACAGTCCACAAACACGGATCCATGATCCACGTGTTAATAGAACACTAGAATCCCGACGTCTCGGTTACTAGGTTCACTTTTCTTCTTTAACAACATTTTCGTTCTGTGAAACAACAAATACAAAACAAAACCTCCGAAAACTTTTCCAAGTTTGTCGGAATTATTTCGCTGAGTAAAAGCTCCTTTGCAGAAAATCTTTTCCATTGAAAATCGTTTATAAAACGTTAAATCTCATAGAAAATCATTTTTTTCTCCAATTCCTTCATTCTTGAAAATCTCTTTTCTGAAAAATCAACTTTTGAAAAATCATTACCAACTCAATTCGTTTTAAAGAAATAAAACCGTTGTCTCAAAATTTAGCCCTAAAATTCTTTTATAACCAAAAATGACTTTTCTGTTGCAAATAATTTTTCCAATGTTAATATTACATTATTTTTGAAACTTAACTACTTGAAATAACGTTTTACTTTAATTTTGAATTTATTTTGGAAAAACTAATGACAGTGAAAATTTTTCACGGTTTCGCCCTTACCGTCACTCATTGCTTCATCTTTCATCGAAATATCATTAAAATATTAATTTTTCACTTTTCCTTCAAATTTCCAAAATTAAATCATTTTGAATTAATCTTTCAATCTTATCAAGCTTTTATCCTTAATTCACATTGAACACTGACCACTGTCAGGCTTCTCAGTCCATCACTCAACAACAGATTCAGATAATCCAATACAACATGTAACAACCCGATTTTCCTATACGCTGTATTAACGATAAAGATATATTTATTTATATTTTTATCTGAGACCTATGAAATGATTTTGAAGAAAACAAAATCATATCTATAACCTACTCTAGGGTAGGAAGCTCTGGTTAAAATTTGGATTTAAAATTCAAACGGAAACCGGACTGTATTTTTACTAATTTTATACCGACAGAAAACCCTAATTTGACCCGAAACTGAAAAATTGTAGATTTATATATCATGTCCGTGAGGAAGTCTATTTTCCAAAGTTTTGCACAAAAATAAAATATTATATTTTATTCGGGAGAATTTTGGGGAAAAACGGATGGAAACCCTAATCGGGTTAAACGACAGAGTCAGATATGGAGTCGAGATGATGGAAGTAATTGATATGACTGAAAGGACAAGCATTAAATGTGAGGGGACAAGCATTAAATGCGAGAAGACAAGCATTTATGGCTATTGTTAATTATCTAGATATTTTAAGGTAAAAAGACCAAAATACCCCCAAGCTTTCATGGTTAGAAACAAGCCACATCTCCTCACCATCAACCACACTCATTTTTACATGGTTATAAACCTCCCACATCTCTCCAATTTCGTGCAGACAGATCCCCTTAACCATACCTATTTCATTTTACTTTCATTTCATCATTTTCCTCTCAAAAACCGTAATCAGGTAACCAACGGAACCGGATACGGATGCACAGAGATACACCGGGAGACAAAACGACGAGTCATCTATGATGACTCAGAGGGAATGAGTCACCATGGTGAGTCATGATGGTGACCCATCTTCATCACAAATGCTAGTCATTATGAGTCCGTATAAGCGTAATGACTAAAATACCCTTAACCTAACCTAAATTAGTTAAATGTTAATCATGGTTAAAGCAAATCATGTATAAATTGGCTTCTTCTTCCTATTATGTGGTCCAAAATAAACCACACCATCCTTCACCCTCCACCACACATTTTAACCTTACCATGATTGCTGTTAACCATTGTTAAGTTATTATATTATTTTCTAACTTAACCTTTGTTCATTTTAATCAATTAAACTACTCCTCACTCACTCACACTCTCACTTGGACGCAGTCACCCCCCCCCCCCCCCCCAAACACACACAACACATTTTATTTTCTTCCTATTACATTTGTTCTTCACAAAAACCTAAAGAACACCATATTTGTTCTTGACAAGTTCTTCATTTCTCTTCATTTCCTTCATCAAACTTCTTCATTCCAAGGTGAGGATCATGTTCCTCATCATCTTAGCTTCATTAATCATACATTAAACTCCATTTTCATCAACTATTTCACAAATCTCTATTTCTAGATCTAGAACTTCAAATAATTCTAGAAAATTGTAGAAAAATCATTTTAATGTGAAACTGATGAGTGTGATTTCACCTCATATTTCCATCATATTTTGCATGCATTTTCATATAGATTAGGCTTATTTTGTTTGATTATTATTTAATTTTGCCTTGGAACGAGTAAGGTGGTTTTGTGGTGCTTGCGTGCAGGAAAAGTAGATTAAAATGCTCAGGATCAGTCGTGTTGGAGCTGGCACGAAGATGGGAGCTTGGAAGGCAAGAAAATGGGGCAAACAGAGCTGATCACGGCCAGGCCATGATGCCCATCACGGTCGTGATCAAGTGAAGCTGAAAAAGAATGGAAAAAGTCAGAAGCTGTCACGGCCAGGCCGTGATGCCCATCACGACCGTGACATGCATATTGAGCCAGACCCCCTCAAGACAGAATCTGTCATGGCCAGGCCGTGACGCCCATCACGGCCGTGACAGACCATTGGGTGAGGCAATTTTCAAGACAGAAGCGGTCACGGCCAGGTCGTGATGGCCATCACGGCGGTGACGCGCATTACTTGGACCTGAAGTAACTGATTTGGATCAGAATTTGTGTTTGATTGGGATTCAAACTCCCCAAATCTATAAAAAAGGCACCTGGGCAGAGATGAAGGGGAGGGGCTGCTACTCTTAGGCTATAATTTAGGATCTCTCCTCTTCTTTTTCCTCTTCTTCTCTTATTTCTGTTTTCATGTTATTTGTAATCAAGCTTGTCGTCACCATGACAAGGCTTGAGTAGTAGTTTAATTTCTAGGGATTGGGGCTATGCCCAAGGTTTGTTTATGGCATTGAATTGATGTTATATCTTTGTTAATTGCGATTTTGCTTTAGATCTGATTTCTAGTGTTTTAATTACTTGTAAATCTGGTGCGCTCTTATTTACATGTCGTAGACATTCTAAGGAGGAACCTAGCGGTGAACTTATGTGTCATATCTATAGAATCAGACTTAGGACTGAAATCACGAGAGTTAGAAGCCATCCTTCGAGGATTAACGAATTGTCACAAAACGTAAAGGGTCCAATCTGAATTCGACTACCACGAGAGCAGGGGTTGGTTCAATTGGGCATGGTTTTTGTAACCCGAGAGGGAGCTTAAACTATTTGAGGATAAATTCGCCTTCAAGGCAATTTCGATATTTAACAAGGGTTAATCAGTTTAGTAACATAAACGATCTTGTTGGTAACCCAAATTCCTAGGAATCCATTTAAATCTGAAAAACCATAAATTGATTTACTTTCTGTTTTACTTCATTCTGATTTTAAGTTATCTCTTATTTCAATTCAAAACCTTTTTCAAAATCCAAATCCTTTTTTATACAGTCCAGTTTTATCATTTAACAATTAGTTGCGACTCGAGATCACGGTCTCTGTGGGATCGATATCTTTTTATTACTTGGCGACAATCTGGTACACTTGCCGGATCGCACGTACGTTCGCACGACAACAAGTTTTTGACGCTGTTGCCGGGGACTGTGCCTTCTCGAATCTCAATTTAATTTTTAAATTGATTTTTCTGGACATTTTCTTTTTATTCAATTTTTATCTTAAATAAAAAAAATAAAAAAAATTTAGTATCTATCTCTCTGTGCTTTTCTGTTTTATGCAAAGATCCCTAAGTCTTGGAGACCTATTTGAGTTGACCCCGAAATCGAAAGGACCTTCCATAGACGTAGGAGACAACAAAGGGAGAGAGAGAGGTTGATTCCCATTCCACTCATGGCGAATCTACTTGATACAAAACCGTTGAAGGACTACGCAGCCCCAAATGCTAGGGGTTTGCGTACTGGGATTGCTTGGCCAGAGATTGAGGCAGAGAACTACACTATACCGCCTATGCTAATCAACATGATTAGGCAACATCAATTCGGAGGATTGCCCTCGGAGGACCCGACTGATCACGTAGAGACATTCTTGGAGTTCACCGATGCAATTAGGATTCATGGAGCCTCGGTCGATGCTGTACGCTTGAGATTGTTCCCCTCATCTCTGACTGGAAAAGCAAAAGCTTGGCTGAAACAAGTTCCCGCTAACACCTTGTCTACTTGGGACCAACTGGAGCAGGCGTTCTTGGAGAAATTCTTCCCTCCATCGAAGACGGCCTACATACGAACCCAGATCACCGGCTTCTTCCAAAAGGACGGAGAATCCTTATCAGATGCTTGGGATCGCTACAAGGGATTGCTGGAGTCATGCCCACATCATTGACTCGAGAGGTGGTTATTAGTGCACACCTTCTACAACGGGTTGGATTACTCTTCGAAGGTGTCACTTGATTCCGCTGCTGGTGGAGCCTTTATGCATAGGCCTCTGACTGAGGCATTTAACATCATTGAAAATGTGACCACCAACTACCACCAATGGGGTTCAGAAAGAGGTAATAACCCGAACAAGATTTTGGGGGGTAAGTTTGAAGTTAATAGCACTGATCTTATAATGTCAAAAATAGACTCGCTGAATAAACGTTTCGATCAGCTTGAACGGGCTAATGTGAGTGCAATAGGTGCTACTAACATTGTTTGTGAGATTTGTGGGATGCAGGGACATGACATAATGGGGTGCCCACAAGGTATTGCTGCTGGACCAGGTGCTTCGGGGGAACAAGTGAACTCATGTCACAAATTCTATGACACGAACCCGAAGTTGCCAAACTATGACCCCCGCATTCTTACAATCAAGGAAGGAAGAACAACCCTTACCTCTCCTACGGGAACTACAGCAACACGCTGAACCATGAGTACCAAGAAGGCCAAGGTAATAGGAAACCAACACAGGGGTATCCTCAGGTACAGAAGTCTAAACTCGAGTCTTTATTGGAAAGTTTTGTTGAAACTCAAACAAAACAAAATGAAGAGTTTAGACAACAAGGTAGGGCAGTAAACGAGGCAATAAAAGAGCTAGAATCTAAGGTAGATAACTTAGCCGTCCATAACAAGATGCTAGAAACTCAGATTGCCCAACAAGCCAGCACATACTCTAGACCTAAGGGTACGTTCCCGGGGCAACCCGAAGCTAATCCCAATGAGAATTGTAATGCCATATACTTGAGGGATGACAAGCTTGGGGTGGTTGTAAAGGACGTGGAACCAGAGGAGGACATGAGCAAAGATGAAGAGCCAGAACCAAAATATGTCCCTCCACCACCGTACCAACCCCCAATACTTTTCCCACAAAGGTTGGTCAAGAAAAAGCTAGTAGATATAGAAACTAAAATGCCTCATAAGCCGAAAGACCCAGGTAGTTTCTCTATCGCTTGCTCAATTGAAGAAGTGCAAATAGACCAAGCCTTATGTGACTTAGGGGTTAGTGCGAGCTTGATGCCGCTCGCTATCTTGGAAAGGTTGGGAACCAAAGAGTTGAGTCCATTCAAATTCTTCTTACAATTTGCGGATGTCTCAACTGGGACTCCTCTAGGTCTACTAGAGAATGTCCCCGTAAAGGTAGGGAAAATTTTCATCCCTACCGATTTCCTGGTATTGGATATGAATGGGAATTCTGAATTCCCCATCATTTTAGGAAGGCCATTCTTGGCCACCGCTGGAGCAATAATAGACGTAAGGAATAGCAAACTCTCTCTAAATGTAGAGGATGGTAGGGTCGATTTTGAATTTACTAACTCATATAACAACCCTCCTTTTGAGTGTCATGTGTGCAGGATCGATATAAAGTCTCCAGAGGTAAAGGAAGAGCTCGACATGGAAGCAACTCCGAAGATTTGTATGAGGAATGATGCCCCAGTAGTGATGAAGATGGAGTTGCTCATCATGTGGAAACAAAACTTCCGCCGGGTGGGAGTAAGGCCATGAAGCTCAGAGTGAAAAGAGCAAAGCGGAAGCGCAATTGGCCTTATGAGTAGAATCGGCTCTTTGAAGGACTCCCATGGAAGAGAAGTGTTCCTGCACTTCTAGGCCCAGCCAACCTCGGTTGATTGAAGGAAGTATGGTCAAGCTTAATACCATAAATAAGCGTTTCTTGGGAGGCAACCCAAGTTTTCTTTCCCTTTTCCATTTGTTTTTAAATTTGGCTCTTGAATAATTTGAGAAGATCAAGAGTAAAAAAAAATCATAAATTAATAGATTTGCCAAGTGTTTTGAGGTTCTAAAGTGATGGAGAGTGAAGAGAGGATGGAAAAGAAAAGTCAGCAACCATCACGGCTAGGCCGTGATATCCATCACGGCTAGGCCGTGATATCCATCACGGCCGTGATGGCCCAAAAGCTAAAAGTCAAAGACCATCACGGCCCAGCCGTGATGTACATCACGGGCGTGACAAGAAATCCCCAGAAGACAGAGTCCATCACGGCCAGGCCATGATACCCATCACGGTCGTGATGTGAAGAACAGAAAGGATCACGGTCTCTGTGGGATCGATATCTTTTTATTACTTGGCGACAATCCGGTACACTTGCCGGATCGCACGTGCGTTCGCACGACAACATAAACCAATTTCTATGATCTCTAAATGACTCCTAATTTCATTATCTAAGAGCATGTGAGTAAAATAATTTTCTTTCCATATTTTATTAATATGGCCGAAACTAGGCTTTTGTAGGCAAAGGAAGTTTTGTTCAATTTTTAAAGTATGACACTTGATTTTAACTCCTTAATACCTATAGTTGTTATATCTAGAAACTTGAAATCAAAAGAAATTCCTAGCCCTATTTTTTAGCCTTGGCAGAATTTGTGTTCATATGGGCAAAATAAGTTTTCTTTAATCTTTAATTAGATAATGATTTGTATAAACTATTTAAGGTGTGTAGGTTCTAGATCCAAGAGTTTGTGAGCAAAAGGAATTTCAAGCCTATTTTATTCGTTGAGGCCGAAACCCTAACCCTAGAGGTTGGATGATTTTGTTTCATATTTTTAACTTATAACAATTTATCTATGATAGTTAATACTCTAGTAACTAGGATCCAAAAGATGGAGTTGAGAAAATAACCCTAGCCCTATTAATGACTCATGGCCGAACCTAGCATCAATTTGTCATAGTTGGTTTTGTTTGATTAATATATTTGTATGTTGAATTGATTGAAGGTTAATTGATAATTGTGATTTAGCGACGAGGATCAGAAAGTTCGGTGATAAATCAGGCGGGGGAAAGAATCAATCTGTCGTCGGAATGGATAAGTAGTATATTTTATAATAATGGTGAGGGCGACCTAAACTCTACTAGTAGTTGAGTAATCGACAATACCAAAATCATATTGGAAACTTTTCCGAAATACCAATGATGATTTGGGGATTGTAGGTTTATCGCCGTTAGGATAATTTTAGAACATTTGTGGATGTCTGATTTTATTATTATTGAACTGTTTGTGATTGGCTAGTTGTGGTAAACTGCTTTATGTGATGTTTTGGTGTTCTCTGAATATTTTATGATTATTGTATTATGTATGATCTTCCTAGTTTGATAACATGCTTAGTTGGTTGTTAGGCAAGGATATATGTTGTTCGGGAGATATGTATGTGGGTGAGAGAATGAATGTGATTAGAGGTGCCTAGCTTAATTAAGTTTATAGATGAGATTATGGGATATGATTTGAGGGTTTATACGAGTTTCTGGTGAGAGGTTGAGGTACTTGGTTACGACCTCGTAAGAGTCAGTGATGCAATCATTACATTGTGTAGCAATCGGGCTACTATCATCATTACATTGTGTAGCAATCAGGCAACTATCATCATTATATTGTGTAGCAATCGGCTACTATCATTAGTATCATGTGTAGCAATCGGGAAACTATCATTACTATCATGTGTAGCAATCGGGCTACTAATATTATATTATATTATATTATGTTATGTTATGTTATGTTATGTTATGTTATGTTATGTTATGTTATGTTATGTTATCTTATGTTATGTTATATTATATTATATTATATTATATTATATTATATTATATTATATTATATTATATTATATTATATTATATTATATATGATAGAGGGGAGTGCTCGCTCAGACAATGGACTAACCTTCCTATTAGGACAGAGATGGTGTGACATGATTGTAGTGGGCACGTTAGCATAAAGGTTTAGTTTGGGTGAGATTAAGGGTAGAGGACGATATTATGATTTGAGGATGATTTTTAGTTATGTGTGATGTGTGTCTTCGACTGTTATTATATTATGTGCTATGTATTCCTTTCCGCTTTTGATGATAGAAATGTTTATTATCCCCTATATGTTTTCGATATCTGTATTTTATTTATTATGTGGTCGTGCGAGAAGACCCTATGGAGGAGCTTGATACTGAGCAGCTGGATGGGATTCCGTATGAACCGGATGCGGGAGGACGAGTTGTGGATTCCAACAATGTAGTTTAGTGTCTAGGGCCAGTGAGTCTTATAAGACGTTTTATATTTCCGCAAATGTTAGTTTGTTTAAATACGCACCTGTAAGAGATCCTGTTGCCGGGATACCCTTAACAGTGTTTTTGATAACTCTGATGCAAGACATATGTGTGTATGTATTTATTATATAAAGTGTGATGCTTTAACTTTCAAATGTTATATGTTTTATATTTAAGTTTTTAATTTTTACGAATTTTACGTTAAGCACATGATTAAGAAATTAATTAATAAGGTTTTAAGTTAATGACACAACGGGGCATAACGGTGTGTCTCACAACACAGTTATAGCATACTTCACATTTATAGCATGCATCACAGTTATAACATAACTCAAGTTATAACACATCAATCAACTGAACCACATCAAACCACATAAACAATTACACAATAAATAATTAAAACCACAAAAACGACAGCAGATAATTTACAGACAATACTAAGATAGCATATGGCTATCTGAAACCCCTATGGTAAACTCCCCTTACCTCTTGAAGTTTCCGAATCTTTCTCGAAGTGTCTCCTCGATTCGATTTCGTTTCCTCATCACAACTCAATCAACCACACAAAAACTTATCCTTCAACAAACCACAACAAAATTATCAAACTTAACAACAAAATACCTTCGAATACATATGCTTAGGTTTCGGCCTACATTGCTAAATTAGGCTAGGGATTTCAAAATTTCACAAACTCTTGGATTAATGATCCTTAAGTATTAAGAAGACATAATCAATTGTTATTTGACAAAGATTGAATCAAAAACCCCTCTAACCCATATGGTTAGGGTTTCGGCCTTGAAGAGTAGAATAGACTAGAGATTTTAAAAATTCTTAAGCTTCTAGATTCAACAACTATGAGTATTAGAAAGACTAAATCAAGTGTTACTTCACAAAACTTGAAGCAAAACCCATAACCTCCCTATTAGCATAGGTTCGGCCAGTCTGAGAAAAATATGGAAGAAGTTTTCTTTTACTTCATGCTCTTGGATGATGAATATAGAGATCATGGTGAGTTCATTGAAATTGGTTTCACATCAAAATGATTTTTTATGATTTTCTAGAAATTTTTGAAGAACTAGATCTAGAATTTGAAATTTGAGAAATAGTTGATCAAAATGGAAATTTATGGATGATTAATGAATCTAGGATAATAAGAAAGAAATTCCTCACCTTGGAATGAAGAGATTTGATGAAGAACTTGAAGGAATTTGAAAAACTTATCAAGAACATCTATGGTGTTCTTTGTGTTTTTGTGAAGAGAAGCTTAGAATGAAAATGAATTTTGCTACGTGTGGGAGGGGAAGTGGGCTGCGCACATATTGATGGAGTGAGGGTATTTTTCTCCTTCAAAACTGCCTTGGGGACAAAATGGTAAAAGCACATAGGAACAAGCTTGTAATTACATAAAAAACTAGGGATATAATAGTCATTCCTTATTAAAGTGTCATCATGACAAATGAGTGGTGATGGTGTGTAGTAGGTGTGGCTGAATTGTGACCATAAGAAGGGCGAAGAAGCAAATTTGATATTGTCTTGCCTTAACCATGGTTGTCATTTAACTAGGATAGGTTAGGTTAGCAGCATTTTAGTCTTTTCACACACAAATATCTTAATCATCACTACTTGTCATAAATGCTAGGTGAGTCACCCCTATGACTTACCACCCTAGGTGGCAAGATATCCCATCATCCGGTGCCAGTTTTTGTCTCTGCACATCCGTCATCGACTCTGTCGATTATCCGTTTGTTGATAATGTGCCCTAATAAAATATAATAACTTATTTATTTTGAAAAATTTCAAAATAACCAATATCGTTGGAAAAATAAAATAAATCTAACCATTTCGTTCTCGAGTCAAAATTAGGTTTTCTGATCAGTAAAATTTTACTGTCAGCGAAAACGCAGACCGGGTTTCGTCTGAATTTTCAATCCAAAACTTAACTGTAACTCTTTACGATAAAGTAGAGTATAAATATGACTTTAGTTTATCCAAAATCATTTTCAAGGTCTCGGATACAAATATAAACATTTATATATTTATTATCGATATTAAAAAACAGTGAAAATCGGGGTGTTACGTTAAACCAACTAAAATCAACATATTTATAATCGTTAATCTACAAATCTTGACAATAAGTCCTACAACAGACAAAGTTAGCTTTTATTATGCCTAAACTGTTCACAGCGACATGTGTTACTAACCAAGAAGTTAGCTTTTTATATAAATGTCTTGTTTCTTAATTTTATATATTTTAAATTTTAAAATAATTAGATAAATATAAAATTCATTTTTTATTCTTGTTCCTTAAATTATGAAATTGAACATTAAAAATTTTAAAAACATAATTTCATTGATGAAAAACTATTATGATCGGCAAAAATAAATAAAAAATGTTTTTTTATAAAAAAAGTACGTCAATGGAAATAAAAATGAAGAAATATAAAGATACCACGTATTTTAAAAAATTTCAAAAAATAAATTATTTTAAAAAAATTATTTAACAATAATTTTGTCGGTGTATTATTTTAATTTTGTATTTGTTTACATTTTTAATTTTCCATAAATTTGAATTTAGACTACCAAGTATCATGTACATTACAAGGGTATTCATTTGAAAAAAAAAAAATTTAAAATATAAAAGTAAATGTATTTGAAATGTTTTATTAATGAAAATTTTAAATAAATTTAATTAATAAAATTAATTTAATCATGATTTATGACATGCATTACTTATCTTTTTGCATTTGTTTCTACTTTTTCCTCTCTAAATTTAAAATCAAACTAAAAAGTATCCTTGTGTTTTGCGGGAATATTTTTATGAAATATAAAATACTAAATTTTAAAAATACTTTTACAGAATTAGTTGGCTGCATCTAAGGTGGAGCCCAAGTGGTCTAAGTGGGTACAAAGTTTTACAGCCGTTAGATTTAATGTGATAAGTGGTCCATTTGAGTCAAAAGTTTTACAACCGTTAGATTTAGGGTCATTTACCTGTTATAATAGGTGACCCAAACTTTGTAAATAAGCCCCTGTCTTTTATGTTATTAAATGTTATACATTTCATTTTAGCCCCTCTGACATGGTTTGACAAAATTACCCCTGCCTTTCACTACCATCCCAAACAATCCTCACAATTGTACTTCCCCCTTGCCACAGGACTATCACGATCACCACCTTTGTGGCACCACACCTCTCTAGCTTGTATTCCCCTGTCCCTTCCGCCATTTACCTAGTTAGAGTCTATCCTTGCAACCTTTCGATGTTGGACTTTTATTGTGGTGGCTCATAGCCGCTCAGAGGGAGCAGACTGTTGCCATAGAAGATTTGGAGGGGCGCGATGGTACATGGGCAAGGCACTGTGGTCTTTCCCTCCGTTCTCCCTATTATATCCCTGTTCTATAACCTCGAAATATCCATGGTCAATCACCGCGCCGTTGAACGATTCACCTGGTTGCCTCCGCTGTCGAATTATCGAATGAACAAAGGTTTAGAGTTGAGTCGAAGTGCCGGAAACCCTTGGTTGGGGTTAGAGTCGGGTCGGGCCAGACTAAGTGTAAGCATGCACTTGGCCCATTTAGGGTTAGAGTCGGGTCGGTCTAGACCATCCCAGGGAACATTAAAGCTTCATAGGGTCTTTGGGTGTGTGAAGCTCATGTTTGTTACTGGGCTAAATTATGATGTAAAACCTTTTAAGCCCAATAGAATGTGAACCAGATTAACTTTTTCAATTCGAATGCAATTTCTTTTGGGTGTGTGAAACCCATGTTTTTTACTGGGCTGGATTATGCTGTAAAACCAAATTAACTTCAGTGTCGAATTCAATTTCTTTTGAGTAGCAGATGATTGATGAAGGCAACATTGTGAGATGCCTCAATTATGAACTATGCTATGAATCAATAAAAGTCCAATGAATGACTCAAAATATGATATTTGACTTATTAGAGACTACCATATGAAATTATAATCAATCCCAAGTGAATTCATTATCAGATACCATAGACAACTTATATGAATTCATAATCAATTCATTTGTGAATTCATTCAAAAGGTATAAGTCAAATATAGAGGGATTGTCATTCCAAAATCAGATTGTCATTCCAAAATATTTCAAAACATATCTAGTCATCCATTACATAAACAGGGTCCATAAGTTGCATATTTATTCTTCCCATAAGTTGCATCAAAGGCTAACACGTCACCATAAACCTGGTAGTCAATCCGACCAAGGCCATCAGCCCAAAAAAGATGTTCTAACCGTCTTTCATCATCCTTTGTGTGCCGAAAGAACATCATTGGGTCCTCTGATGTCAAACCACGAAGATAGTGTATAGCGGCTGTAGCGTCGGACTGTCGCGAATGCCGTTGTTTCGCAATATGATTATAGATGTCCTTCCTTCGAAATCCTACCTTATCAAACCCTCTTGACTGAATGGCAAAAGAACCATAAATGTGGGGTGGAGAAATGCCAAACCTCAACATTGAATTCATCTGCATTATATCAGAATCTGTCATCCTCATGTGTGCAGCAAGCATGCCACTGTACTTCTCGTCTAACAAATCATGGTTGTGTTGATCCGTAAAATGGGTAACATGTCAACCCAATGTCTGTACATCAATGTGCACCCGAAATTTTGCGTGGCGTCCACATCGTGTCTCAGGCTTTTCCTCATGCTGACGGTTCTCCAATAATAAACCTTTGAAATCCCTAAATGTAACATCCTAAAAATTCAAATATAATTATTTTATTTAAAAAAGGGTAGTATAAGAGTTTATTATAATTATTTTATTTATAATAAAAATCCAGTGGGTTCCACAATAATGTAAAATTGATTTAAAAAAATAAAATAAAAATAAATTAATTAATTAAGAAACCTACGTGAATAGCACGTAGGATTCTTTGTTAGCAATATAAAAAAATTTGGCTTTAGCCAAATTGCATATTTTCTTTTTTTTTTTAAAAAAAGAAGGATAAGAACCTACCCTGGACTAAATTATTGCGGCAATAATGATAGGAAACATAAGCATATCAAGGCCCATGCTGTGTTACCCATTATAAATAGATAGTTTGAGTGTTTTAAGCTCAATTTCGCATAATATGACTAGATACCTAACTTCAGATGGATATTTCGTAACCAAAGAGAACTTGTTTGAATTCGAGATTTGTATAAGAAATATAGACCTGTCTATTAGCTTTCCATAGACACCAAATCCGTCCAAATTGAATTCTTGTAACTCAAGTTATGACCAAATTCGTACACACTATTCATGTTCCAGCGTCAGAACCATTTTTTAAAATTCTATCCACGTTTTGACTATCTAAACGTCGGTTTCAGATTTTGTGGTATTCATAAAAGTTGTAGACAATTATTTTATCTTTCCAACGATATAAAATTTATAATTTTTGAATGTCTATAACTCAAGATATGTGCGAAATACAGCACCATATGCAGAGTAAGCAGACTTAGCGCGTTTTTACGTGTTTTAACACGTTTTGGGCTATTGGGGGCTCTCTAAATAGAATCTTAACACTCTTAGGGTGCGTTTTTGAACCCAAATTACGCCTAGAAACTCAGAAACAACTAAGAAGAGAAGAAATTCAAGGATTAAGAAGAGATGGTTGTGGAAGAGGGAGTTTAGGAAGAGGAAGATGATGATAACTCTTGGCAAACGTTAGGATTCACAGTAGGAAATGCTTAGGGCTATTTGGAGGTCTTCAAGAGGTGAGTAACAATACTTTTTATGAACCCTTTCCATGGTATATATGGTTGTTTTTGTTGATAAGGGATTACCATGTGGTTTTGGGAGTCTCTAATTGACTTGATGCATATTGTTAGTAACCTAAATTCTAAAATTGGGGTTTTGTTTAAGAGGGGAATTAATTGATTAATTGATGTTGTAACGTGCTTATTCAAGTATGATATGTTGTGATATTCATGATTGTTTGTTATTGGTGGAAGTTTATATGTTTAAAATTGAGGGAAATAGTTTGTTACATACATGAGACATGACATATTTGAGTTATAATATGTTGTATGATGTTTGCCGCAATACCGCCTATGATAGGGGTATCGAAAAATAATACCACCGTAATGGGGTATCGAAAGTAACATCCCCATATAATTGGGATGTCGAAAAAGAGCAATATCGCCTAAAAAGGGGTATCGAAAGTAACACCGCCGCCCATTGGGGTATCGAAAAGGGAGAAATACCGTCATGTGCACATGGGAGGTATCGAAATAGAAATGTCCCAGATAGGAGGGTGACATCGAAACATTCATCATGAGTAGGGGTGGGCAATGGGATGCCATTGTCATGTGATGTGTGAGATTTATGGCATGCCAGCAAGAGACCAGATTAGTTATGAGGCCTTCGAGCCACTTGGATTAATTTAGAATTTACTTGGTATGTGGAATGTGATGCATTGAGACGAGTTGACCTTATGTTATATGCATTTGACTTGATGAGATTTTTGTTGTTATTAAAAGTATTTTTTTTATATTATTTTGGGAAATTAGCGGATACCATGGACAGTTTTTCCGGTTACCGCACCGGCTGAGAACAACACTATTTTCGAAACATTTTATAAATGTATTGTTGTGCTTGGGATTTTATATCTCATTATAAGTGTTGTTTTCAGAGCCCGAGGACATCGCTGTTGAGGATCCAGAGATCTGAAGAGTTATCTTTGATTAGCTAGTTGGTTAGTAATGTAGTATGGTTTAGAGTATTATGCGGACGACGTTATTTGGTTTACATACTATTTTTATCAGATTGTAATTAGATGCCCGGTTTTGAGGCTTTTAGTTTTTATTTAAATGATTGGATTTAATGATAATTTTCAAAATTTTGTAAATACTATTTTTTATTTAATACGAGATATTTTCATACTTAGTTATTTGAGAAAAATCTTATGACTTGTGTTTTTTTTTATTTAAATGTTTTGAAGGATTTTTATTGAAATTAATTTGGGTTACTAATGTAACAAATGGCGTTACATTATTGGTATCAGAGCAGTTCGATTCTAAATCGGACTGTGGTAGTGGGCCTTTTTCTAAAACAAAACTTGGGCGCATAGGATGCTTGTTAGAATTATAAATACTGCATGTTATTCTTTGTGATATTGGACATGATCAACCCAATATTTCATAGGTAGTGAGCAGATTTATAGGATTAATAGGCGAGGGACGAACATTGCACTCGCAGCAGCTTTGGTTTGTATGATCAGAGCTACGCAAGGGCAGATGGAGACTCTCCGTCAACTGTAGGGGAATGGAGGCCAATCACTGATGGAGTGGTGGTTACCTAGGACCCTTAGCACGTGGGACTTTTCGAATTCAAGAAGAATGATCCGCTATTATTCTGAGGCAGCTTAGAATCCGAAGGAGACTTGATTTCTTTAACTCGTATAGGGGAAGAAGTTACTATATTGTTTGATTCAGGAGCAGCACTTTCTTTGATATATCCTTCAAGTGTGAAATTTGAGTTGCCTATCTTTCGTTTGTCCTTTGAGTCATGTGTTTCTACTTCTATGGGGATAATCTTATTGGTTCTAGTGCTTGTTTAAATCGTCTTCCTATGCATCGGGATGTTCCTTATGCCATCGATCTTATTTGTCATCTATGTCTGGGTTGGATGCTATTATTGGTAAAGACTGATTGCCGTCGAGACTTGTTGTCATAAAGCACTCTGATAGAACTTCTTCTTTTTTTGCTTCTTCACAACCAACGTCGATTGATCCTTTGGCGTCGACCCATATTGCATTTGTTGTTTCCTGTAATAAATGCTTAGTTGAGAGAGCTCAAGGATCGATACATACTCTTTTTTTTAGTAAGGTAGAGATTTATAGTGATGTGGCAGTAATACACAGGTGTGAGAGTAAAAATAAAATTTGCTTACCCTTCCTTGGTATGTTTAATTTTAGATTTTTACATGTAGATCAGTCTATTATAAAAATTAAAAAAAATTGGTATTTAGGGTACTTGATTCTTTATATGAGATTTTTGAATGTTGATGATGAATTGATTTTAATAAATTTATTTTCCTTGAATCTATAAGGAATTACTACTAATGGTAGTTTTGTATGTGCATTCGTCTTTGGTATTTTCTCGTTTACACTATTCTCATCATCTATACTTATGCCAACACTGTCAAAACCCATTTCCATATCTAATTGAAATGTCCTATTAAATTTTTTTTAATTCCTCCTGTGCGTGAAGTTCACGTCCATCGCATCGAGGCCAATTTATTGAATTGTAATTATATTTCTAACTTCCTCTGACTCATGGATTTAATTGTGGCATGAATTCTATTTTTTGTTAGTTTGAATTGAATTATATATATTTAATATTTAAATTAAATTATGGTTCACTTTATAAATTTAAAAAATATGTTTGATTTTGTATTAAGTTTTGAGTGCTTTTAGTGGGAAAAGATGATGGGAGTATGAGGTTATATGTGGGCAATATGCAATCGAACAAAGTAATTATTATGGATAGGTATCTTTTACCTAGGATAGATGAGCTTAGATCAAGGGAGTAGAGTAGTGGTTAATTCTAGTAAAGTAGATGCAATGATAGGGTGAAAGAAGCCTAAGACAATGACAAGTGTGAGAAGTTTCCTAGAATTGGAGAAGTATTATAGGAAGTTATAAACGAGTTCTCTAGACTACCCTTACCTCTCACCAAGCTGATTAGGAAAGGAAAATCTCTTGTATGGGATACAACTTGAAATTTTTAATGATCAGTAGAGCCTTAAACTGTTGTTAAGAGATAGAGACAAAGACATAGACGAAGAGTTAAATATAAGGCAAAGAAGGTGGATGAATTTTCTTAGGAACTATAATTTTGAGTTGAAGTATAGTCCGGGAAAGGCTATTGTAGTGGTCGATACTCGGAGTAGGAAAATTTCCGCACAAGTCTAACTTAAAGTTGCAAGAGATGGACCTAATAGAAGAGTTTAGAGACATGAATTTGGATATCTTTTTAAGGCTTTAAACTTGAAATTGAATAGGTTGAAAATTTGTAGTGACCTCAGAAAATAGATTAAGCGAGTGTGGTTTTTAAACAAGGATTTGAAATATCTTTTGGGTCAAGAGAATTATATGTTATATAATAATGGTGTAGTGTTGTTTAAGAAAAGGATCATTGTCCCTAAGGAGGGGAGCCTTAGAGGAAAAAAAAATGTTAGAAGAGACACATAAAAGAACGTTAACCATGTGTCTAGGAATAATCAAGAAGCATTAAGATTTAAAGAAGTATTAGTGGACGGGAATAAAAATGGAAGTGGTATTAAAGAATTTTATATATATGTTCAAATTTTATTATAATGTTGTAATTTTGTTATATAATTTTTAGAGGATCACTTTTCTTGAAATTTCAAATTGCTTCTCAAGTGACAAAGTATTAATCGCGATTGATATTCCCCAATGATTTGTTTTCCATATAGATTAATGGCATGTCTAATCCTAACAAACTTATATTTCTTAACAAAAAGTGAAAAAGGTTATTTCATATAGTTTAGGCATATTTAAATTGATTTTAGTTAGTGTTTCCCTTGGAACGGGTGAAGCGGTTTCTTGGTGTTGTTTTGCAGGAATTTAAGGAAAAATGCTCAAGATTGGCCATGATGGAGCTTGGATGAGGATGGAACTTGAAAAGTGAAGAAATTAAGCCAAGCAGAGCCCATCACGACCTGGCCGTGATGACCATCACGACCTGGCCGTGATGACCATCACGACCTGGCCGTGATGACCATCACGGCCGTGATCAAGCAGAGCAGAAATGAAGGCAAAAGTCAGAAGCTGTCACGGCCTAGCCGTGATGACCATCACGACCGTGACATGCCAGCTGAACCAGACCCTCAACAGGCAGAACTGGTCACGGCCTAGCCGTGATGAGCATCACGGCCGTGACAACCAGACCCTCACAGACAGAAGCTATCACGGCCTAGCCGTGATGAGTGTCACAGCCGTGACAGATGAAAAGTTGAAAGCGCGCCCAAGGCAGAAACCGTCACGGCCGTGACGTGAATCCTGATTTATAAAAAGGCATCAGGGCAGAACGAAGAGGGCATCTCTGGATCAGTTTTGAAACCCAAAAACACTCTCTTTGAACCTGAGGCAGCTGCTGAGGATTGCCCCCATGGAATCCCTTCTCTTCTTCTTCTTCATTTCTTTGGTTTTAGCTATGATCATGAGTAGCTAAACTCCCATTGTTGGGATTAGATGTAGCTATTTCTGAATTCTCCATGTATTTGATTTGATCTTGTATTACAGTTTTTACTTCTTTTTGAGTGATTGATTTCTATGCTTAATGCCTGTTGTGGCTAGCACCCCCATGACTTGATTTGTGTTTTGATATGCAATTGGAAAATTCGTATTGAAACCGGAACTGAGATCAACCACCTGGTAAACCTTGTATCTAGGGATGGATTTAGGTTTATTAGCAATCGTGTAATCCTTAATCCTAATGCAAATTCATTAATCTAGGCTATCTAAGGAATTAGGGTCTATTAGTGGATTTAGGCTCTTGTCATCCAGGGATCGGGGCTTGAGTAATTTAGTGGATTGATTGTCATATTTGAAGTAGAAACTATTTGTTAGTCATTTCATTGCATGGGGATGAAGTTTAGTGAAGTCTAATCCCAACGCCTTTTATTATATTTGAAAATCCAATTTTATGCATTTCAACTGTTCGACAAAATTCCTAAAAGAACTTCTTCTTTTTATTTTGTTAGTTTTAACTTTTGGTAGTTTAGAACTTCCTTTAATCCAAAAATCCGCTTAGATAGTAATTGATTCGATAAGTGCTAGTACTTGTATCAGTCCTCGTGGGAACGATAAACGGTCTCACCACCATATTGCTTGCACGACTGGGTATACTTGCCCAGATCAGTCAACAAGTTTTTGGCACTGCTGTTGGGGACTGCGTCTTAATATTAGCATAACCATTTTGATTTACTAATTTAAGCAAAAATTTTTCCTGTTAGAATTTGTTTTCTGTCATAATTTTCTGTTTTGTTTTTGCTGTCATTTTTTTCTAGTGTGTTGCTGTTGCGTGCTGACATTTACTGCTAACATTCTTGTTTGCTAGACTGTTTGTGTATGCGAGGTACTATCCCAGCTGACCAACTCCTCTAGGATCCTGAAATTGAAAGAGCAGCTAGGGAGAATCGGAGGCAAGCAAGACAGCAGAAACTGTTAGAACAACAAGAAGAAGAACAAGAGACTTCCACCTCTCAAGTTCATCAAGAAGAACTCAGGATGGCAGGAAATGGTGAAGGTGCTCCACCCCGGAGGACACTTGGGGACTATGCCAATACGAATGTCAATCGGCATGTCACTAGCACAGTGAGGCCTCCAGTGAATGCCAACAATTTTGAAATCAACCCAGGTTTCTTGACTATGTTTGCACAGAATCAGTTTGCCGGGATGGAGAAGGAGGATCCTAATAGTCATATCTCCAACTTCATTGAGATATGTGATACAATGAAGCACAATGGTGCCTCTGAGGATGCAATCCGCCTAAGGGCGTTTCCCTTCTCTTTAAGAGATAGGGCCAAGGCTTGGCTCCAATCTCAACCAAGGGGGAGCATTACTACATGGGATGACTTAGAGGCAAAATTTCTGGCAAGGTTCTTCCCCACCTCAAGATTTGTAAAGACAAGGGGTGACATCATAAGCTTTGCTCAACAAGAAGGTGAGACTCTGCATGACGCCTGGGAAAGGTTCAAGGAATTACTCCGAAGATGTCCAAATCATGGGTTTGATGATCATACCCAAATGCAAACATTCTGTAATGGATTGAGGCTGTCAACCAGGTATATGTTGGATGCCTCAGCTGGAGGTTCCATGAACACAAAGACAGCAGAGGAAGCATTGGTTTTGATAGAGGCTATGGCATTTAATGACTACTTGATGCATCATGATCGGGGTCCTACATCAAGAAGGGGAGTGTTAGAGTTAGATTCACAAACTGCACTGCTGGCTCAGAACAAGCTCATGACACAACAACTAGAGTCCATTACCAAGCAACTAGCTCAACTCCCACAACAACTCCAAACTGTTCAAGGGACAACCATGCCACCTCAACAGGTAATGAGATGCGATTTTTGTGGAGGAGATCATGATAATGGAAGATGTGAGGCGCCACCTAGTTCCCATGAGGAAGCTAATTATATGGGGAACTATGGGCGGCAAGGCAACAACCAATACTCCAACAACTACAACCAAGGGTGGAGGAATCAATCAAGCTTTGGTTGGAAACAAGATGCCGGACAAACAAGCAAGCCTCAACCCACACCACCGCCTCAAGACCAGACTTATATCCTGGAAAACACTCTCAATCAGTTCATGCAGATTTCCATGTCAAACCAGAAGAACACCGATGCATCCATAAAGAACTTGGAGGTTCAAGTTGGACAGATTGCAAAGCAACTAGCGGAACAATCCAGCAGCAGTTTTTCAGGTAACACTCAGACAAATCCTAAAGAGCATTGCAAGGCTATTGTTTTGAGGAGTGGTAAAAGTCTTGAGCAAGAGGGTGGTGAGCCTTTGGTGAAAAGTCAGAGAGATGCTGAAGGAATAGAAACGAATGCTGAAAAGACTGAGCTGAGTGAAGAAAAAGGCAAAGATGTTGTAGTTGAGGAAGAGGAAAAAGCCAGTGAACAAGACAAGAGGGAGAAGCTAGTGGATGAGAATTCAATCTTGAGGAAGACTAAAAGTCAGATTTTGAAAGATGGAGACAAGCCTCAAGTGATCCCCTCTTATGTGAAGCTGCCCTATCCTCATTTGAGCAAGAAAAAGGAGAAGGAAGAACAGTTTGCCAAGTTCCTGGACATCTTCAAGCGGTTACAGATCAACATACCCTTTGCTGAAGCACTAGAGCAGATGCCCACTTATGCAAAATTCATGAAGGAGTTGCTCACAAAGAAAATAAAGTTTAAAGAAGGCGAGACTGTTGCCTTGACTGAAGAGTGCAGTGCGATACTTCAGAGGAAGCTACCTCCAAAGCTTAAAGATCCTGGTAGTTTTACAATTCCTTTCACTATTGGGAGTGTTGCCATTGGGAAGGCCTTATGTGACTTGGGAGCGAGTATTAATTTGATGCCGCTTTCAATTTTGAACAAGCTTGGAGATGGTGAGGTGAAACCAACAAGGATGGCATTACAACTAGCTGATAGATCAATCAAGCATCCTTATGGTATTCTGGAAGACGTCTTGGTTAAAGTGGACAAGTTTATCTTCCCAGCAGATTTTGTGATATTGGACATGGAGGAAGATGCAGAAGTTCCACTTATATTGGGGAGACCCTTTCTTGCAACTAGACGTGCTTTGGTAGACGTACAAAAGGGCCAGCTTCAACTCAGAGTGCAAGATGAAGAGGTTACTTTCAATGTGTTTGAAGCTATGCATCACCCGAGTGATGAAAAAAACTGTTTCCGCATGGACATTGTGGATTTAGTGGCTAAGGAAGCCTTTGCACATCAGCACCACTCCTCTACTCTTGAGAAGGTAATTGTGAATTCTATTGAAAATCTTGATGAGATAGAGGAGGAGGAATTAGAAGAGTGTTTGTGTGATCTGGAAGCCCAACCTAAGCAACCTGCTGTCAACACTGTGAAGGAAGAACTCAAGAAGGATGAAGTTCAAGAGAAGCTCCAGTTAAAGCTTAAGCCCCTACCTCCCCACTTGAAGTATGTGTTCCTGGGTGTGAATGACGAAAACCCTGTCATAGTGAGCAATGAATTGTCCAAATTGGAGGAGGAGAAACTTGTAAGGGTGCTTCGAGAGCATAAGACAGCTATTGGATGGTCCATCTCAGATTTGAAAGGTATTAGCCCCACGTTTTGTATGCACAAGATCATGATGGAGGCTGAATTTAAACCGGTGGTCCAACCACAGAGGAGGCTCAATCCTACAATGAAATAAGTGGTGAAGAAGGAGGTGCTGAAACTCCTTGAAGCTGGGATGATCTATCCGATTTCCGATAGTGCTTGGGTGAGTCCGGTACAAGTGGTTCCGAAGAAGGGTGGCATGACCGTCGTTCACAACGAGAATAATGAGTTGATTCCAACTAGAACGGTCACCGGTTGGCGGATGTGTATAGATTACCGGAAGCTAAATCAAGCTACTAGGAAGGATCACTTCCCACTTCCATTCATGGACCAGATGTTGGAGAGGTTGGCCGGGCAAGCTTACTATTGTTTCTTGGATGGTTATACGGGTTATAACCAAATTGCGGTTAACCCGGAGGACCAAGAGAAAACTGCTTTCACATGGCCGTTTGGAGTTTTTGCCTATCGGAAGATGCCTTTCGGTCTGTGCAATGCGCCTGCGACATTTCAAAGGTGCATGTTGTCCATTTTTTCTGATATGGAAGAAAAGTACATTGAGGTTTTCATGGATGATTTTTCTGTTTTCGGTTCCTCTTATGATAACTGTTTGTCTCACCTTGCTGCTGTGTTAAAGAGGTGCATGGACACCAATTTAGTCTTAAATTGGGAGAAGTGTCATTTTATGGTGCAGGAAGGCATTGTGCTTGGGCACAAAATTTCAGCTAAGGGGATCGAAGTGGACAAATCCAAGATTGATGTGATTGAGAAACTACCTCCACCAGTGAATGTCAAGGGTGTGAGGAGTTTCCTTGGGCATGCAGGCTTTTACCGGCGGTTCATCAAGGACTTTTCAAAGATAGCCAAGCCGCTGTGTAGCCTTTTGAATAAGGACACCCCATTTCTGTTTGATAATGCTTGTCTTAACTCTTTTCAAATTTTGAAAGACAAGTTGATCACTGCTCCCATTCTTGTTGCACCCAACTGGGAGTCACCATTTGAATTAATGTGTGATGCCAGTGACTACGCAGTTGGGGCAGCAAAGGGACAAGTTTTTCCATGCCATTCACTATGCTATCAAGGTTCTCAATGAGAACCAAATAAACTATGCAACAACTGAAAAGAGTTGTTAGCCATAGTGTTTGCATTGGAAAAGTTTCATTCCCACTTGATTGGGTCACAAGTCACTGTTTTTACTGATCATGCTGCAATCAAATATTTGTTGACTAAATTAGATTCTAAACCACGCCTCATAAGGTGTATTCTATTGTTGCAGGAATTTGACTTAGTCATCAAGGACAAAAAAGGCAGCGAGAATGTAGTGGCTGACCACTTATCTCGGCTTGTGAATGAAGAAGTGGCTGCTAAATAGAAGGACATTCGGGATGAGTTCCCGGACGAGGCTTTATTTCTAGTGCATGAAAGACCATGGTTTGCCGACAAGGCAAACTTCAAGGCAGCCAACATTGTTCTAGAGCACCTTAATTGGCAACAAAGAAAAAAGTTCTTCCGGGATGCCAACCATTTCATGTGGGACGATCCATTTTTGTTCAAGGTTGGTCCGGATGACTTATGGAGAAGGTGTGTGAGCCAAGAGGAAGTAAGGAATATTCTGTTGCATTGCCATAACTCCCCATATGGTGGACGTTACAATGGGGATAGGACAACTGCAAAGGTCCTCCAATCTGGGTTCCTTTGGCCCTCAATCTTCAAGGACTCTTTCAATCATGTGAAGAGTTGTGACAAGTGCCAGAGGACCGGGAATATCTCCAAAAGAGATGAGATGCCACTGCAGAATATATTGGAGATAGAAGTATTTGACTGTTGGGGCATTGATTTTATGGGTCCACTTCCACCTTCATTCTCCAATCAATATATCTTGGTGGCGGTGGACTATGTTTCCAAATGGGTGGAGGCAATTGCAACACAGAAGAATGATGCCCAGACAGTGATCAAGTTCATCAAGAAGAATATCTTTGCCCGGTTCGGTGTCCCAAGTAAGTGATGGAGGATCCCACTTCTACAACTCACAACTGGGAAATGTTCTGGCAAAGTATGATGTGAGGCATAAGGTGGCATCCCCATATCATCCGCAAACAAATGGACAAGCGGAGGTCTCCAACGAGGAGATTAAGAGAATTGGAAAAAGCGTGGCCACTTCAAGGAAAGATTGGGCCAAGAAGCTTGACGATGCCTTGTGGGCCCTACTAGGACTGCACTGAAGACTTCTGTGGGGTTATTCAGATGGTCTATGGGAGGGCATGTCATCTACCCGTAGAGTTGGAGCATCGGGCCTTTTGGGCATTGAAGTTCTTGAATTTTGATGCCACTCTGGCGGGTGAGAAAAGAGTGAATCAGCTGCATGAGTTAGAGGAGATGCGCCTTAATGCATATGAGAATGCAGCTATCTACAAGCAGCGAGTCAAGACTTATCACGACAAGAAGATCGTGATGAAACAATTTCAGCCCGGACAACAAGTCCTATTATTCAATTCCCGGCTGAGATTGTTTCCGGGCAAGTTGAAGTCTAAGTGGTCAGGACCATTCATTGTCAAGGAAGTCTCACCTCATGGAGCTATAGAAGTGGAGGATCCTTCTTCAAAAAGGACCTTCAAAGTCAATGGCCAAAGACTCAAGGCCTACTTGGGTAGTAACATCGAGAGACTGGCCACAACTGTGCACCTTCATGATCCTTGAGGTCACCTACCCGTCAAGCTAGTGACGTTAAAGAAGCGCTTATTGGGAGGCAACCCAAGTTTTCTTCTCCTTTTCCTTTTGTTTTTGATTTTGCCCTCTTGAATAATTTGAGAAGATCAAGAGGAAAATATCATAGATTAATAGGTTTGTTGAGTGTTTTCAGGATAAGGAGGAAGAAGAAGCAAAAAGGGGAGGAGCAGACAAAGTCAGCAACCATCACGCCCAGGCCGTGACACTGGTCACGGCCGTGATGGGCCAGCCATGAAGATCAGAAAGGATCACGGCTATCACGGGCGTGATGGAAGAACCCTGAAGATCAGAGAGCATCACGGCCTAGCCTTGATGGAGGTCACGGCCGTGACAGGCTACCCCTATGAACCAGAATGCATCACGGCCTACCCGTGATAAGCATCACGGCCGTGACCCAAGTTTCATGCAATTCCTTCTGACTAGACATGTGAGCCAGCACCCGCTACCGCCTCGGTAAGTCGTTCCAATTTTTCTTTCCTCTCTCCATCTTGATTGTTTACATTGGAGACAATGTAAATTCTTAAGCTTGGGGTAGGGGTATTTTTGCATTTGTTCATGTTGCATTCATATAGTTTTGCATGATCGCATGATCAGATTACCCCCCCCCCCCTGCTGAAATTCTGCATCCAACTGTGAGAGCTAAGTGCCACATAAATCGAGGATAGTGAATTTTTGAACCCAATCCTTTTATTCTTGTGATAAGGCAAATAATAAAAATGCTTGAGATGATCTGTGATAGTTGATAATTAGCATATGGTTCAGAAGATTTTTGTTTCTCATTGATTTCTGAACTACAAAATGTGAGATTTTGAGCACAAGGGGTACTCATTAAATCTACCCCACTCCTTCTGATAGAGTGTTATTCCTCTTGGATGCATTTCTCTAGAACTTGACTTGAAACCGTTTCAAAGCTTAAAACTTTTTTGAAAATTATTTTTGAAAATGATTGAGGCACTAGGTATTTTTCCGGCCTTCTGAGCTTTTGAATGACTAAATGCTACCCCTTTAGTTGCCCAATTTTGAGCCTAAAGAAAAATAAAATACTTTTCTTGGTACTTCAGATAAATGTGATGAATAATGCTTGGTAGGGACCTTCTAAAGTATTACAAAAGGGTAAAAAGGTAGTTGAAAAAGTTTGGGATGAATATATATATATATATATATATATATATATATATATATATATCTTGAATCGAAATTCTCCCCTTCTCAAATGAAAATAAAAAGAAAAAGAAAACAAAATTATGGAGAAGGGGATGACAAAAAGAAAAGTGAGAAATAAAAGAAGGAAAAAGAAAGGTGGAAAAGTGAATCAAAACCCAAATGGGTATTTTAGTAGGTCATGTTTGCAATGCTTGATATGTTGTGTAGCCTTTTGAAATGTCCTTTTCTTGATTTCCCACCTAGCGTTTAATCCCATGGCCCCGTTACAACCAAAGTGAAAGACCTCTTGATTCTTAATTGTTTTCATTAATAAAGTAGAGATTTGGTTGATAGTGAAGCCTATGGTAGGATTCATTCCTTGAGGAAAATGGAGCGAATTGTCATATATCCCTAAACACTTGAGAGATGTGAGAGAGAGAGCCAAGCAAATAAACATGCTTGGGGTGATCTTCAAGTGAGAAAGAGTGCCCGAATCAGTGAGAATATGAATCTAGAAAACCTAAGTTCTAATTGGACTTGAAACTGATTGTCTCTGGCTGAATTGTTTGAAATGCCCGTTACTTGAATTATTTGCTCGGCTTCTTGGTTCTCTATCCATGTCTGATTATTCTTCTGGCCTTAGTGATTGCTTGAGGACAAGCAATTGAATAAGCTTGGGGTGATTTGATAGTGTGATTTCACATCATAATTCTTGTACATTTTGGCATGCATTTTCATATAGTTTAGGCATATTTAAATTGATTTTAGTTAGTTTTTCCCTTGGAACGGGTGAAGCGGTTTCTTGGTGTTGTTTTGCAGGAATTTAAGGAAAAATGCTCAAGATTGGCCATGATGGAGCTTGGATGAGGATGGAACTTGAAAAGTGAAGAAATTAAGCCAAGCAGAGCCCATCACGGCCTGGCCGTGATGACCATCACGTCCGTGATCAAGCAGAGCAGAAAAGAAGGCAAAAGTCAGAAGCTGTCACGGCCTAGCCGTGATGACCATCACGGCCGTGACATGCCAGCTGAACCAGACCCTCAATAGGCAAAACTGGTCACGGCCTAGCCGTGATGAGCATCATGGCCGTGACAACCAGACCCTCACAGACAGAAGCTATCACGCCCTAGCCGTGATGAGTGTCACGGCCGTGACAGATGAAAAGTTGAAAGCGCGCCCAAGGCAGAAACCATCACGGCCGTGACGTGAATCCTGATTTATAAAAAGGCATCAGGGCAGAATGAAGAGGGCATCTCTGGATCAGTTTTGAAACCCAAAAACACTCTCTTTGAACCTGAGGCAGCTGCTGAGGATTGCCCCCATGGAATCCCTTCTCTTCTTCTTCTTCATTTCTTTGGTTTTAGCTATGATCATGAGTAGCTAAACTCCCATTGTTGGGATTAGATGTAGCTATTTCTGAATTCTCCATGTATTTGATTTGATCTTGTATTACAGTTTTTACTTCTTTTTGAGTGATTGATTTCTATGCTTAATGCCTGTTGTGGCTAGCACCCCCATGACTTGATTTGTGTTTTGATATGCAATTGGAAAATTCGTATTGAAACCGGAACTGAGATCAACCACCTGGTAAACCTTGTATCTAGGGATGGATTTAGGTTTATTAGCAATCGTGTAATCCTTAATCCTAATGCAAATTCATTAATCTAGGCTATCTAAGGAATTAGGGTCTATTAGTGGATTTAGGCTCTTGTCATCCGAGGGATCGGGGCTTGAGTAATTTAGTGGATTGATTGTCATATTTGAAGTAGAAACTATTTGTTAGTCATTTCATTGCATGGGGATGAAGTTTAGTGAAGTCTAATCCCAACGCCTTTTATTATATTTGAAAATCCAATTTTCTGCATTTCAACTGTTCGACAAAATTCCTAAAAGAACTTATTCTTTTTATTTTGTTAGTTTTAACTTTTGGTAGTTTAGAACTTCCTTCAATCCAAAAATCCGCTTAGGTAGTAATTGATTCGGTAAGTGCTAGTACTTGTATCAATCCTCGTGGGAACGATAAAGGGTCTCACCACCGTATTGCTTGCACGACTGGGTATACTTGCCTAGATCGATCAATGACTTACTCAAAGATCGAGATTGAATTGGTTTCTTATGCTATTGTGGTGTTAATTTTTATAGTTGTTTTTACATAATGTCTGCACAGTTTAATTGTAATTTTGTTAAACATTATTCTTCATTTTGTTATCACATATTTTTTTTAGTAAGATCTTATTATCAACATAAAGTGAAACTATTTCTTCCTCTTTTGAAATTATCATTTTGGGATAGCTAAAAATTAGTATGTGAACGTGCTACTGCTTCACATTTCTTTATTTATAAAATTTATAAAATTCCTCAGTTCTGTGTAGAATATAAGAAATTTGGTATAGAGTTCGTAAGAGATATTATATCTATGTATGGATGATATAAAATATTACATCAATTTCTTTTATGGATTGTTTGTTAAATTTAATTTGTGAGAATGCTTATAAAGATGAAATGCAAGTGAAGGTGTTCTAATTATAGGCGGATGGATAGAAACAAATGCTTAAGTGCATGATTTTTTTATATAAATGTTATTATTGACTTCATTTTAAAATTAAATTTTTTTTCTTTAAAAAATAATTTTTTTTTAAAGTTAAGGGGGCCATGAATTATACATTTATTATCTGGTGGAATATTCAATGACTATACATACATACATACATACATACATACATACATACATACATATATGTATATATTAATGATGTGATTAGGAATGTAGATCCCTTTTTATGATAGTGCGATGTAGGTGAGAAGATATTGTTAATATCAGATTTAATCAAAGAGATCGCAATTAGGATTAATAATTGAGGGAAAGATGCGCATTGCGCAGAATGGATAAAAAGTGTTATGTCGACAAGAAAAGAAAGCATTTAGAATTTTAGGAAGAGGAACATATAATCTTGAGAGGCACTCTTAGGTTTTGGAAGGGGAGGTCAATGTCATTCAGAAAACTGACTTTGTTTCATGGGACCTTTCCTAATTCTTAAAAGAGTCGTGTCCGTTGCTTACCAATTGGCTCTTCTGCCACAATTGGCAAATCTTCATGATGTTTTCCATGTGTCGCAACTTAGAAAATATGTACCTGATGAGTCTCATGTGATGGCTCCCGAGTCTTTACAATTGAAGGATAATTTGATCTATAAGCCTAGGCCTAGTCAAATCTTGGACAAGGGCATAAAGACTCTAAGGAACAAGACAATTCCATTGGTGAAAGTGTTATGGGAAAGGATTAACTCCGAAGGAAACTACTTGAAAGATGGAAGAGGACATCGTATGTCAATACCCAGATCTTGTTGTTTAAGGTAAGGTAACCTTATGTTTGGTTTTCAGCATATGTTACAATATGTGTGTGAGTATGTGATGAATTTCGGGGACGAAATTCTCTAAGGAGGGGAGAAATGTAACATCCTAAAAATTCAAATATAATTATTTTAATAAAAAAAGGGTAGTATAAGAGTTTATTATAATTGTTTTCTTTATAATAAAAATCCAGTGGGTTCTACAATAATGTAAAATAGATTTAAAAAATAAAATAAAAATAAATTAATTAATTAAGAAACCTACGTGAATAGCACGTAGGATTCTTTGTTAGCAATATAAAAAATTTGGCTTTAGCCAAATTGCATGTTTTCTTTCTTTTTTTTTAAAAAAAGAAGGATAAGAACCTACCCTGGACTAAATTATTGCGGCAATAATGATAGGAAACATAAGCATATCAAGGCCCATGCTGTGTTACCCATTATAAATAGATAGTTTGAGTGTTTTAAGCTCAATTTCTCATAATATGACTAGATACCTAACTTCAGATGGATATTTCGTAACCAAAGAGAACTTATTTGAATTCAAGATCTGCATAAGAAATATAGCCCTGTCTCTTAGCTTTCCATAAACACCAAATTCGTCCAAATTGAATTCTTGTAACTCAAGTTATGACCAAATTCGTACACACTATTCATGTTCCAGCATTAGAACCGTTTTTTTAAATTCTACCCACGTTTTAACTATATAAACGTCGGTTTCAGATTTTGTGGTCTTCATAAAAGTTGTATAAAATTCTTTTATCTTTCCAACTATATGAAATTTATAATTTTTGAATGTCTATAACTCAAGATATGTGCAAAATAATGCACCATATGCAGAGTAAGCGGGGTTAGCGCATTTTTACACGTTTTGGGCTATTGGGGGCTCTATAAATAGAATCTTAACACTCTTAGGATGCGTTTTTAAACCCTAATTACACCTAGAAACTCAGAAACGGCTAAGAAGAGAAGAAATTCATGGATTAAGAAGAGATAGTTGTTGAAGAGGGAGTCTAGGAAGAGGAAGATGATGATAACTCTTGGCAAACGTTAGGATTCGTAGTAGGAAACGCTTAGGTCTATTTGGAGGTCTTCAAGAGGTGAGTAACAATACTTTTTATGAACCCTTTTCCATGGTATATATGATTGTTTTTGTTGATAAGGGATTACCATGTGGTTTTGGGAGTCTTTAATTGACTTGATGCATATTGTTAATAACCTAAATTCTAAAATTGGGGTTTTGTTTAAAAGGGGAATTAGTTGACTAATTGATGTTGTAATATGCTTATTCATGTATGATATGTTGTGATATTCATGATTGTTTGTTATTGGTGGAAGTTTATATGTTTAAAATTGAGGAAAATGGTTTGTTACATGCATGAGACATGACATATTTGAGTTATAATATGTTGTATGATGTTTGCCGCAATACCACCTAATATAGGGGTATCGAAAAGTAATACCACCGTAATGGGGTATCGAAAGTAACATCCCCATATAATTGGGATGTCAAAAAAGAGAAATACCGCCTAAAAAGGGTATCGAAAGTAACATCGCCACACATTGGGGTATCGAAAAGGGAGAAATACCGCCATGTGCACATGGGAGGTATCGAAATAGAAATGTCCCCGACAGGAGGGTGACATCGAAACATGCCTCATGAGTAGGGGTGAGCAATGGGACGCCATTGTCATGTGATATGTGAGATTTATGGCATGCCGGCAAGAGACCAGATTAGTTATGAGGCCTTCGAGCCACTTGGATTAATTTTGAATTTACTTGGTATGTGGAATGTGATGCATTGAGACGAGTTGACCTTATGCTATATGCATTTGACTTGATGAGATTTTTGTTGTTATTAAAAGTATTTTTTTAAATATTATTTTGGGAAATTAGCGGATACCATGGACAGTTTTTCCGGTTACCGCACCGGCTGAGAACAACATTATTTTTGAAACATTTTATAAATGTATTGTTGTGCACTGGGATTTTATATCTCATTATAAGTGTTGTTTTCATAGCCTGAGGACATCGCTGTTGAGGATCCAGAGATCTGAAGAGTTATCTTTGATTAGCTAGTTGGTTAGTAATGTAGTATGGTTTAGAGTATTATGCGGACGGCGTTATTTGGTTTACATACTATTTTTCTCAGATTGTAATTAGACGCCCGGTTTTGAGGCTTTTAGTTTTTATTCAAATGATTGGATTTAATGATAATTCTCAATATTTTGTAAATACTATTTTTTATTTAATACGAGGTATTTTCATACTTAGTTATTTGAGAAAAATCTTATGACTTGTGTTTTTTTTAATTAAATATTTTGAAGGATTTTATTGAAATTAATTTGGGTTACTAATGTAACGAAGGGCGTTACACTAAACCCCTACCTGTGACATACAAATGTTTGCTGCAATATGTCACCTTTCTTGCTTCTAATCACCTTGCTTTTCCGTGCGGCAAAACCATTCAATCTAGAATACCAATGGTAGAACTCATAAGCAACTCATTTCATGGGGACTTAGCCCTTTAAGGTCCATGGCGGCAATGTCATCCAAATTTTCAATGTTAATACAGTTGTGGGCATCATTATGCTCTATTGTTGAATTGTCACTAGTTCCATTGTTATCTTCCCCATCCACAATACTCTCATCCTCATTACTCTCATCCTCAGTACTCTCATCTTCTACAATGAACTCTAAGTCATCCAGACCCTACAGAAATGAGTAAAAGACATACAAAGCCCAAATAAACTCCTAATACAGATTTTCCACAGTAAAGCATTCCAACAAAGAATAATTGGTCTAGTATTTACCTTCATCTCGGGAATTGATTCTTTCGACCAACTAGGTGACTGACCATAACCTTCCATGATTAACTTCAACTTTTGACCAGTTGGATTTGGGCAGTTACATCAATAAAAAAGACAAATAACAGAACATCAAACCAAGTTGGGCAAACACACATGAAACCCTTTATCAATCAAACCAAATTAGTTACAAACGTTAATCTATAACCTAAATGATTAACAAAATCACAAATAGTGAGGGAAGAGCATGAGCATAGCGAAAAATGGGGAATAAGATAATGTCAACATACGAGATGTATACGGAGTCAACTACAACGACAGCAAGTCCATAGGGCCATCACGAAGTAGTCAGCTTCGAAGATGGCGAGTTAGCCAGACCGTACGATGTCTGCCGTCGAAGAGGGTTACACGGTGCTTTAACTGGTGATTGAAACTTGAAGAAGGTTTCAGACATAAATTGAAGGTGATGGTAGGGGCATGTTAGTAATTTCGACTTTTACAAACAGGCACCGAATTTACCTGCTATGGGAGGTCATTTTCTAGTGTTTCACATGGACCACTTGTGAGGTGGTCCACCGTAGATTTCACCGAATTACTCTATTGATAAAATTATTTTAATGGTAATAAAAGTAACTTTGAAAATAAAAAATGTAGATATTTAAATTTGTACGTTTTCCAAAATTAGAAAATTTAATTAGATTGATAAAAAAGTTTTTCAACGAAAATTTGTGCCACATATTATTTTATTTTTACATTCATTTTTATCTTTCTTTCTTTTTATGTGAATTTTAAAAATTAAAGTAGAAAATATTTATTATGTACATGGGATTTTCGTTAAACATAAAAACTAAAATTAAAAATATTAAAAATGTGGATATTTTAAATTTTCATTTCTAAAAAATTTCAAAATTAATTTGGCCAATGAAATATTATTTTAATAATAAGTTTTACTGCTTGCTTTTCTAAATTTATTTTAATGTTGTTTTACTTTTTACATTTCGAGCCGGTTACGCCACATGTTCTTGGCGTAAGCCCTAGATGGCAAAGAATTTCTTTAGACTTACATTTGTATCTTCCTATAATATGAGACATTTCAATTTATCATGTTATTTATTTAAACATAATAAAGTCCTTAGAATAGAAAGTTCAGGACTTGATCGTGAGGTCCTATTAAACTATAGAACGCTATTCTTAAATATACGTAGTCAAGTATTATTATTAATAAGAACATTAATAATACGTCGAGACTATTATGTGAGTAGACTGATGACCACATATCAGGGTCATGGATATGAAAAATCAAGTCTTTACATCGGTATATCCATTAGAGTAATATAAGTATTGAATTGACCCACTATGAGAATGCTACATATAAATTACTACTAGTGCACAACGCACTTTTAACATCGGTTAAAACTGACTTGTAACAACGGTTGCGCATGCGATTTTCCAACCATTGTTACAAGTTAACCTGTAACAACGGTTCTGGGGAAAATTGCCTTTACAAGTAGCGGATTGACTGATCAAAGCAATGTTAACTTGTAACAGTGGTTCTACTGACAACCCATGTTACAAGTTTTTTATTAAATTTTGTTTGCTTTCAGTTACTACACACACATATGCACCCGCTTTTATATATACACACAGAATCATAAGATCATCCAAAATTCAGACCAAATGGCAGAATCAAGATATATATATATATATATATATATATATATTACAACATAATCATATATACACTACCAAAATTGATCAAGCTAACTAAGTCATGATCTATTACATACACAAACTAATAATGTTCTAAGTACCTAAAACATAAATATATGCATCAGGATCTTAGTCTGTATTTTTCTCTTCAGCATACTAAAAAAAGAACTTTGCAAAGCGTTCCCTCAAGTCAGTGAATTCCGCCAAAGTCATGCTAGACTGATTGTAGTCGAAAGCCTGCACAATCTCAAATTAATGCAACATTAATTAAATTAAGTCATCAACAAAAACAAAATATAATTAATTAACTGCTTAAAAGTTCTATTAATTACCTGCAACCATTTGTTTTTAATACCAGTGGAGACAATGTCTAACATATGTCTCATGACATAGTAGGCACACTCCCAACCGCTGACTTGTTTACGAGACCACAAATCAATTTGAAATTGATAAATATCAAGTAAATATAATTTATATAGTAATAATAATTTCTATTTAATAAACTACTGACCTTTGGTATAATTCAAGTATGCTTGAGTTTTGCCTTGGCACTCCTACTGTTACCATTCGCGCAAGCAATGCTACATGCAATCATTGCACTGTGATAAAAAAAATATGAATATCAATTATATGTTCATGCATGTAATAAAATAAAACCAAAATTTTACAAATTGTATAAAAGTTTACGTACCTATCAATATTCAGTCTTGATTTAATATCTGGCTAATAGTGCAACGAGCAAAGAAAAACGACTGTATGCTGCTGCGGACAAAGTAGGAGCAACTACCAATGGCCTTCTCTTACAAGTGGGGTCATAAATACCTCTTTGTGGCTTCCATCAACTAGGCTTTGCAAGTATCTGGTGATCGCATCGCCGTCAAGGCAGAAGTCACCCAAAATGGCGGTGGGGTCTAGGAATCCATAAACCAACTCCATGCCAATTGTCATAACAAGGTGATGCAGATACCTAAGATATGAAATAATTAGTTAACGTCAATTACGTAATATATTGAAATAAATTTTAATATTGAAATACCTAAGATACAATATGATAAAATGTACTTACGTGCACTAGACACTAAGAACCGTATTGGCTATCCATAGTCGATCATGGCATAGGTCACCCACATCCCCCCCCCCCCTCCCCGAGATACAAGAAATAGGCAAATAGGAAGTTGTAAAGTCGTGTTCCACACGCAAACTAGTGGTATTGGTACTCTGCCCCCAACGTAGCCAAACGAGCTATCGTCGAGAGACGCTTTCTCGGCTTCGACGGAGCTGCTGCGATGGATTCGATGGACCACCGACTTTGTCATTATCCTAAACAATTAACAAAGATAAAGTGTTGGTAAATATTGTCAAGTCATTTCAACTGTAAATAGAGAAATACATAATTAATTGAATGAATATGAATACCTTCGGCTCCACCAGCTCATCATTATCTTGCTCCTCCTCCTCCTCATCAACCGACACATGTTGACCTGGACAACTCCTCTTTGTACTCACATGTGAAGGTTGGATATTTGGGGTTTGTTCAGATTGCATAGATGATAAAAGAGATCGGAGAGCCCCTGGGTCCTTTAAAAGCGACCAGATAACATCCTCTCTAATCTTCTCCACGAATAGTTGATCCTGCTCGCCCATGGTTCTCTCATGTGAACATGGTCCATGGAATTTATGAATGCCCACTTGCCCTCGACCAACAATGGCACGGCTAGCATGGTCGTCTTTGTCTAGGGCAGCGGCTAGGATATCCCGACGTCCCTGTGGAACGAAGGATCCTTGCGAGCTTTCTTCCTTCAGTGAAACCTACAAGAACGAAATTAAAAAAAAAAACGTGTATGACAATGTGTACTACTTAAAAGCTTGTCACAAATTACAAGTAGAATTAATATTAATTACTTACAATCTTTTCTGCAACAATGCGTGTTGGCTCAGATTTAATAACTCCCAACTTTGTCTTTCGGCCTTCAATCCATGTATCCTCACGTGGGGGTGGAGGCGGAGGATCAATAACTGTTTCCTGATCTCCTGCTTCTTCCCTCTTCTTCTTCAACTTCTCCTCCATCATCTTCTGCCGAACCAGTTTATAGCCACCACGAGACATCATGTGGTGGTGGACATTCTTTTTCTAGATCACCTACACCACGAGACATTGTATGGTGGTGGACATTCTTTACCTATTATAAAAAAAAATTAACTTCAGCTAACCAGATAGGCAGGTGAGCGTCGGATCAACACAAACTGATCCCACGTATCCCGATCAAGGAAAGGGTACACATCAGGAGGGGATTTGTCGGCCTTCTCTCCAAAGATGTAGTGACTAGACAGGTATGACTTAAACCCCATCCAACGCTTAACCGCAAGTAAAATCACTTTCTTCTTCATGGCTAAAGTATTCGAAAAATCAAAATGGACCTACATTATAAAACAAAATAGAGGAATTAGTGTATGATAATATGCTTAAATACAAGATATACAAACGAAGTGGTTAAAAGTGAATTACCATGATGGATGATCTAATAGGCTCCCCATATCTACCAGAAAAATCCTTACCAGTCGGACCAATAGGCTCCCCATATCTATCAAACTGAACCGACCACTTTTTATTATCAGGAAGGGCAGTGGTCAATTTTTTCATCATGGTGGATGATCTACCCCTCTTCTTGGACGAGGTACTACCAGCACCGCCCTGTGAATCAACCATATATATGTGTGTGTGTGTGTGTGTGTGTCTGTTTAGACAAAAAATAATAAATTAGGTTAGTATATAGGAATGGATAAAAAAAAACTTACACTATGGATAAATAAAAATAAGTCTAGTTTAACATGGATAAATAAAAAAAACATAAATTACAGTATGGATAAAATAAAATAAAAAAACATAACTTACACTATGGTCAAGTTTAGATCATTATCCCTTCATTATGATCATCACAAGTGGCAAGTACATCGTCCACTATATTATCGTAAATGAAAGTAGGCATCCGTGAGGAGAAATAAGGAGTCTCAGGTATATCAATAGTTGAATCTTGATTTTAATCACTACCATTATGCATGTTTTTTCCTTGGAGAACCATTTACCACCATTTTGTTAGAAGGATCATTGATATAAAACACTTGTTTTGCTTGGGAAGCCATGATGAAAGGCTCTTTCGTATGACCAACCTTGTTAAGGTCTACCAATGTAAATCTGAATTCATCAGTTTGTACACCACCTTTACTGTCAACCCACTTACATTTAAAAACTGGCACTTTAAATTTAGTGTAAAAGACCTCCAAAATTTCTTCAATGACTCCAAAGTAAGAGTCAGGTGCCATAATGGGGTTTGTATCTTTTGAACTAGAGAAGTGTATGGAGTCAGCCACGGTCATAACCCCACTATTTTGCATGGTACTCTTGTCATCTTGGGACTTTGTATAAAAGGAAAACTTATTGATGTCATAACCGCTCCAACATATGACATTAAAGTTAGGCCCACGTGCTAGCCATTTTAATGTATCAGAAGCAGTACTACCATCCTTCAGAATTTCTTCTTTAAACTATTGTAACAAAGTCTTGTTATGCTTGTTCAACAACCACTTTTCGTTCATTAGAGGGTTTCCTTCCTTGACTATCCTTTTGTGCTCACATAAGTAAGGTTTAACTTCATCAGTTCTATTCAATATATACAAATGTGCTTGACGCAGTTCCTCCCGACCCTTGCTCATAACACTTTTACCTCGTGTACCCTTACCTGCACATCTTTCCTCATGACGAGACTTAGGAATTTCTATAGGTTCCATTTCAGAAAGGTAGTCTGACCAAAATTCAATAGCTTCTTCTGTAACGTACCTTTGAGCAATATATGCTTCAGGACATTGTGGATTCTTCACATATGCTTTCAATATCTTCATGCATCGCTCAACTAGGTACATCCAGCTTAAATAAACAGGACCACACAATCTAATCTCCCTCACTAGATGAACAATTAAGTGAACCATGATGTCAAAAAATGAAGGAGGAAAATACATATCCAATTGGCGCAAGATAATTGATGCAATGTCAGCCTCTTTTTCCAACTCATCCAACTTTTGGGGATCAACGACTTTGCTACATATAATAACATTGAAGAACAAGCACAACCTAGTTATGGCATGTCTAACATTTCTAGGAGCTCAAGCACGAATAACCACGGGTAGTAGTTGCTGCATCATGATGTGGCAATTACGAGACTTTAAGCCAACTAATTTCAGATCGCTCATTGAGATAAGTCTCTTGACATTTGAACAGTAACCCTGTGGTACTTTGACGTCACGTAGACACTCACAAAAACTTTTTTTCTCATTTTTTGACAAAGTATGACATGTTGAGGCAAATATGTCCGCTTACCATCCTTTGTCTGTGGAGCTAACTTCTCTCTGATACCCATCAGAACCAAATCTAGCAAGCATTCACAATATCCTTTGTCTTGCCCTGAATGTTGAGAAGTATCACGATTACACTATCACACACATTTTTCTACACATGCATCACATCAATACAATGTCTGACATCAAGTTTGCACCAGTATGGAAGATCATAGAAGATAGACCTCTTCTTCCATATGTTTTTCTCAGTAGCCTTCTTTTGTGTCTTTCCAAATATAACATTGATGTCCTACACCCGTTGATAAACTTGTTCTCCATTTAATGCCGGTGGAGTAGGTTCATTCTTTTGACATCCGTTAAAAGCTTTTTTCAATCTATGATATGGGTGATCACATTTGAGAAATCTCTGATGCCCAAGGTAAACTGCCTGACTCCCATGTTTCAGTTGAGTGAAGCATATGCCTTCTTCACATATAGGGCATGCTTTATGCCCCTTAATACTGTATCCGAACAAGTTACCGTATGCTGGAAAGTCATTGATTGTGAAAATGGTTCAAAATAACATGGCACGCATCTTGAAAGTCTCATTAGAATACCCATCAACTACATCAATACCTTCCACCCATAATCTTAGTCTGAATTCATCATCAGTGATGCCTGGAATCTTGAAGTTGCTTCCCACATTTAGAAATTGCATTAAGTGCAAGCGAGGATCCTCCTTTGCAGTACCATTAAATTGTCCCATTGCTTGCAGGATTTGGAACATCACTGGTTTAAACTCAAACTGTGGTGCAGTGATTGGAGTCCTCACAATTCCAGTATTCATAGATTCAGGGTCAACCACAGCATACCCTCTGATTGCACTATCCCTGTTGTTGACCAGAGCCATACTATCATGCTACTCTTCTTCAACCATTTCATAGCTTGCAACAGATAGTGTTACAGCAACAGATAATGTAGCAGCAGAAGCTGGTGTGGAGTTGGATGAAGTATTGAATTCCAACTTAGGAATGGACTGAGCAATTTGATCTCTTCTAAGTCTCCTGAATGTCCTTTCAATCTCTGGATCAAGTCTATATTCAGGTGTCAAAAACCTGTGCATACAGTTTATGTACCTGATGCTACAGCAAATCACCCAGAATATTAGAAAATCTAACTACAGAACTAATAATCTAAAAACAGAATTTTAACACCGTTAACAATCCTCGGCAACGGTGCCAAAAACTTGTTGCATTTAAAACATATGTATTTAAACTTGTGCAAGTATACACAATCGCATCAAGTAATATAAAAAGTAAGTTCAGATATCGTTCCCACAGGGATTGTAATGCCGTAGGAAATTCCTGTTCAGATTGTATGTTCTAGGAGTTAGAGTAAGTAACCAAAAATTGTTGTGTGTGTGCAAAGTAAAGTAAATGAAGCTTTGGAATAAAAACTGAAAGTAAGCAAGCAAACAAAAGAAAGTATGTTGTCAAATTTGGATAAAATAGCTCTAGGTATGCTGCATCATAAATCCTGCTTAGCTTAGACTATGCTATGCGTATGCTGCAACATTTAACTCCAGGAAATAAAAGTGTGTTTTCCAACACTTAAGGGTTAGGTTCATTAACTGCTTTCTATTCGTAGATTCAGATTAATTACACCACCCTCTTAATAAGCATGTTCCAGTTAGTTTAGGGACTTGAATAATTATTCCTAGCTCATTCAACACCATTTAATTTTCCAATTAATGATTTAATCCCTATCCTTTATCAATTTCCACTTTACTCAATTTTTCCAAACCAAGCAAGCTAGATATTTAATTAAGTTGGCCACTCTTAACTAAATAACATTCAACACATAATAAAGGAAAATGCAAAGCATATCATTGCGTAAAAGGAGCTAAGCATTCATTACAATAACATACCTAAAGCTTAAAAGGTTTAACTGTTGAGCTTACAATCGCAAAATATAAAAATGAGAAGAAAGCCATTACAATGGAGCACTAAAATGGAGCAACAGAGAAGAGGAAGTTGACCCTTGGCTGCTGTTATGCGTCCTCCTCCTCCTTAGCCTTGTCCCCCACCCCCACCCCCCCCCCCCACCCAAAAAAAAAGTAAATGAATGTCACCTTTTTAGGGTTTTACAAAGGTCTTTTTGTCTTTCCTACTTTTGGGCCATTAAAAATGATATAAAAATAAGTGCTTGGGCTCATTTCCTCAAATGTACCACCACAAAACCTTAAATAAATCAGCAAGGATGTCCTCAGCTTTTATGATAGCTGGCAGGAAAGAGAAAAGGTGCTCAGCTTTTGTCCTTTTCTGCACGTCCATATGCTGCAGCATGACCAAAGCATTTTCCAGCAGCTTGTCAGCAGTTTGCGCCTAGATGCTGCAGCATGCCCATAGCTATTTTCTGCAGCTTGTCTAAACTTCAACAAAAGCCTAACAAAACTCAAGAAACACATTAAACATATATATATGTGTTATGGATTTTGAATGCATGCGGGATAGAGGGTGTCACAGAGCTTATGTGAGATTATATGATGATTTATGTGAATCTCTGATGGAAGGTTTAGGCACTAGGTTATGACTCGGTAAGAGTCGGTGAAACTCATATTGAATGCATGGTGTTGTTCACATCCATGTGGGTGAACACACAAGGTCAGAGTATCTGATTAAGGATGCCAGATATCACGGGTCAGTTCCCTAACAGGAATGGGTGAAACGATCGTGATACTCTTGTAGTCCATGTTGAGTCATTCCGTATCCTAACTGGAATGGGGATATTATTATTATATTGTGAAACTATTCCCTAATGATAATGGGGGAATAGTGTCATTCTTTGAATGAGCGCCCTAACGGGAATGGGGTGTGCACCAACATTTATGGACGAGCAACTTGGATGACTGAATAACATCCCTAACGGGAATGGGGGATGTGTGACAGGATTATAGGTGGCCACGTCAGAATCCAGGCTTAGTTGCATGAGTGCTTAAGGGAAGAAGATGATGCAATAATTTGAGGATTATTGTTATCTATATGTGTTGCACGTCTCTGCTCTATTATTGTATCTTATGTTATGCATCCTTTTCCATTGCATGATAATAGTATAGTTTCTTATGGTAGTCCCCGACGTCAACCTTTATGGGAGTTTTGGCATCCCTTTGCTCGAAAGCATTCAAATCCTTGGGATCTATCTTAGAGCTCGGAGGTGATAAGTCCCAGTAGCATTAGTTCCCGAGATGATGTACCTCATAGCTCACATTACCAATAGTTGTTCCAACGCTGTCGTGTGTTCATATATGGCAGCAGTTAGGAGACACCATTGACGCCACCCCCACGAGTTTACTGGTGCAGATTCGGAGAGAATCAGGGTAGTAGTGGATATCCATGTTAGTTTTCGTGGATAGGTCATAGCGCTTGTTATACATAGATATGTGAGTGGTGCCATTATCGATGTATTTTGAGTGGGGAATGGGCTCTAAGTGGAGTGTGGTGAGGATGTTTCATGTTTAGGATCTTTTTATGTATTTTCCTTTAGTTTATACCAGTTTGTATCCTATGGAGCCCTACTGATGGTGTAACACCCTTCTTGAGCGCTACATTGTCCATAACATTTTAAGGCCGAAAAGTGGGTTAAATATAAATGCCTTGATTCAAGTAAATGTACAACAAAAAATTTCATAATCATAATTAAGATTATAAGTTCGAAAATCTTCTATATAAGACCCAAACCGACTCATAAATAGAAAACACAAATATACAGATCCATTATAAAATATGGAGACGCACCTCCTAAAATATCAGATAATTGTAGTCACAGCTCCATAAACGATAACACTACTCCCAGACAAACCAAGTTGGCCAAACTAAAACATAAAAAGAAAACTATCCTTTCTCGCAAAGCTCGAGAAGGATGAACCAACTGGCGAGGACTAGTGGGAGCTCCATTTGAGACCACTACAGACGCCGCCATAGATGATATTCCTGCAGCCAAGATCTTGGTGTAGCTTTCTCAAGCTAAGCCCCTTTTCCATTCCGAAGGAAAAAGTCAAGTCCTCGTGAACTCTTCGACGGTCATACTCGACTCAAGGAGAGGAAAACTTGGTAATGACCAAGGCACGACTCCATTGTCTCGATCTCTATAGGCTATCCAGAAGCTCCCACAAAATCATGACTTTATAGTCTTCCATTACTCAGTTTTGAAGGATGTGTCCACGTAAGCGGACCGTCTCATACTCAAATTGGATCCGATGGTTCGGTGGTGCTACCGTTGCCTTGGTATAATTTAAGATAGAGCCACAGGTAGACAAATAGAAAATGAGGTGAGAACCCCATTCATCACACAACATAAGGCAAGCATGCAGTGGTATGGCACACATACATATGACAACATACATATGACAACATACATATCACAGTATAATTATCAACGATTCCACACATACCCGAAGGTAAACAATATCTCTCTAACATCAAGCTTAAGAAAACATGACAGATAATCGTCAATTCATAGAGACATGAGAATGGAGGTAACCGATTGAAACTGCATAGTCCCATACCTACACAACCTCAAAGAAGATCGACCCTAACTCGGAGCTAATTGATATTTTGGAAAGGAATTGATCAAGACAGGTTTCACATCCGCCCACCTTAGGCACTAGGAGTGACTAGCATACTAGGCACACAAGGCTTAAATCATAACGTACGTACAATCATAATCACATGTGATCTCAAACTCTTTGTAAGACATCAGATTCTTTATGAAACCTCTACAACCGGGAAGCTCAGCTTCCTAGGCACAAAGTCCTCACGAACACAGTATCAACTATGTGTTTGGGCAAAAATTGTCGGAATACGTGCAATTTTTCTATCGACCGGATAAACCTCATGATTCCACTGGAATCCATTTGATGTCAATTTCAGAATGATGATATCCTCGGGTCCGAATCATAGGCCCTTCCTTGAACCACAGTTCTCAAGCAAACTTTCCATGTTAATGTAAATATGTTTTAAGGCACTTTCATACAAGTCCTAACCCATTATGGAATTGGATCGACAGTCCAAACATTTATTTCTTTGCACTTTTCTAGTGGAGCTTTTTGCTTGGATTTCAAGAAATCAAATTATTCTGAGTCCATTAAGTCTTATGGATGTATGGATATTGAATTATCCACACTTTATGACAAATGGTCTTGCTTCACCATAAGTCATAATTCATTAAGTTCGTATTTTTACTAAGTCATTTATAGCTTAGGTTTTGCATTTGACTTAATATATTAATCTTTAAAGACAAAAGTCTTTTTGGCATAAAACCAAAACTCTTAGCTAAAACTAAACCATTTTGAAGTAAGATTTGAACTTAAGTACTTTAGTACCAAACATCACATAATAGTTTTCCGAAGATACTTGAAATACTTAAAAGACAGTTCTGCCCCTTTTTACTGTAATTAGGGTCGAGACACCATATTTTCAAAAATATAATCATTTTACTCGAATTTTTAACTTTCCTAAGTTACGATACCCGTGTTAAGGTATTAAAATACTGATTTCAAACTTCACGTTATGGTTTGTTCAAAAACTCTAAAACTCGACCGAACTTCAACGATTTCAACCCTAATGGTCCAAAACTCATTTTGGAGTCTTAGGACACTTGGTTAGGTCTTTAAAAAATAGTTTCCAATTGTCTAAGATAGTTTTTACCGAAAATATCCTTTAGTTTATGTTATGTACCCGATTCTTCAAAAATACCATTTTTAGGTCCACTAAAACTTGATTTTTGTTTTCTCAAGACCTAAACTGAAATTAAAACAATTTTGGGGCCATTAACACCCCAAAAGTCAGATTTAAATACTATGAAAACAGTTTTGAAAAACATTAATTTTCTTCTTGGTTTTATTCCATTTTAAACCTTTAACAAGGTTAGAATTACATAGATTGATGAAATTAAAGTTGTCATGCCATTTCTTCTAGCCTTGCCCGGAACCAATCATCAACAAAGTGAAGGTTCTCACTTCACTAAACACGCTCACAATCACATATACATATCCATGTATCATTACATAGATTCATGGCATATAACTTAACATTTTAAACATACTTTCCTACCAAAGATCTTGTATCAAATAAGCAACATACATCAAATAAGCATATTATCCACAAATCACAAGTACACCACATGCACAACACAAATATCGTACAAAGTCCTCTTAGAGGATCATATGAACATAAACATATAATCCCACACTTAGGGTTTCAAGACAACACAAAAATACTTTAAACCACACACACACCCACATTATGGTATGATGGTGGTTAGTCTCCCCCATACCTCTTGTAGATCACTTTAAAACAAGCTAGATGGAGTTGAATCCTCCAAATGTGCTCATAGTTTTGGTGCAACAAAACCTAGAAAGACAACCAACAATCTAAAAGGATTATATACATGACCTTAGACATATAAATGGAAGATGGATCATGGCTTGATTTACCCACTTGAAGTGAAGATTTGGACGATCCAAGAAATCAAGCTCCTGACACAAAAATACCCATTTTCATAGAGGGATCCAAAGGGATCTTTGTGTGAGATAACTAAGGCTTAGAATGATGAGAGAATGATGAATATGGTCTTGGTTTTTCAATCAAGCAAAAAGGAAGGTGGATTTAGGGTCTTGGTCAAACATGGTCATGAAAACCCATTTCTCAAACATGCATAAAATGGAAATTTGTGTGAGATGAGAAGTGTCTAGATCATGTTGGTGATGAAGGATATGGTATTAGAATTTTGAAACAAGGCTTGGATGATTGTCTAGCGGTCTTGGCCGAATTTCATGAGAGGCGAAAAAAAAAAGATAAAACCAAAGTTAAGTATTTGATCTTTAAAACTAGAAAATAGGTGACTTTGGGTGTTTGTGTGAGAAAATAAAATGGAGAGGAGACTTAAGCGTTTTTTGAGGCTCCTTGCACGAAAATATCAAGGGATAATGAAGGGTAAAATGGTCCAAAAATTGTGGGATCAAATTGGAATTAACAAAGAAAGTTAAGGGCATTTTACTAGCAAAAAGTCATGATGACAATGGTGAGTCATCATGGTGACTCACTAGGTGAGTTGTCCTAGCCGACTCATCATCTCGGTCTTCATTCATACCTCTGCAGTTCCGTGTCCGGCTCCGACTTTTACCCGATTAGGGTTTTCGATCATTTTTCATGAAGATTCACCCGAATAAAATATAGTATTTTATTTTTGTGCGCAAATTTTAGAAATAGAATTTATCAATGAACCTATGATAAAAAATAGAAATTTTCAGTTTCTGGTCAAATTAGGGTTTCTACTGATAAAAAACTATACTGTCAGTAAAAATGCAGACCAGTTTCCATCTGAGTTTTAAACCAAAAATTTCGCTGTAACTTCCTTCGATATAGAAGGTATCAAATATGATTTTGTTTTCCTAAAAATCATTTTCTGGATCACCGGTAAAAATATAGAATATAATTACTGGTTCAGACGCAAGAAAACGGGGTGTTACAACACTACCCCCCTAAAAGGAATTTCGTCCCCGAAATTTACTCATCTAAAGAAAATGAACACGGATACCGTTCCTCTATCTCGTGCTTCATATGCGAATCATTCTCATTTCTCGGAAAGTGACGTAAAGTACTTCATAGATTAGACTCTCTTCCAAACTTGTACTGTATTAGCGAGACAACACGAGAAGGATAATCAAGGCAAATCCTTTTTGATTCTCAAGACTCGAAGTACATTCGGATAATTAGAACGTTCAATAGAATCCAATATATAGATATCAAATAGATTCTGACACCTGAACGATATAAATTCCCCAACATGGATGAATTAGTGAAACTGTAAAGACAACCATATAAAGAAATAACAGAGGAATACAACTTCTGATTATTTACCATACAATTTAGACAATAAAAGATGTGATGATGAAACTGAACCAAATCAAAACAGATTGGTCACACATAGGCAGTACATAGTTAAATACCCAATATTTGACACATCCATAGGAAATCACAAATGATTTTCCATGTGAATTAACAGTACAGTCAAAAGTCTACTTTCTATGACATATTTTACTTAAAGGTATTCATCTGATTTGTGATGCTTCACTACAACTAGTTGTGAAAGTTCCACCCGTTAACAACTAGTAGTTGATTCATACTTAAACATTGGTGAACTACCTCCTCTTGCAAATTATTCTTTAATCAGATCTTTGTCCGTGGCCTCCCAGCCTATATGTTGTCTGCTGAAGGTACATCCTTAGACTTTCTGCACACCCTAGCGAGATGCCCAGGCTGTCCACATTTAAAACAAATTGTGCCCTTAATCTTACACTTCGTAGTAGCATGACTCATGCCACATTTCATGTTTTTCTATGGAGAATTCCTAGATGATCCATAACATCTACTGCTACCACCAAACAACTTCCCTTTTGGCGGTTCCCACATTGGCCTTGCGTACGGTTTCTCCCGTAACAGTTTGTTGTCTTTGAACCTCAAAGATCCAAAATCCCCTTTTTGGATTTGACCCGAATTCAGATCTTGAGGAGATAGACACTTATCCCTCAAAGCTGGACACTGAAGGAGTTTCCATGACAAGACTGCTTTCCTCATTTTGAACTTTAGACCCTCCTCTATCTTTTTATATTTACGTTCATCACCGGAATCCTTCAATTATAACTCCTTAAACTTAATCAGTTCTTCAAACTCAGCAGCATATGTGTTGATCATAATGTCACCTTGTCCTTGTTGCAGGAGCTCAATCTTGTAGATGATGATGAGATTGAGTCTCAAATGTGCTTCCATGAAGAATATCTCCACCTATTTTCAAGATAGAAATGAAGTGTTTTGATAATGATGTAACCGTTTAGATGTCTAAGTTTGCTTTAGTAGGTTTTGATGTATGTCATTATGTAACTTAATTTGATTAGATGGCTTAACCAATTAAAAGGGTAATAATGCTTAACCTAAAAATAGAAATCAATTAGAGCTTTAATAAAATGCCAAATGAAGAAAAATGTTTTCAAAATATGTAAATAATCACATACATGGTTGTATATTGGTCTACTTTAAGGAATATGTGAAGTTCCTTCAAGAATATTCAAATACCAAAGCATGTATGCTACTACTCAAGAATTTTGGCAATTTTGAGCAGAGTATTCGAATACCCCTGCTTGGTATTCGAATACCCTGTATTCTGTTAAGGTTGTTGGCTTCTGTTAATAGGGAGTATTCGAATACCCTGTGAGAGTATTCGAATACTTACCTAAAATCCAACAAACTTCAACTTTTTTCAGCTCCAATTGAAGTCTATATAAAGGGCATATGCTTAAGAGATAAAAACACGAAATCATATTCAAAAACACAATGTTATTATGCCAAAATTGAGAGCCATCTATTCATTCTTTGTTACAAGTGATCTTGGAAGCTTTTCAAGCTTTGGTGCACAAGTGTTGTGCTAAGGAATTCTCTTCTACTAAAATATATTTCCGAGTTTTGCATTGGGAAATTGAATCCCATAGTTAATCAAGAGTGAGGTATCTCTTGAGTGGTGTAAATCTTTGATTTGTGTGGTATCCATCAAAGTGACCATTGGTGAAAAATCTTTGTTAGTGAGGTATCCATCAAAGTAAGGGTGAGGCATCCCTTTGTGAGTTGTTGGTGAGGTATCCAACAAGATTCAAGAGTGTGGTATCTCTTGAGAGTGTGGTTCTTGTGGGTGAGGTATCCTACAAGAGGAGAGTGACTTTTGTAAGGAGTGTGGTATCTCTTGTACAAACTTTGTCATAGTGAATTTCTCCAAGAGGATTCTTGGAGACTGGACGTAGGCCACTCAGGTTGTGGACCGAGCCAGTAAAATACTTGTGTCACTTTCTCTATCCCTAATCTCTTTACTTTCTTGCACATTTTATTATCTTATGCATGTTCTTTATATTCTATGCTTACGATGCTACATTGCAAGATTGATGTATGATACACTCTCTTAGCTTATGCAATTGTATATCTTTCTCTAAAGTTCTTTCTTGAATTGATATTGCAATTATTATTGATTAAATTTTAAAGAAAATTACTCTCTTGCTACACCATTTGAAAAAGGAAAGTTAAATCTTGTTTTTCGAAAAGTTTTTTAAAAGTTCAATTCACCCCCTCTTGACTTAGAACCGTTTCCACACCTTTCAAGTCTCCTCTACATGACTCACTTCAGTGGGAACATATTTCTCTAGAAATCTGCTCCGAAACGCAATCCAGGTGATCGCTTCCTATTTTGCCACTATCCCGTGGCGAAGTTTCTCCCCACCGGACTCAAGCATTTCCTACCGGCATGAACGTTGCACAAGCCATTTTCCAATTATCGGGGTATTCCATAGTTCTAAAGATCTTCTCTGCTTCCTTTATCCCGAGCTCGGCCTTCTCCAGGTCATGTCTGCCATCAAACTGAGGTGGATTTCTATGGTAGAACAAAGCTAGTCCTCGCCTCTCTACCGTTTCCTCATTATGACACACCACAATTGTTGTTAGCTCGCTCAAGGCTTGTACAATTACAACCATATCTTCAGGATCCTTGATTACGGAACCAGATCTACTCGTTCTCGAACTAACCATGATTTACTATAAAAGCATGGTAGTCAAAACTAGAGAGAAAACAATACATCAAAACCTATCCAATATTATTTCTACTTAGAAACAGTAAAGAAAAGATCAACAAACAATGTTGTATCCTTTCAGAACAACATCATGAAGAACATGGACTCGACTAAGGGTAGATCAAAGTCATTATCATTCCAAACATTGGTTCTTCATAGAACCAAGAACACAAAACAACACAAGACACAACCAGAGAATACACAATAAAAATGACAACAGACCAAAACCCCAAGCCCAAAAGACTCTGCCAGCTCTGATACCAAATAATGTGACACCCTTCTCGAGCGCTACACTGTCCGTGACATTTTAAGGCCGAAAAGTGGGTTAATTAAAATATCAATTTTATATAACGCGGTAATTTTTATTTTTTAAAGACATAAATATAAATGCTTTGCTTCAAGTAAATGTACAATAAAATATTTCATAATCATAATTAAGATTATAAGTTTGAAAATCATCTATATAAGACCCAAACTGACTATCATCTTTGAGAGGAATAGGAAGAAATGAACAAGAATGGCACCACAATTACTATCATGTTTAAGAAGAAGATTGAAATTGATAAGCCAAAGGAGGATTCACCACTTAAATATGGAAATTCAAGATAAGAATCATTGGTTCAACTCATGAACCAAGAAGAGGAGAACTCTCAACTCTCTCTAGAAATCTTAAGTGCGAGAAAACCTTTCAATTGTCTTCAAACTTGTAAAATGAGTTACATGGAGCCTATTTATAGATGAGCAAAGTGGTCATCCTCCTTCTAATACCAAAACCAGTGCCTCCTCCCTCAAAATCCAAGTGTGGGCTTGATTTTTGGCCCAACGGTTCTTACTCCTATGCTTATGGCCCAATAGGCCTAATTCCTAAACTATTCCGCAGTGCTTTTTGATAAAGCACCTTTATTACATGAACTCTACTCTATACAAAAGGTCCTAAGCCCTATCCCTAACTAGGTATCTTGGACTCTTCTTTAGAGTATTTTGGACTCTTCTTCGCCTTGACCTTGTCATGGGTCCATGCGAGTCTTCAATGCTTGGTCCTTTGCTTTGTGAATCCATGTTCATATTATCCCCTCCTTCTTGAAGGAAATTCGTCCCGAATTTTAATCCTACATTAAAGAGAAGATGTTTAGGTGTATTCTTTTATAAAGACCATAAAAGAAAAAAAAATATTTTTGGGAAGGAAACTCCCTTATTTGGGAAGGCAACTCCCTTATTATTGTTGTAATTCTCAACACAACCTCCCGGGTCAAAAACCACCCTTTTGAAAACAAGTTTTGTTAACAATCCTTGCAAATATTTTTCATAAGGTGTAATCTCTTGAATGTTGGTTGGTATGAAGGCATAGGACAAGGGTTCTTTACTTGCAAAATATGGCAACTCATTACCATTAGTGAAATTTTTAAATTGTGGTCTATTGTGCCATTTATCAACATAATCAATTGGTGGAACTTTGGGAAGTAAATCCGCCACCATAGCCATATGTAATGCATCACATTCATGTTTAGAAAATTTTGCAAAAGTAGGAAAAACAAGAATGGGTGCATTGGTGATTACTTTAAACAATATCTAGTGCCAATTTTTGAAGACTTAGAGTAAATCCAAGAAAGGTATTATTAGAGGAAAGTGGAATTATATTATCAAACATGCTTGCATTCCTCAAATCATACTTTATGGATTTCAAAAAGTTTACATGGTTTTCAAGATTAATGGCATAGATCAAGTGGTTTTCAAAATACGCAACAACAAAAAATCCAAATAAGTCATGCATGCCATAGATCACAAATTTTAAATCAAGGTTAGGCTATGCTTCAAGGATTTTATGAATTATGAGGGTTCTTACGTTTCAAAACAATTGTTTGGTGAAGATAAGAGTTATGCCAATGATTTGGAAAAATATTCATAATCTCTTTCAAAATCAAGCTTCGGTTTCCAAACACTTATTTTTATTCTTGTTTTTTATGCTCAACTTGTTGCATTATTCCACTTTTTTCCACACTTGTGCCTATTGATTTTTCTTTATTATTTTGTGGCACATTCTTTTCTTCTTCATTTTGTTTTTATTTTGCACTCTTGGATTTTCTCTCAAGCTCACTTTTCTCTCTCATTTTCTTTTGATCCTCACTAATTTCATTTGTAGAGAGGGGTACAAGAGTAATATTTTTGTGGTGGTGCATAGAAGGAATAGAAGAAAGGGTAGAAGTGGAAGGTTTAGAGTTAGGAAATGTGGCCTTTGATCCACTTTTATCAAAAACTTCAATTTGTTTTGATGAGTCACCCTCCTTCTCGAAATTATCCTTCCAAAATGAGTTGTTGTTGTTGAAGAAGGGTCTCTTGAAGGACTTCTTTCTCTTCACTTGTGCTTCAACCTTGATTACATGGTGTAGGTCTCTAGTGTAGCTTGAAGGTACATATCTTTTTTTCATAACCCTCTTCATTTCTCTCCAAGTACTAATTGGTTCCTCATCATACCTTCTTATTTCTTTACACAATTGATCCCACCAAATTAAAGCATAATAATGAAATCCTAGACTTGCTACCTTTACTTTCTTTTCTTCACTATAGTTTTAGTAAGAGAATATGTGCTCCAATTTGGTCTCCCATTCCATGTAAGCATCGGGATCACACTTCCCATGGAAGCTAGGGATCTTCAACTTCACATTATGCAACTTGTCATCCTTCTCATTCCTTCTTCCTCTACGCTCATGTCTATGTCTCCATCTATCAAATCTAGGTATATGTTCATTGTCTTCCAAATTTTAGGAGCCTCTATGTGAGTTATCATGCCTTGATCCATTTTTGTGCTCAAGTACTTCTAATCTTTCAAACACTCTTTCTATGGTCATTGTCATTCTATCCAACTTCCTATGCAAGTTCCTTGTTCTTGGTGATGATGGAGGAGAATCTTTAATGTCTTCTTCATGTTGTGAAGCCATGGTGCACTTACAATTTGAGAAATTACAATACAAATTCCAGAAAATTGAAAATTACACAAATCAAATGAATATTACACCAATAAGAACAATTACACCACCAAAAATCAAAAGAATTAAGTACAATCCAACAATGAACAAATACACTTAAAGAATAAGTGAAAGAAAAGATTACAAGTCAAAAATGAATATAACAAGGACCTCACCACTCACTCACCATTCACTCAAAGATTGCCACTCATATATATCACTCAATGTAGACTATTACAAGATGATTTCTCTCTTGTCTCTGTCCACTCAAGAGTTTCCTCCTCAAGGGATCTACAAGTTGAAACAAGATCTCAACAATTAGTCTCCATTAAATAAGTGAATAATCAACCAATAGGAAATCAATTCAAAGAGGTCAAGAATGTGGAAAAAAACTAATACAAAACTATTGGAGTTTATAAGACAAACAAGAAAAGGTTATTGGACACTCAAATTGATGTGAAGAAGACAAGTTGAAAGAGTTCAACAAAGTTCAATTCAGATTTAATTAAAGTATATGTGAACAAGTAATGATCAATGTTAATTGTGCTACACCAAATTGTGAAGGATCAATACAAATACAGGAATTTGAAATGGTGGCAACTCTTTTACCTTTGCTGGAATTTTCCAGAATTTACACTTTTGCCCCAAAACTTTGTATATTTACGGTTTTGGCCTACTTTTTCTTTTTACATCAGATTTTTTTTTAATTGCAGTCACTTGACTTTTACTAATTTAAATTTCACAGGAATTACACATAATTTTCGAAATTACACGAAGATCCTTCAAGCATGAAAAAATTTGAACAATATTTGGTGTAATACTTGGAAATATGAACAATTCAAGTAGTGTAGAATAATTTCCAAGTAGTGAAGCACAAATAAATTAATTAGAGACCTAGATCTTTCATTTAAGTGGATGATAAACATATCATTTCCACAAATTGAATTTCATGAAGATATATTAGGTTCAAGAAAAGTGAAACCATTGAAGCACACTTTTGATTAAAATTTGATTCAATCTTATGATTGTGAATTGAAATTTGAATTTGAATTTTGCAATTGTTCAAATCCACAAAGTAGGGCAAATAGATCTATGCTTGAATTTTCAAGAAGCAACCAAAATCACATGTGATGGAAGAGCACATGCAAGAAATGGAGCCTAAAATTAAAAGTGAAAATGTGGAGGGGAAAAAAATTTCACCAAAAATGCAAGCAAGATCAATTCAAACTCATTTCAAATTCTAGATCCATGATCACATTTGGATTCAAATTGAATTTCATCATCCAGATTTAAGTGATTAATGGTACCGCTATGGATGAAATTTTCATCATAAAATTGGCTCCAACTCAAAGATCATCATAGAATTTGAAAAAAAAATGATCAAAAATTCAAAACAATTGAAGATCAAAGATCTAGCTCTAGATACCACATGATGTGACCAAGGATTGATCTCTATGCATTTTAGGATCTTCTTTGATCTAATTGTTTCAAAAGAGATCAAACATAATACAAGCACAATTGATATGAAACTTGATCTTCAAGTGAAGAATCAAGAGAAAACAAAAGGAGTAGAAGAGAAGAGCAATTGATAAATGACTAGAAATTAATTTGCAAGAAGTAAATTGCAAGAATTAAAGTGCAAGAATTAAAGAACAAAAATAGAAAATCGAATAGGAAGAAATGAACAAGAATGGCGTCACAATTACTATCATCTTTGAGAAGAAGATTGAAATTGTTAAGCCAAAGGAGGAGTCACCACTTGAATATGGAAATTCAGGATAAGAATCATTGGTTCAACTCATGAACCAAGAAGAGGAGAACTCTCAACTCTCTCTAGAAATATAAAGTGTGAGAAAACATTTCAATTGTATTCAAACTTGCAAAATGAGTTACATGTAGCCTATTTATAGATGAGCAAAGTGCTCATCCTCCTCCTAATGCCAAAATCAGCGCCTCCTCTCTCAAAATCCAAGTGTGGGCTTGATAAAAGTGAGTCAGTCTGTGAGGGTTACGAGTATTAACCCAAAGTTGGCACTTTAGAAACTCTAATTGTGACGGCAACCTCTCCCCTTACCCTTCCATTGAACCCAACCAAATTCTTGGTGTTCTTGCTCTAGTTTAGGAGAGACAGTCACGCGCGCTAGTGTCATCAAAGGTAATCTAGTTATCCCACTCTTTAGTTCCTTTTCCTTCCATGATTTGGAATTAATAGGTTACCCTTTTGTGTTGGCCAAGACTTGGGAAACTCGTCGAGCCGCTCGAGGGAACGAGGATAATTTTCTTACACTTGTCAAAGGGATTAGATCTTCATACCAGGTATGAGGAGAAGGATAGTATGAACATGTAGACGATGAGGGTAGCGAAAGATGAAGGGTTCCCATGACCCTATTATTTGTTAGATGCTAAATTGATGTCTGTCACATGTTCGAATCTATGTTTGTTTGTTATTGGTATGGTTACTCATGAATACTCTTAAGAATGTTATTCCAGGATTAATTGTTAGATTTGATAATTGTTTATGCCTTGAATAAATGCTTAATTGATATGCCATGAATAAACTGTTTGGTTGATAATGATATGCTATGAATGTTGTCTGATTGTATGTGGCGATTTATGCCATGGACGAACACATGAGGAGTTTAACATTGTTAATATTAATAAGACTATAATTGGTTAAAATAGGGCTTGTTAATAAACCTTGAAATTAATGGCTTAATTCCCCAAAATGTTTCATAAAACATGGATTTAGTATTGAGATGCGATGTATGAACCAATCAGTTTAGCCAAGGACCCTAGGATTTATGAGTGTTTTAGGGAGTTTTTTGCTAAAAGCCTTAATCAAATCTGGTGAGACAGTACAATCACGCTCTAGTAAGCACGGCTGTGCTTAACATGGATCACACCCTTGCTCCCAATTCAAATTTGAATTGGCCACGCTGCATAAGCACGGCCGTGCATAACCGGAAGCACGATGGTGCTTCACTTAAGTTGCAGCAGACCCGTGCTGGGGGTAAGCACGCCCGTTCTCCCCCAAACAGAATAGATGTGAATTAAAGGAATAAAAGGGTGCTTCACCCTAATTGTCCCCAATGATGAAATAAAACACCAAACGAATAGGAATAAGTTAGATAATTTAATTAAAAGACTTAACAAGATTATTATGAATAACAAGTTGCTTAAGCCGGTACCCAATTGGTTATCGCACGTTATGCTTTGGTGCTTATTGGCCAAAGTAGCCTCGATGCTTATTGGTCGAGGTATTGTGAAAGTTGAACCTTGGTGCTTAATGGCCAAGGGGGCCTTGACTCTTAAAGGTCAAGGTGTTGATGGTGATAAACTTTGGTGCTTATTGGCCCAAGCAAAGGTTGTGGATACCCATTGTTTGTTGTTGTGCTCATGCATTCACGCATTGGAGTTGTTAGTGGGGGAAGTTCAACATAAGGGAGGTCGTCCTAAAGTACGGAAATCTGACCGTCTGCGGTGATTCACCTATGGTTTGGTGAATCTGGCCCCCCGTGGTGGTGCATCCTAGAGTACGATGCATCGGCTATCCCAGGTGGTTCACCCGTGGTTTGGTGAACTGTCGGCGTTGGTGCTTATTGGCCAATGTGGATATGGACTTCAAAGTTGCCTTCCTGAGATAGATTGGATCCAAGTGTATAATGGAGTAGTGGAGTAGCGTTGCACCACATAGCATGAATTGGTTGAATTATCACGATGATATAGATGTGTTATAAATGTATGTAGTATGTTATTATATGTTATGATTAAATGATGCATGTTCATCTTGCTTCCTCTCTCCATGCCGTTATGGTTCATATATGTTTCTTAGTCCCCGTTTCTCTGTTGTTGTTTTGGCATGTATCTTTTATGCAGAGGATGGCGAGCAGTCAGTTGAGGAGTCACTCTGAGGAGCCGCGACTTATAGTTAGGATTTCCCAGTTTCAATTTTAGTTCTAGTTTTGTTCATTCGTGATATTTTTCCGGTTTGGTTATACCAGCTCTGTATGTGACATCGGGGTTGGGTTTCTTTTATTGTTATGTTCTTTAATAAACGTATTTCTTTCCGCGTTGTTGAGACTTTGTTCATGTGGTACCTTTTCTACCCATGGATCTTTATTATTTTCAATAAATGGATGCATGTTTTTATTTTATTTATTTCTTTTATATGCCTTTTATTCCTTATAAATACATGCGGGGTATAGGGTGTCACACGTGTCCTTCATCAAATTCTAAACAAGGCAATCTTACACAAAGTTAGGTCAAAACACAATCTCTCTCAACTTCACAAGTTTTGTCTATGTCATCTTCTGACTGAATCCTCAATCAACTTGCCTCACATCCTTTTCACAAGATTCTAGGATTATGTAGTAAACAGAGCAAAGAGCACCACTATACCCTTTTGTCATCTTCTCTCCAAGGTTCTCAAATCTCACCAAGTCTATACCATGCCGGAAGCTAAAACTCCAGAGGAGCAAGCCGCTTATCTCAAGACTTGTGGAATGTCCCCTACCATCTTTGGGAGGATGAACTTAGTGATGATGAAACTTGATCCTGTGATTTAAGTAGAACTGGCTAAGAAAGAAGAGTTGATAAAGTTAAGGAATAGCAGTTTGAAGAAAATCAAGTCGAGGCTCAAGCCATGCAGCTAAAGCAGGCTATAAGACCTGCTCAACCAGCTCGTCCTTCAAGGACAAGGAAACATTCTTCTGGGATAGTCATCATGGAACCAAGGTCTGATGAACCCCAAGCTGCTCAGAAGAAGAAAAGAGCAAGGAAGATCATCCTGTCTCAGAATGAGGATGATGATGATGATCAACCAATTGATGTGGTTCTGAAGAAGCAGAAGCAAACTGTTGTTCCCATCAAGGCAAGGCAACCTAGCAGAAAGGTCAAATCCTTTGTCTCCGTTGAGGTATTTTCCCCCACACAATCTGTGATTGAAAATTCTGTTGTTGCTTTAGTAGATTGTGTTAATATTCATGTCAACACATCTGAGCCATCACAACCACTCATCCAAACTCAATCATTGCAATCCAACCAAGATCAACATCTATCACCCATTCAATAACAATCAAACTCACCTAGGCCACAATTCCCACCTATCATTCTTACTGATGACCACGGGTTTAGCCAACCAGATAATGGTATCCCTCTTGGAGCACCTTTCCCCAAACTTCCAAAAGTTAGATTCCCTTATACAAACCCCTCTACCCTTCATGATGGCCAACCTGAAAACTGGGACATAGTAAAGAGGAATTGGAGAATCATGTACCATACCTTACCTCATACCCCTGAATCTAGACCATTCTATCCTTTGCCATAATATGAATATGAACTAGAACCTGTCCAATGCCCCTGGCATTCACCCATTCCATATGAAGGAGATGATCCCCTTCCCTCTGCTCTCTACAATGCCAATGGACCACTTTTAAATCATCTTCCACAACAGAAATTCCAACCAAAGAAAATATATCCCAACCTCGTCAAAATGGAACCCTTTATCCCCCATACTGATGGTGTTGATAGGGATATTATCCCTCTTTGGTATACTGTACCTGGAAAGAGAGATCACCCAAACTTGGTGTTCAAAAGGTCCAGGACTCACAACCATAGAAGGTTCATCCGAAGTAGAGAAGTCAAGTGGATGCAATTTTTCCATCCAAGAGAGTATGGTGTCTTAGCTAATGTTGGTGACTATCTCATGTATGGTCACCTAATCTGCTGAGTTCTCCATACATAGGTATGTCAGGGCTGCAAACTTTGTGCCTCCTACATGGTTATATCATTCTCACAGAACCAGAGTTGGCATGGTCCCTCCCCAGATATGTCCAAGGCTGCCAATGATTGATCTAAATAAGGATAAAGATGGCAAGTTCAGACCAGTCAAGGTAGACCTGCCTTTGCCTGGCAAATGCATGCTAGAACCAAGTCAAGATGAAGCAATGGATCAGGATATCATAAATGTTCTTCTAGCACAAGTTCAAGAAAAGAATTTTGACTATGAAGCACGAGGCTATTGGGAAAACCATATCCCGATCTGCTCTAAGCAAGCTTCTTCATCCGGCCTCACTGCTACAAAACAAAGAAGAGACTCCTATAGTCAGAGGAGAATATGGGTTTTCTGAAGTCAGGTTCTTCATTCATGAAGACACCCTAGGCATTCCTCTCAGAAGTTCATATATTTATCAAGATGAAGTGCACTGGGTTAAACATGTACCTGCACCTGAACCAGAGCCCTCTGTGCATGAAACTGAAGCTCAATCTAAGGAAATTGAGGAAATAGTTGTTGAAGGACCTGCACAAGCTGAACAAGATGTTCAAGCAAAGAACCAAGAAGAACAAATGGCTGAGACTGGAAATGAAGCTGTACAATTAAAAAACCAGGGTTCCCAACCTATCCCTTAATTTGTCATTCATCCAGAAGCACCACATCAATATCTTGATCTGAGTACAAGGCATTCACAAAGTCATCTAGTCAGAATCGCTGAAAGCTCCCGGGCTGCTTATCCATCTAAGCTTCAAGAGTCAATTTCAAAGCAAATTAAACAAGATATTCAAGCAAATATCCAATCAGCAATCCAAGCCAACAATGGTTACCTCTTTGCAAGAAATGTTCAAACTTACGCATAATGTTATGAAAAGGCCTCCTCAGAACCCTCCTCTACCACCACCTCCTCCTTCAAATCCTTGAATATTTTTTCTTCTCTTTTTTGTCTCCTTTTTTTCCTCACTGAAAATGATGTTCCACTCCTTTTACCTTTTTGTCTGATGATAAAAAAATGGGAGAAAATAGAGAGGTATAAATTTGAAAAGTTTTGAAAAACATATTTGCTAAACTTATGTTATTGATTTAATGCATTTTTGTGCTTATACTTTAATGCTCTAATACCATACCTATTTATATGCTTCAGTAAGCTCTGCTTAGTACTCCTGTTTGATGTTAGACTTGTTATCTTTGAAAAGGCACAAAACAATACTAGAAGGAGGGTTGAATAGTGCTTTCGTAAATCGGAGTTTTTCAAGTACAAAACAAAATTCATTCTAGAGAAGACGCATAGACACAGACGCCTTTCTGATCAAACTGAATATCAACTATTGACACTCCCCAGTTTGTTAACAGGATAAATAAAATCAATAAAATAAAGATCTAAGGAAAGAAAGTACTCAGATTTATCCCGGTTCACCACAAACCTTGGGCTACATCCAGTCCTTGGCTTCACCAAGTTTTAGCACTATAACTGATCAAGATTACAGACGAGTATTATTTGCACACCTAGCCTCTCCAGGCTCAACACAAGTATTATTTGTACACCTAGCCTCTTCAGCCTCAACAAGTAATCTTGAAACAAGCCTCTTCGGGATCAGAGAGTTTTGAGAGTTGTTTGAAGCACGCTTCAGGTTTACAATAACAATTCAACCAATTTTACACTTCAGTAAGTGAATGTAGACTTTGAGATCTGGTGAGTTACAGATGAGTTCTTCTCTAGATGATTTTCAGCATAAGAGAAGATAATGAGAGTGATGATGGCTTTCAGCTATTTGAAGTCTCGATATGAACACTGTTCTTTTGAATAAGATTGCCTTCACAGTATGTCGAGTATTGTGGTTGTTTCTTAGTTGTTCCGCTTCTTTCAGAGTCTCATCACTACTTCTTCAGTTCTTCAACTTCTTCTATTTATATTTTCTCACAAAAGATCCGTTGAGAGGCAATCGAAGGTCTTCAACTTTATCCTTCAGATAATAACCGCTCTGACTTGACAATAAATGCTCAGAGGAATGTTGGAGATCTTTTGTTTGACCACAGAGTATAGCAGATATGTTTTTCTTGCTTTGGGCAGCATTCTTTCCTTATTTGTGCCACACTTTGAAAAGCTCAGATAAAGTAGCTTTTCTCTTACTTGCATAAGGAACATTTTTGAAGTATTCTGCTTTGTCTTTTCTTCTTTCTTTGATATTGATTGAAGAAAGGAAATATATTAATAAACTTATTTCAATTTTAATTAATTATATTTCTAATCACACTGCTTTTAATTTTAGAGAGTAAGCAGATTCTTCATAAAGTGCTTTTCTTCTTTGTGTGTTTCTTCAAAGATGAGAAAATAGGGTTTCATGTCTAAGTGCTTCATGTCTTGCATGCTGAAGGTGTAAGTATTGAATGTCCTTTGAATTCTTTAAATAGTTCTGACAAGAGTTTGGTCCTGTATCTGTCAGAGACAAAGACACATTTTATGAGGGATAGACGCTTCTTGATGTGTATCTTCTTGACATGGTTTAGTTTGTAAACTTGTCCACCTTCTTTCAACTTCCTTCAGAAGATATTGTTTGTAGTCTTTGAAGAGTATTTCGATCAGAGTATAATTGTAGATCACTTCGAGCTTCTTTTAAAGACACAAGAAAGATAATCTTTAACAGATCGACATTGGCATTCTTCTTTCCATTAGCTTGATAAAAAGAATGAAGCTTTATCTTCAACTTCCAATCTTGAAGATGATCGATACTTGAACGCTTTGCTTTGATCTTTGCTAGTTGCTTTTCTTCCGAGTCAAGGAGTCTGAGAAATTATGTTGACTTTAAGCTTCAACTTGAATCTAACATCAGATGTATTATGCTTCAACATATATTTGGCCACCATAAATCAGATGCATATACTTATGCGGTTGATTCTTTCATATTCTTTAGTTGATTTGATTCTGCTAAGATAGTGTCCTTTTATTGCACACTCAAATAGATGATTAGCAATATTCACTGAGATACCCCTGATGTCCCATTAAAGAAAACCTAAATTTAACTAACCTTAATTACGATATAAACGTTAAATGTATATAAAACAGAATACGGAGATATTAAAACATTAAGCATAAAAGAGATAAATTTAAGCAGTACACCATACATATAAATATAACCATAAAAGGTACAAAAACTGTCTAAGGCATCCTATCAGTAGGGTCCCACAATATACATACTAGTACAAAGTGACATAAGCAATGGAAGATAAAACGTCTCAAAAGACGCACTGGCCACTGACTCTATACTCAACTACTCGGGTCCACTGCTCGTCCCCCAACATCTGGCTCATAAGGGATTCCATCAAGCTTTTCCATAATTGGCTTCTCCACAGGGTCTTCTCATAACGATCACATAAAATAAAACATATACAAAAAGAAATAGGGAGATAAGAAACTAGCTATCATCATATACGGAAAAGGTTACATAGCATATCAACAACAATAACACACAAATGCATCACATAATATCCACATATAAATATAACAATCGTCCTCGAGATAGATCATATTCCTCTACCCTTCGCCTTCATGCAACTGGTCCTGTATACTGACGTGGCCACCATGATCTTGTCACACAACCTCCATCATAATAAGGATGTTATTCCTTTGTCCGAGCAAGCACTCCCCTCTATCATATATATATATATATATATATATATATATATATATATATATATATCCAGATGCATGTGTATACGTAAATGGTTCGAAACCACCGTAACCGGAAGCTACAGTAGCCCAATGTTGTGCAAGGACTACATATATATCTACGGATACTCTATCCTTATGCGTTCCACTCACACGGTTGTGATCGACATCATGCATCTTCATGGGTCTCGCCAACGTATATCATGTCATACCCTAGTGCCATAATCTCTCATCACTATCTCATAAAATATCTCAAGTTATATCACTTCATTAATCTCATCAAAAAAATTAATTAATTAATTAGGTTAGGCACGTCTAAATCATATATCATACACTCCCCAACATGCATCGCTCTAGAAAATAGTATCTCAATGCCTAGGAAACAACTGAGCATGTTATAGCAGTTAAAACATATTATCACCCAATGCATGTTATCAACCCTAATCATATAATATTACTAATAATAATAATAATAATAAAATAATAACATAATAATAAAATATTTAAAATAAACATAATTAACCACATATAACCTATTAATCCAAACAGCACACCACAAGCAGCTCAAATACGATAAAATCAGACAACCTCAAATGTCGTAAAATTAACCTAATGGAGATAAACCTACAATCTCGATATCATCATTGTATCACTAAATAATCGCCAATGTGATATTGACATTGTCAATTATTCACCCACTAGTAGGGTTTAGGTTGCCCTACGCTATTAATGTAAAATATGCTACTTAACAATTTCCGGTGATATGAGGTTTCTTTCTCCCACCTGAAGTGTCATAGGCTAGCTTCTTTCTTCCACGTGAGGTTCTCCTACCTCCGGGACTCCAAAAATTCACCTCAATACATATTCATGAAGCACGTGTTATTTGTGACCCTAATACCAAAGCGGATTTGAAAACCGATAAACGGATTGAAAGATAACCTCAATACCGTCGCCGACGGCATTTCGGTATAAACCGGATATAGGTTTACCTTAGCCTAGATGAGAAAAGAAAGATAGGATAATAAAGTAGACGTCGGAAGGATCACAATGATATAATCGATTTTTCGATAGGACGAACGGATTGATCAGAAATCTCACCAGAATTTCCTCACTCTCAAGGCCTCCCTCTTTTCTCTCTCTCTATATTCTCTAAGCTACTCACTTAGCCTTTCTATCCCTTTGTTCTACTTAGTGAGAAAGAAAGTATAAAAAAAAAATCAAAGTCAAGGAAAGCAAGCAGCTTTCGTGGTTTCATAATGATCAAGAGATGGACTTATCATTTGCATGAAGGAAGGAAAAGGTAACAAGGAGGAGGTGGCATGAACAAGGAAAGGAAAGAAATCAAGTCACAAATTTGCAAGTAGGTGGCATGGCTTAGGGAGGTTCATGGAGTGAATTACCCTTTACATGAAGAAAGAAAAACTAACAAAGGAGGAGGTTGCGCCTCCTTAACATGCAACCATAATTTTTTTGAAGTTTGATGTGTCATCCATATGTAAAACTATTGTGTCCAAATAATCATAAGGTTAGGAGTTGTTTTAGTTAATTTAATTAAGTTAAAACTTTTAACTAGGATATAGTTAATTAAGATTAGTTCTAATTAATCATGATGAGTAAAACTCGAGTAAATTAATTATAATTATCAAGCTATGAGTAAGATCTATATCTATGGATAATTTATCTTTTAATTTTGTTAATAATAAACCACCTTAACTAAGGATTTAAATTGGCGTGCTTCCGATAAGGGGGTTTTGACGTGCTTGCTTGAGGTGCTTGCCTATTGAAAATTTTAAGTTGCTTGAATTTTGTTCTAAACTTGCATATACGTTCGGGTTCTTAAATAATTTTGATTTATCTAACCCTCATTCCCATATAATTAAGATATCTAATTTTTATTCACGAAATATAGGATGTTACATTACTACCCCCTTAAAAGAAATTCCGTCCTTGGAATTTACGTACCTCAGAAAAGATATGGATATTGCTGCTGTATATCCGCCTCACGCTCCCACGTAGCATCTCCGGTAATATCATCCCATATGACCTTGACCAAAGGAATCTGCCTATTGGAAAGCTCCTTAATCCTTCTATCTACAATCCTAACTGGTAAAGCCTCTTACTCTAGATTCTCTCGGAGTTGTATAGACTCAGGCTTAAGTACATGGGAAGGATCAGGATAATATTTTTTAAATTGGGATACGTGAAAGATGTCATGAAGGTTAGAAAGGTTAGGCAGTAAGGCAATATGGTAAGCTACCGGACCAATCCGCTGAAGAATCTGGAAATGTCCAATGAATATAGGAGTAAGCTTTCTAGAATTGATAGCTCTGCCAATTCCAGTATTCAGAGTGACTCGCAAAAACACGTGATCACCTTCCTGGAACTCTAACGGTCTCATCCTTTTGTTATTGTAGCTCCTCTTCCTATCATGCACACCCTTCATCTTTTCCTTATCCTTTTATCCTGTTCTGTCGTCTGTTGTACCACATCAGGACCCAATACTTGGCTCTCAACAGTCTCATACCCGCATAACGGGGTCCTACACTTCCTGCCATACAAAGCCTCATATGGTGCCATCCCGATATTGCTGTGGAAACTGTTATTATAGGTAAACTCAATCATTGGCAAAAACTCATCCCAACTGCCTAGGTGCTCCAATACACAGGCTCTCAAAAGGTCCTTGATGACAACCAAATGGAATGGTTGCCTTTTTAATGATCTTAGGTTGAATTTTACCAATTATAAAACCAAGTCAGAATTGAGATGTAAGTTAAAAGGAAGAAAATAAGAAAATGGATGAAGGTAAGAGGTGATGGATGGCACCACAAACTAAGAGTTTGATAAGCCTGGGAAGTTTGCCGCAAGAATCTTGGATTCTTGATAAGAACAAGTATGGCTCAACCAAGAACCAAAGAGAAACAATATTTCTCACAAAATGGGATTTGATCCAAAATGAACATCCAAGTTATCATTATTTGTTGTTTGGGCGTGATACATATAGGAAAGGTGGTTGGCAACTTTGGCTTACACTTTGTCTTCCCAAGATACCATAAACCCCCCAAACTAGTAACTCAATAACTAAGCAACTAAATGGTGTGTTAATTCTCTCTTTCCACTATTACGTGGCTGCCTACTCTTAATTCCCTCTTTATTCAAATGAAAGTGTAACTGCCCCTAATTAAATAAAAACATTGCCATGACTCATAACTAATTAGGAGTTTCTTTAGGCATGCAAGCCAAAGATTCCCTTCCAAGAAGACTCTAAACTCGTGTAAAACATAGGACTAAGTGGCTTGACCCAATTGCAACACTTTCACACTTGGACACACTCACATAACCCATTACACTTATTGAATTAAAATAAAACACTAAAATGAACTCTTAACTAGTGCACGCCCATCATCACCATAATCATGGTCTTCTAGTTGGATGAGGTAAGTCACCAACTTGGGCTTCATTCAATCAAATCTTGCATTTGGGCTTGCTTCCATTATAAGAACCATAATTTGAGTTAAAACTTGTTGGACTTTCTTGATTCTATCTCTTGTCTTAGGTCCACCAAGTTTTTGTATTGCTTCTTGATCCATGCTCCTTATTGGGCTCATATCATCCCCTCATTTTTTGAGTGAATTCGAAATCGAATTGAAATTTTCATTACCAAAATTATATATTGGTGCTCAATCTAAAGTGTTCCTCAAAATCTCATTGGTTGCATCAAACTTAAATTCAAAATATATGTCAAGAGGAGGTAAAGCATGGGTGGGTGCTTTAGTGAGCTTTTGCGAATCCATGCAAGTATTGGCAAAAGAGATCATTAGAAGTATTAGCAATCAAATAAAAATTCTTTCAACAAAATATGCATTGGGGCTGCCTTGAAATTAAAGCCCTATTCTCTTCACTTTTTGTTGCCAAATAACTCTCTTTTTTCTCACTATTTTGCGCACTATTTTTCTCACTATTTTTCACACTATTTTTCTCTTTATCATCACTCTTATTTTCACTCTCTCTTTATTTTTCCTCTTGCTCTCTTTTTTTCCTCATCTTAAGTTGATCTTCACTCACTTATTTTGGAGACAAAGGACTAAGAGTGACCTTTCGGTCTTGATGCATAAAAGAAAATTTGTGGGTGTACTCATCATGATTGGCTTTCTTATCAAATTTCCAAGGCCTCCCAAGCAACATATGACTTGCCTCCATGGGCACCATATCACAAAGAACACTATCATGATACTTTCCAATGGAAAATAGAACTTCAACTTGCTTATTCACAATCAATTCACCAACTTCACTAAGCCATTGAAGTCTATATGGATGTGGGTGTGGCTTAGTCACAATATTCAATTTAGAAACCATTATAGCACTAGCAACATTAGCACAACTCCCACCATCAATAATTAAAGAGCATACCTTCCCTTGGATCAAACACCTCGTACGGAAGATACTTCCTCTTTGACTATCCTCATGCTCCTTGGTTTGGCTTCCCAAGAATCTCCTCACCATGAGCAAATCTCCTTCCGGAATTATTTCTTCCCCACTTTCTTCTTCACTAGAGGCCTCAGATTGGGTGACAACTTCATTATTTATTAATACCATTGTCTTTTTACCTCACGGTTTCTAGGACTAGAAGATGCTTCCATAGGCTTCTTTCCTTGAGAACTAGCCACGGCCTCCTTAGAAGATGAATTGCCCTCCTTCTTTCATTCTTCCTTCCAACTTGAAGATGAAAACTTAGAAGAAGAATTAAATTTGGACTTCCTCCTCTTGAGTTGTTGTTCCACTTTTATAGCTTGTTGGACCAAATCTTCTAGCTCCACATAGTGTTGAAGCTCCACTATGTCTTGAATGTCTTGATTCAACCCATGTAAGAACGGATCCATAGTAGCCTCTCTATCTTCATTAAGGCTGGACCTAAGCAAGGCCAACTCCATCTCCTTGTGGTACTCATCAACACTTTTGGATCCTTGGGTCAATCTTTGCAATTTGTTGTGAAGGTCCCTATGGTAGTGATTTGGGATAAACCTCTTTCTCATGACATGCTTCATTTCTTCCCAAGTCTCAATAGGCTCCTCCTCATATCTTCTCCTCTCTTTTTGTAATTGATCCCGCCAAACAAATGCATAGTCTTAGAACTCAAGAGCGACTACCTTCACTTTCTTTCTTTCATTGTATGAGTTACAATCAAAGACTTGCTTCATCTTCGTCTCCCATTCCAAGTAGACTTCGGGATCATTCTTCCCATGAAAGGTAGGAACTTTGATCTTGACCCCTTCAATTCCTCTATCACGCCTCCTTCTTCCGCGTCCTCCTCCTCTTGGTCTTCCTCTTTCACTCTCATATCCACTTGATTCATCACGGTTTTGGAGGTTGGTAAGTTGTCATAATTTGTACTCATTTTCTCCATTTGCCTTGTAAGGGCTTGAATTTGAGTAGCCATTCTAGCATGAATAGTTGCTGACCTTGGATAAAAAGGTGGACTTTCTTCGTGGTCTGCCATCACTTAACACACAATATCAAAAGATAACAAGAAATTATAAAGTTCCTCACTACACTCCCTCACTTGTACACACAAATGTATTTCACTCAAATTGGTTTTTTCCACACAAGATTTAATTTTCACTCTTGCCTTTTTCCACTCAATTGTTCTCTTTTAGCCCTTAGAGGAGTCAAACACAATCCACACAACAATCCAAAATCAAGTAACAAATTTTCATAAAACTTATCAAAACAAAGGAAACAAAAAGAAAGGCTAGAAAAGGGAAAGTTTTGAGAATAATGAGAATAGGAAGGAAGGGAAACTCTTCAAGAACACAAATTTGCCCCCAAAAAATAATTTTTTTCAATAATCATTTATTGTAATCGATTTTGGGGTCACTGACTTTTGAATAATCGATTATGGGGTTGGCATAATCGATTATGACCCCTCTTTTTTTTTTCCAAAAATCGATTTTTGTAATCGATTTTGGGTTCACTGACTTTGGAATAATCGATTATTAATGTTATATAATCGATTATTTGAAAAAAAATTTATACTTTGATGAAGAGAAACAAACTTGCAAACTTGTTTTGGGACAGTAACAACAACCATGAAAATTCCCTTCAAAAACAGAATCAAAGTAATATATTTTATTTTTTGGTTTTGGGTAGAAAAGAAAAAAGATAGAAGATGAAGAACAAAAACAAAAAATTGAAGAATAAAAACTCAAAATTCAACCAAACCTAAGCTTTGATACCACTTGATGACAAAAAAAAAGAAAAGGTTGCCTTTTTTATGATCTTAGATTGAATTTTACCAATTATAAAACCAAGTCAGAATTGAGATGTAAGTTAAAAGGAAGAAAGTAAGAAAATGGATGAAGGTAAGAGGTGATGGATGGCGCCACAAACTAAGAGTTTGATAAGCCTAGGAAGTTCGCCACAAGAATCTTAGATTCTTGATAAGAACAAGTATGGCTCAACCAAGAACCAAAAAGAAACAATATTTCTCACAAAATGGGATTTGATCCAAAATGAACATCCAAGTTATCATTATTTTTTGTTTGGGCATGATACATATAGGAAAGGTGACTGCCAACTTTGGAACTCAAAAACTAAGCCACTTAATGGTGTGGTAATTCTCTCTTTCCACCATTATGTGGCTGCCTACTCTTAATTCCCTCTTTATTCAAATTAAAGTGTAACTCCCCCTAATTAAATAAAAACATTAACATGACTCACAACTAATTAGGAGTTTCTTTAGGCATGCAAGCCAAAGATTCCTTCCCAAGAAGACTCTAAACTTGTGTACAACATGGGATTAAGTGGGTTTGACCCAATTGCAACACTTTCACACTTGGACACACTCACATAACCCATTACACTTATTGAATTAAAATAAAACACTAAAATGAACTCTTAACTAGTGCACGCCCATCATCACCATAATCATAGGTCTTCTAGTTGGATGAGGTAAGTCACCAACTTGGGCTCCATTCCATCAAATCTTGCATTTGGGCTTGCTTCCATTATAAGAGCCATCATTTGAATTAAAACTTGTTGGGCTTTCTTGATTCTAACTCTTGTCTTAGGCCCACCAAGTTGTTGCATTGCTTCTTGATCCATGTTCCTTATTGGGCTCATATCAGTCCTCCAAGGACTGAATCATCCTCTGACTGTCCATCTGTCTGGGGATGATAAGTAGAACTCATCCTCAACTTCGTTCCCAATGCACTGTGCAATTGCCTCCAAAATCTTGATGTAAATCTAAGATCTCGGTCGGAGACAATGCTCGACGGCACACCATGCAACCTAACAACTTCCTTAATATATATCTGGGTCAATCTTTCTAAACTATAACTCTCACCAATAGGTAAGAAGTGAGCACACTTCATCAACCTATCAATGACAACCCAAATCGCATCATGTCTCTTAGGTGTTCGTGGTAATCCAACCACAAAGTCCATAGCTATACTATCCCATTTCCACTCTGGGATATCTAACGATTGCAACACACCAGCAGGCTTCTAATGCTCTATCTTCGCCTTGTGACACACCAAACAAGATAAAACATATTCTGCCACTTCCATCTTCATCATCGGTCACCAAAACATCTTCTTCAAATCCTGATACATCTTCGTGTCTCCTGGGTGAAAACTTAGCTTACTATTATGTGCCTCTTCCAAGATCATCTTCCTAAGCTCCATGTCCTCCGGCACACAAATCCGATCTCGAAACCTCAACACTTCAGCTGGTCCTATACTAACTCTGACACTTTGCCCTTGTCTATACCTTTACTCACCTCCTGCAAATATTGATCCTGAACCTGTTTATCTTTAAGCTCTCTGAGAAACTCATTGCTAATGGTAATCATGCCTAAGCATATCCTACCCTCAATCAACTCCATACCTAAGTTCAGATCTCTGAACTGCTCAATCAATTCCACCTCTTTTACCATCATTGCGGACACATTACTAAATGCATCCGCTACCACATTTGCCTTTCCTGGATGGTATTGAAGATCAAACTCATAATCCTTAATAAACTTCATCCATCTCCGTTGCCTCATATTCAACTCCTTCTGGTCAAAAAAAATACTTTAAGCTCTTGTGATCACTATACACAGTGAACTTAGCTCCATAAAGATAGTGTCGTCATATTTTCAATGTGAACACTATAGCTGCCCACTCCAGATCATGAGTTGGATAGTTCCTTTCATGAATCCTCAACTGTCGGGAAGCATAAGTTACAACTCTTCCCTCTTGTATTAGAACACAACCCATACCTTAAAATGACGCATCACAATATACATCAAACTGTCCTAAAGGATCTGGTAAGGTTAATACTGGTGATGTAGTCAACCTATTCTTCATCTCCTGAAAACTCTTCTCACACTCATCTGTTGAAACTCTTCTCACACTCATAAGTTGTTCCTAAGTAGACTTTGACTCGTTTTAGGCATTTTTGGTAATTTTTAGTCTATTTTGAATAGAATTACGCTTTTTGTGTCTTTTTAGTGTTTCAGGTTAGAAGTGAAGCTCCGTGAATCAAGGATAAAATGCTCAAGATCAACCATGATGGAGTTTGGATGAAGATGGAGCTTTAAAAGTGAAGAAAATGAGCCAAACAGAGCCCATCACAGCCTAGCCGTGATGCCCATCACGGCCATGATCGAGCAAAGCTGAAAAGGAAGAAAGGAAAAAGTCAGAATCTGTCACGGCCTAGCCGTGATACCCCTCACGGCCGTGACAGAACAGTTGGTGGAAGACAGTAGCTATCACGGCCTGGCCGTGATACACATCACGGTCATGACAGGCCAAGCAGAACTGATCACGGCCGTGATGCCCCAGAGTTGAAAGCGCGCCCATTCAATTTGGTGCATATTATGATATGCATTTCAGTTCTCCTGGCATTTTTTTGTTTACAAATTAATTGCGTAAAAATTAAAGTAAGAAAGGATGTGTTATGGACCAAAGCTTTGCTATTGATAAATAGAATATAAACAGTCTAAATGCAATTAAATATGAGTCATTAATCAGATCAGATCAGATCAGATCAGATCAGATAATTGAGGCTTAAAGTCAAGGAGTTTGCATGATATTTAAGACTAAAATGTCTAGCTTAATTGCTTCTCTCATGGAAACCCATACCCAAACTTCTCCTAGAAAGCAAGAACATTGATCTAAAGATATAGCTTGGTGAGTTGATGCCTGCAAAGATTCTGCTAATTAGAGCATCACTGTGGCTCCAACAGGTAACAAACGTTTCTATTTATTTAAAAATTGACTACAGTTTGGAGCAGTGTATTATCGGTTCAAGTGGGGAAGGGGATGAGGGTCCACCACTTAGCTAAATTTGCATGAGGGTTTAGAATTAATTGTTTCTCTCGGAAAATATATACCCATAATTCACTCCATGCGGGTAACATCACGTGAACAACTTGTCGAAAGATGAGTCAACAAAGTTAAAAGAGAAAACTAAAAGACAGAATCACATGAATAGAGAGGCGAAAATTATTAAATTTTACAGGATATGGTGAGGTTTTAAACACCTACAAAATCATGTTTTGTCCTATAGGATATACCTGAATAATTGGGTGTTGTGACTAACTCTGGCAGTGTCTTGCAACTTAAATTCGATCCATTTTTCTCGGAACCAAGTCTTTGAAAAGGGAGAAAAAAGTACTAAGTGGAAGGAAGTCAACTATAATAGATCGATGTTATAAAACAAGAACATTGTCATGTTTATTGCAAGAGACATATGTGTGTCAAAATAACTAGATCTCCAAAGTAGAATCCAACAAATTCACTGCACTTTTCCTAGGTAGTTATAGGAAATGATCATGATTTAAGTACTCCAAAACCAGTCATCATATATGATGTTTAATTAAAATCACTTCAACTAACCTCCAAAATTCGCACTTGGAACAAAAGCTTTGTTTAGAGAAAATAATAAAAACAAATCACCAGTCAATACAAACTCCAAGATGACTCGTGCATTTTGTCAAATATTTGGTAAGCAATCTAGATAAATACCAAAACATATAACTCCATTTTGTGACCATCAAATTAATTACCCAAGCATATCAACCCATTCAAATGAAACAATCATATGATGACAATAGAGTGTATTGTTGCTCATTCATTTGAAACTTCATAGTACAAACATAGCAAATGAGAGAATAAAAATGAAAACTACTGAGTTACCAAATGACCTCTTCCCAAATAGTGGCATATGGAAGCTGCTACTAATTCTTTACACTGAATGCTCAAGTCTCGGTAACTTTAGAATTTCAAAAATACAGAGAAGGGAAGGGAAGTTCAAAAAAAGAAAAGAAAAGATCATTTTTTGTTCTTACACAGAATAAAGCTCAACTCTCTGTAAAATCCGCAATTTTTGACTCCCGCTTCCAATCTTACATCAAAACAAGATAATGAACAAATGGGAAAAGGGTTTGGCGAGTTAGATGATGGGTGCTGTTTTCAGGGATAGGGGGCATCGGCTGCTGAAGAAGAAGAAGGAGAAAAGGGAGTGTGGTTGAAAAGGGTTCCCGCGATGGCAACGACAGTAGGGTTGGGGCTGTGTGTGTCGAGTGGAATGAAGCTGAGCAAGAAAAAAGAGGAGGGAAGAAAGGTCCCGCGTTTAATTCCTGATGAAAATGTAGGTGTCCACCTAAGATAGCGTTTCCTTTAGGAAACGCTATCTTAGGTGATACCTAAGATAGCGTTTCCGTGTGGAACCGCTATCTTTTCCTAAGTGGCACTTTTAATAGCGGTTCCACACGGAAACACTATCTTAGGTGATACCTAAGATAGCGTTTTCTAAAGGAAACGCTATTAAAAGTCCCCCCATCACTTTTAATAGCATTTCCACACGGAAATGCTATTAAAGGTGCGTTATTAAAAGTCTAATCTGTTGTAGTGTTTCCTCGTTAACTGCGTTATAGGTAACGCAATCTTCATTAAACCCTCTATAAACCTCCGATAGTAACCGGCTAATCCTAGGAAACTCCTCACCTCACTCACTGACTAGGATTCTCCCACTTAGCACAGCCTCAACTTTAGCCGGATCTACTACTATTCCTTCCTTATTAATCACATGTCCTAGGAACTGCACTTCCTCCATCCAAAACTCACACTTGGATAACTTCGCATATAACTATCTATCCTTCAACACCTGTAGAACTATCCTTAAATGATCCTCATGCTCTTCACGAGTACGGAATAGATAAGGATATCATCAATAAACACTACTACAAACTTATCAAGGAACGGTCTAAAGATCTTGTTCATGTAATTCATGAACACTGTTGGAGCAAGTTAGAACCAAAGTGGTTTTGGATTAAAATAATCTCTTAAGTATTTATGTTAACAAAAAGGTTAAATTTGTAAGGCAAAGTATTGTCAAAGATCTAACTTGTTTGTTATAAGTATGCAGGGATTATTTGATTTATATGAGTCAGAGGAACTTAAATTTAAAGTATGTAATCTATCAGATTCTATTTCAAACCTCTAGACCAGTCTACAACTCTTGGTAAAATTATGAGTCTTTAGCTTTATGTAGACGAGATTCTTAAAATAAGAATAGACGAAGTCTTAAAATTAACTTAGTAAGACGCGTTACTAAGTAGACGAGACATTGAAATATAACAAGTCCAAAGACTTGATAGACGGAGTAGCTTCACTAAATGGCACGTCAGCAGACGAGCTCTTAAGTATAGCACGTCCATCTCTTGGAACTAGGCAAAAAGTCTGTAGACACACTATCAAGTAGACAAGCCTGTCTCACTGATAAGTTAATCCTGCAAGTCCAAAGACCTGCGTGTCCACTGGTTTTAAAACGTGAACCCGTCTAAGCTTAAATGTATTTATTTCAAATGATTGCTTTTTTAATTCAACGAATATGTCTTTTACCCTTGCTGATTCTATTGTATAAAATCTTTATCTCTTGGTTAAAAGAACTTCGTACCATCGAGACCATAAACCTTTGTACTCTGTCAAACTACATTGTTGTAAAGATCAAGTCAAGTACAAAGATAGTAAGTCGGAAAGCAACCTTTGGTACAACAGAGAAGTGACAGCTCTACTGTGAGCATTCCTCTGATAATCAAAAGCACTTCTCAGTGAAGCATATCAAGTTATCAGTCTCAATGGATCCAAGCATTTAATGCTATGTCTAAACGGATACAATTTGAAAATCGTTGAAGAAGATTAAGACAGGGAAGCACTTCAGCTATATATACTTGAAGAACTTCAAGAAGAAATATACATATACAAGAATAATTATATAGAAGGAACACAAGCTCTGATATTATAGTGCAAAAACTCTGTGGAAATTGTAAAACAAGTTTACGTGTAAATCTTGTTGATCTTAAACTTTCAAATCCTCACACATAGTGAGTTCTTCGATCAAAGTTGAAAACCTCTTTGTTAGAGTTAGTGCCTGAAGAGGCTTGGTCGAGAAAGAATACTTGTAGCCTAAAGAGGTGTTGAATACTTGTAATCTATTTAGAGAATAGTGGATAAAACTTTCAGGTAGAAGGGACTGGACGTAGCTCTTGATTGGAAGAGAGTGAACAAGGATAAAACACTTGCGTGAATCTTCTAAACCCTTATCTTTTACAGTTTTTGTTTATACTAACTATAGGGTTCTGAATCTGAGTTTATTAACTCTTCAAAAACATTTTTATGTTTGTGTGTTGTTTTTATTGTTTTTATTATAAAAGGTTTGAGAAAAGGCTTTTTCGAAAATCTGTTAAGAAACACAATTCAACCCCCCTTCTTGTGTTTCCCAATGTTAACTTCAGTTGGTATCAGAGCTCAGCCTCAAAAGGGTTGAGCATCTAACAAGTGCTGAGGGAGTACAATCCAACAAGCATGGTTACAGAAGGACAAGCAATCAATAGACCTCCTCTCTTTGATGGTAGTGATTATGACTACTGGAAAAAGAGAATGATGGCTTTTCTTGATGCACAAAACGTGGACATCTGGGAGCTTATTGAAACTGGCTACACTGAGCCAAGAGGTGATGTTGGAGCTGTTATTCCTAGAGCACAATGGACTCAAGAGCAGAAAACTCAACATCAACTCAATCTGAAAGCTATGCACTATTTGATGTGTGCTATCACCAGATCTGAGCTTAACAAAGTCCATAGCTACAACACTACTAAGGAAATATGGGATACTCTTGCCCTAGTTCATGAAGAGTCATCCCAAGTTAAGGAGTCAAAAATAAGCATGTTGGTTCATCAGTATGAGCTATTTAAAATGGTTGAGCATGAAACTATAGATCAAATGTTTGGAAGATTCCAAACTATCACCAACAGTCTTAGATCTCTTGGAAAAACCTATGAAAATAGAGATCATGTTAGAAAAATTTTGAGGATCTTGCATAAACAGTAGAGACCTAAGGTCACTGCTATTCAAGAAGCAAAGAACCTCAATACTCTTTCTTTGGAGGAACTTCTTGGATCTTTGAAAATTCATGAGCTTGAGCTCAATGAAGAAGAAAGTTCCAGAAAAGGAAAATCTATTGCCCTAAAGGGAAAGAAGGCTAGCTCTTCCAAAGTTCTTAAAGTTGAGGAATCCTCTGATGAAGCAGACCCTTCTGACAGTGATGAAGGATCCGACGAGGATGAACTGCCTTTCATCACTAGAAAGATTCAACATATGTGGAGAAAGAAATGTGGTTTCAGAAGGAAGCAGTTCAACAAAAAGTTCATCAAGGAGAAATCAGACTTTAAAGAAAAAGGTCCACCTCTGTGATTCGAGTGCAAAAAGCCTGGTCATTTCAAAGCCGACTGCCCAGAACTTAAGGACAAAAAGAAGTTCTTCAAAAAGAAGAAAGGCTTGATGGCTACTTGGGAGGATCTGGATCTGTCTTCATTTGATGAAGAGAATGAAGCAGAGGAAGAGGCAAATATTTGTCTCATGATTGGTACATCATCAAAAAGTGAATACACTGATGCTGAGGTAATGGATTCTAACCCTTCCATTCTTCAAGATGCTTTTGATGAATTACTGCATAACTCATCAATTTTGTCTCATGAATATAGAAGTCTCAAAAAGAAAATTTCCAAACTATCTAAAGAATTTGATAGGGTTTGCATGGAGAAAATAAGTCTTGTAAATGAAAATGACAAATTGAAATCAGAGAATGTCAGTCTAACTGAAAAACTCAAGTGTGGCCAACTATCTCTTGTGAAGTTGCAAAACTAAAACAAGATGTGATATATCTGACAGGCACTGTCTAAATTTGTAGGTGGCTCAGATAAATTAGGTTTAATTTTAAGGTACTCTAGGCCACCACATGATAAGTCTGGCCTTGGTTATGACAAAGAAAAGCATGAAGCATCTTATAAAAAGTCAAAACCATATATGCATAATAGAACCTCAAACATTGCATGTTAAAACTAAATTGATCTTGTCCAACACTTACTGTAAAGTGTGTGGAAAAGGTGGTCACATAACATTTAGATGCATACATTATAAGCATATTAAACATGCTCGTCCAATGACTACTAACAAGAAAGGACCCAAGTCAATTTGGGTAACTAAAGATAAGATTGTACCTGTTGCAGACTTGCTTAACAACAGGAAAGAAACACACATCCTGGTACTTGGACAGTGGTTGCTCACATCACATGATTGGAGAAAGGTGTATGTTCCAAGACCTTAAACATAGGGATGGTGCCTGAGTTACCTTTGGAGGTAACCAGAAATGGAAGATCATTGGAGTAGGAAAAATTGGTAAACATCATTTTCCCTCCATTGATAATGTTCTTTTAGTTAATGGTGTAAAACACAATCTGCTAAGCATAAGTTAATTATGTGATAGTGGGTTTGCTGTTTCTTTTGAAAAGAACTTGTGTAATGTCAAGAAACCTGATGGATCATTCTTATTCACTGCCAAGAGGCAAAACAATGTGTATAAGATTGACTTGGAGGACCTTACAAATCAAAGTGTCTCATGTCTAGTGTCCATTGAAGATGGGCGATGGATTTGGCACAAAAGGCTAGGTCATGCAAGCTTGAAGTTAACTTCAAAGCTAAATAAGCATAACCTCGTGAGAGAATTACCAAACCTTAAGTTCAAATTTGATGCTCTTTGTGATACATGTCAAAAGGGAAAACAAGTCAAAGGTTCCTTTAAATCTAAGAATGTTGTTAGTACCAATAGACCACTAAAGTTGCTACACCTTGATCTGTTTAGACCAACTAGGACTGCCTCTGTTACTGGAAAGAAATATGGTCTAGTCATAGTAAATGACTATACTAGATGGACATGGGTTATGTTCCTAACTCACAAGGATGAGTCTTTCAAGGTCTTATCTATATTCTGCAAACGTGTACAAAATGAAAAAGTCATGTGTATCACTTTAATCAGAAGTGACCATAGGGGAGAGTTTGAAAATGAGCTATTTCGTAAGTTCTGTGAAGAAAGTGGTACACTTCACAACTTCTCAATACCTAGAACACCATAGCAAAATGGTGTGGTAGAGAGAAAGAACAGATCTCTTTAAGAGATGGCTAGAAAAATGCTCAATGATAACTCTGTCCCTAAACACTCCTGGGCTGAAGCTGTTAATACTGCCTTCTACATTCAGAACAGATTATACATTAGACCAATTTTGAATAAGACTCCTTATGAATTGTGGAAAGGATGAAAACCCAATACTTTCATCCTTTTGGTTGTAAATGCTATATATTGAATACTAAAGATCAACTTGGTAAGTTTGATGCTAAAGTAGATAATGGAATTCTGTTAGGATATTCTGAATCATCAAAAGGGTTTAGAGTTTATAAATCTAGAAGTTTAGTAGTAGATAATGTATACATGTTAAGTTTGATGACAAGCAGCCTGATAAGAAATTATCAGAGTTTGATGAAGCTATTGCAGATTTGAATCTCAAGGACTCTGAAATTCAAGTAAATATCAGACCTGATGATCAAGTGGACGACCTTCAACAACATGAGTCAGAAACTTCAACTTCTCGACAAGAAAATGTTCAGAAATCTTGGTACTTCAGGAATTATCATCCACAAGATCAAATCATTGGGACTCCTAATGATAAGCTAAGAACCAGATCTACATTCAGAGAGCAAGGTGATTCTGCCTTAGTCTCTAGTTAGAACCAAAGACAGTAGACGAGGCTCTACTAGACGAGGACTGGATTCTTGAAATGGAGGAAGAACTAAACCAGTTTTAGAGAAGAGATGCGTGGACTCTTGTGCCTTTACCAAAAGATAAATCAGTTATTGGAACCAAAAGGGTTTACATAAACAAGCTAAACAAAAATGGTAAGGTGGTAAGAAATAAAGCTAGACTTGTTGCACAAGGCTATTCTCAAGAAAAAGGTATAGACTACACTGTAAATTTTGCACCAGCTGCTAGATTAGAGGCTATTCGCATCTTATTATCATTTGCTGCACATCATAATATAATGTTATATCAAATGGATGTAAAAAGTGCCTTTCTAAATGGTGTTATTAGTGAGGAACTATATGTTATGTAACCTCCGGGTTTTGAAAGTGAAACCCAACCTGAACACGTATATAAGGTAAATAAAGCTTTATACGGCCTCAAACAAGCTCCTTGAGGAAATGTTGATACAACCTTATTTAGAAAATCCAATAAGTCCAGTTTTATTTTTGTTCAAATATATGTTGATGATATAATTTTTGGTTCTACTAATGAATCTCTCTGTAAAGAATTCTCTAAGCTTATATAGAAAGAGTTTGAAATGAGCATGATGGGAGAACTCAAGTTCTTTCTTGGACTTCAAGTTAAGAAAACAGTGGACGAGGTGTTCATCCATCAGACTAAGTATACAAAGGAATTGTTAAAGAAATTCAAGATGGATGATTGCAAGCCTATGAACACCCCTATGCATCCCACGTCCATATTGAACAAAGATGACAAAGATAAAAAGGTAGACCAAAAAGTATATAGAGGTTTGATAGGATCTTTGCTATATCTTACGGCGTCTAGACCTGATATTATGTTCAGTGTATGCTTATGTGCTCAATTTCAATCTGATCCAAGAGAATCTCATTTATTTGTTGTTAAAATAATATTTAGATATTTAAAAGGTACTACTAATCTGGGTTTGTGCTTTAAGAAAAATGGTGATTACAGATTAGTTGGTTTTGTGATGCTGACTATGCTGGAGATAGAATAGAAAGAAAAAGTACCAGTGGAGGATTCAACTTCATTGGAGCTAATCTAGTCTCATGGTTTGCAAACTGATTTGGAGCTTTTTGAAACTAGAATAAATTAGGGGTAAACACTTACCCAAGGAAGAAGAAGATGTCATGGTGGCTGATGAAGGTCCGGCGCGGCGACGACTGGCGGCGGCGCATTCCAGCAGCAACCATGAACCAACAAAAGGAATTAGAATGAGGTTCAAGGAAAAAGGATTTATCAACTTCAGAAGTTGATAAGGAAATGGTATTTTGTCTCTTGCTTGACCATGAGACTAGATTGGCTCCAATGAAGTAACATCCTCCACTGGTGCTTTTCCTTTCTATGCGATCTCCAGGATAGTCGGCATCACAAAAATCAACTAATCTGTAATCATTATTTTTCTTAAAGCACAAACCCAGATTAGTAGTACCTTTCAAGTATATGAATATTCTCTTAACTGCTGATAAGTGAGATTCTCTAGGATCAAATTGAAAATGAGCACATTAACATACACAACATAATATTAGTTCTAGACGCAGTAAGATATAGGAGATATCCTATCATACCTCTGTATACCTTTTGGTCCACCTCTTTATCTTTATCATCCTTGTTCAATATGGACGTGGGATGCATTGGTGTATTCATTGGTTTGAAGTCAACCATTTTGAACTTCTTTAAGAGTTCCTTCGTTTACTTGGTTTGATGAATGTACACCTCGTCCACTGTTTGTTTAATTTGAAGTCCTAGGAAGAATATATGTTCTCTTATCATGCTCATTTCAAATTTCTTTTGCATTAGCTTAGAAAATTCCTTGCACAAAGATTCATTAGTAGCTCCAAAGATTATGTCATCAACATAAATTTGAACAATTATAAAGCTAGACTTGTTGGATTTTTTAAACAAGGTTGTATTAACCATTCCTCTACTAAATCCATTATCCATTAGAAATGAACTAAGCCTTTCATACCAAGCTCTAGGAGCTTGTTTAAGACCATATAAAGCCTTCTTTAGCTTATATACATGTTCAGTATGGGTTTGACATTCAAAACCCGGAGGTTGCATGACATACACTTCTTCATTAATGAAATCATTTAAAAATGCATGTTTTACATCTATTTGATAAAGCATGATGTTATGATGTGCATCAAAAGATAGTAGAATGCGTATTGCTTCTCATCTAGCTACTGGAACAATGGTTTCAGTGTAGTCAATACCGTCTTCTTGAGAATAGCTTTGCGAAACTAATCTTGCTTTGTTCCTTACCACCTTACCATTTTTATCAAGCTTATTTCTATATACCCATTTGGTTCCTATTACTGATTTATCCTTTGGAAGAGGTACAAGGGTCCAGACTTCACTTCTTTCGAATTGATTCAGACCCTCTTGCATACCCAGAATCCAACCCTTGTCTAGTAGAGACTCGTTCACTGTCATTGGTTCCAACTCAGAAACAAAGGTAGAATCAGCTTGCTCTCTGAAGATCGATCTTGTCCTTATCTTATCAGTAGGACTTACGATGAATTGCTCTTGAGGATGGCAATTCTTGAAGTGCCCTGACCTTTGAGCATCAGTTTGTAGAGAAGTTGAAGCTCCTGAACCATTCTGATGGTCGTCTATTGATTCATAAGTCTTGATGTTTACTGGGTTTCCTGAATCTTTGAGATTCAAATCTGCAATAGATTCATCTAGCTCTGATAATTTTTTATCGGACTGTTTGTCATCAAATTTAACATGTATACATTCTTCTACAATAAGAGTTCAAGAATTATACACTCTAAAACCTTTGGGAAGACTCAGAATACCCTAACAGTATTCCATTATCTACTTTAGCATAAATTCATAAGGATACTTATTCAGAAGTGGCCAAATGTATATTCTTCTACAATAATATATGTTAGGTTTTCATCATTTCCACAATTCATAAGGATACTTATTCAGAAGTTGCCTAACGTATATTCTGTTCTGATTGTAGCAGGCAATGTTAACAGCTTCAGCCCAGAAGTGTCTAGGGACAGAGTTGTTATTGAGCATTGTTCTAGCCATCTCTTGAGATGTGGTGTTCTAGGTATTGAGAAGTTATAAAGAATACCACTTTCTTCACAGAACCTTTCAAATAGCTCATTTTCAAACTCTCCCCCATTGCCACTTTTGATTGTAGTGATACACATGCCTTTTTCATTATGTACACGTTTGTAGAATATAGAAAAGACCATGAATGACTGATCCTTGTGAGCTAAGAACATAACCCAAGTCCATATAGTGTAGTCGTTTACTATGTCTGTAACATCCGTGTTTTTAAGACATTGTTTATACGTTTAATGACCTTGTTTAAGACATTGATTATATGTCAAATATGCATGTTTAAGTATCTAAACCCTTGCATGGAAAGTATGCGATCAATCGGCTTCAAAATGAATAAGAATAGAAACTAGGGTTTTTGTCTCACACAACACGCTCAAGCATGGTTGTGCTGGTGCTTGAGCGCTGGCACGCACAAGCATGGATGTTCTCACCCTCGAGTGTGGCTGGTCAACCAGACAGGCCTGACTTGACTATCCACATGGCACATGGTGATTGGACACAAGGAAGGTGGTGGCAGTGGCTTCATCTTGAAGAAAGTCCCACGCTCAAAAGTGAGTAACTTGGCGCTCCAGCGTGGCCAACCCCACGCTCATGCATGGGCAATGCAACTCGGAAAAAAATATAAGACATAAAAGAGGTAACTTAAGTTACCTCTTGTTGACGAGACAAAGACAGAAAATAGAGAGTTCGAATATATATATATATATATATATATATATATATATATATATATATATATATATATATATATATATATATATATAGAGAGAGAGAGAGAGAGAGAGAGAGAGAGAAAACCGTGAGGAGAGTGAAACTTCCAGTCGAGAGTTCGAGCAATCCGTTCATCCTATCGCAATTTCGACTACGTCGTCTTGATCGTCGCAACGATATCTTCTTACCCTAGCTTTTTTTTCTCATCTAGGCTAAGGTAAACCTACGTCCTTTTATGCCTAAATGTGGTCGGTAACGGTATTGAGGTTATCTTCCTATTCGTTTATTGGTTTCCAATTCCGTCTTCATATTAGGGTTACCTGTAACATATGCTTCACAATGATGTATTCAGATGAATTTTTGGAGGCTCGGATACCCTACTTTCTTACCTGGAAGATTTGAGAGGAAAGGGGAGTGTTCTTTTCGTTGCTCTTAAGCTAGCCTAAGACACTTCAGGTGGGAGAAAGAAACACCCTATCATCGGAAATGGCTAAGTAGCGTATTTTAACGATAATGACGTAAGGCGACCTAAACCCTACTAGTGAGCGAGTAATAGACAATGTCAATATCATATTGGGGACTACTTAGTAGTACCAATGATGAATTGGAGATTATAGGTTTATCGTTGTTAGGATAATTTTATGATTTTTGAGGTTGTCTGATTTTACTGTTTGTGAGCTTCTTGCAATGTGTTAGCTGTGATAACATGCTTTATGTGGCTTTTCATGATACTTGAATTTTTTATTACTATTTTAATGTTTAGAATATGCCTTGTCTGATAACATGCGATAGTTGCCAATGTATGCTTAGTCGGTATCTAGGTGACAATATATGCTGCTTTTCAGTGATGCATTTTGGGAAGAGTATGACATGTGGATTTGTAGTGCCAGCCTAATTAAACGATATTTCATTGATGTCGAACCTATATGATGAGACATGAGATATGATGTGATATGAGATTATGACGGAAGTTTGAGGCACTAGGATTGACCTGGCACGAGTTGGTGAGACTCATATATAGTTTGCATGGTATTGTTCACTGAAGTGTGTATGTGACACACGAGGTCAGAGTATCCGATCACGGATACCGGATTCACGGATGAGCACCCTAACGGTAATGGGGGTGTGCACAGATGCAAATATATATGTACACGGACACTCCGCTTGGACGACTGACTAATATCCCAGATCAGACGAGGGATATGATGCATGTCTGTGTGTTGTTATTGTTTATATGTTGTGTACCCTTTTCCATATATGATGGTAGATAGTTTCTTATCTCCCTTTCTTTTCATTCTATGTATGTCTTTTCTATCGTTCGCGAGCAGACACTGTTATCCACGATGCCGCATTTAGATCATCCCTGGATGACGATCCCAGCAGGGATCCCGCTGATGGGAACCCTGGAGTTTGAGGTTTTGGATGACAATGGGTGGCTCGTGTATCCAGTCATCTGTTTTGTTGTATATACGAGTCTAGTCTCAGTGTTCGCTCAAATGGGAGATGGGCCTCATTTCGGATTCGTAGGGACATTCCGTCTCAGCCAATCCTTCCCGTTCCCTATTGGCTTTCCTGCACCAGAACCGGAACCTCAGGGCTCAGATCAGTTAGTTCCTGACATATGTCTGGTTCCAGTTCCCAAGGCTCGACAGGAGTCATCACATCATAGTGCTCTCTGTAGGCGACGTTTCCAGTAACGTCCTAGAGGGAGTACTTCCAATAGCAACCGAGGAGCTTCTGGACCTTCCAGGCCGCATCGAAGACACAGAGGAGCTGAAGAGAGAGCCAGAGTAGTAGTATCCGTCCATAGTACGGTTTGTTAGTGGGTACTTTGCACGTACATAGGTGTGTGTCTGTGAGCCCATTTTTTATGTACTTTTGAGAGGGGCTGGGTGTGTGGAGTGTCGGTGAGGTGATCTTTTTATGGTCTTTTGATGTATTTTCTCTTATGACAGTATATAGCTATATGGGGCCCTACTGATGGGGTTCCTTTTATAGTTTTATATTACAGATGTTTGTATGAGGATATTTATATATAGATGCTTATGTGATATGATGTTTTTATATGAATGTTATTTATATTTAAAGTTTTATGCCTTTGCCGTTTTTCCGTATATACTGTAGAAGTTAATATCGTGATTCAGTTTTAGTTAAGTTTAGGTTTTCTTTAATGGGACATCGGGTTGTCTCAATAACTAGACCTTATTTCTTACCACTGATAGAAGCAGTCCTTGTTGGAGCAAAGAGATCAAGGTGTAGCAGCTCCAGTGGTCTTGAGGTACTAACTATGTTCTTAGATTCAAAAGAACCTTTAACTTGTTTTCCCTTTTGACATGCATCACAGAGAGCATCGGATTTGTACTTAAGGTTTGATAGTCCTTTCACGAGTTTATGCTTATTTAGCTTTGAGATTAACTTCAAGATTGCATGACCTAGCCTTTTGTGCCAAATCCATCACTCATCTTCAATGGACACTAGAAGTCAATCTTATACAGATTGTTTTGCCTCATAGCAGTGAACAAGATAGATCCATCAATTTTCTTGACACTACACAAATCTTTTTCAAAGGAAACAGCATGCCCACTATCGTACAATTGACTTATGCTTAGCAAGTTATGTTTTAACCCTTCAACCAACAAAACATTATCAATGGAGGGAAAATGATGTTTACCAATTTTACCTACTCCTATGATCTTTCCTTTCTGATTACCTCCAAAGGTAACCCAGTCACCATCTTTATGTCTAAGGTCTTGGACATAAACTTTTCTACCGTCAGGTGACGTGAGCATCCACTGTCCAAGTACCAAGATGCGCGTTTCTTTCATGTTGTTAAGCATGTCTGCAATAGGTATAATCATGTTCTTAGGTACCCATATTAACTTGGATCATTTCTTGTTAGTAGTCACTGTGCGAGCATGCTTAACATGTTTATTATGTATGCACTTAGATGTAACATGACCATTTTTAACACATACTCTACAATATGTATTGGACGAGCTAGATTTTGTTTTACTATGTTGTACTTGAGTTTTTGAAACTCTATGGTGAGCATGAGGTTTTGATACTTTACGAGATGCATACTGATTCTCTTGGTCATTGCCTAAGCCAGACTTGTCATGAGGTGATCTTGAATACCTCAATATCAAATTCAGCTTTTTTGAGCCACCAACAAATTTTGACAAGCTGTCTGTCAGATATGTCACATCTTGTTTCAATTTTGCAACTTCACAAGGGACATTGGGCTTAACCTTGAGTTTCCAGTTAGACTGACATTCTTAGAACTTAGAAAATTTCTTTCTAAGGTTTTAATATTCATAAGACAGAATGGACGAGTTACTTAACAACTCATCAAATGCTTCTTGAAGAGTAGACAAGTCAGAATATGTTACTTCAGCATCTTCATAGTCACTGTCAGAAGAAATGCTAGCCATGACACAGATGTTTACGTCTTTCTCAGCTTCTTCTTCCTCATCAGAAGATGACAGATCCGGATCCTCCCATGTTTCCATCAGACCTTTCTTCTTCTTGAAGAATTTCTTTTTGTCTTTAATCTCTCGGCAATCAGATTTGAAATGACCAGGCTTTTTGCATTCGAAGCACAAGCGTGGACCTTTATCTTTGGAGTCTGCTTTTTCTTTATTGAATTGCTTCCTTCTGAAACAACCTTTCTTTATCCACATATGTTGTATCTTTCTGGAGATGAAAGATAGTTCATCCTTATCAGATCCTTCATCACTGTTAGAAGGGTATGTTTCATCTGAGGATTCCTCAGCCATCAGGACTTTTGAGTTTTTGGCCTTTAGGGCAATGGACTTCCCTTTTCTAGTACTCACTTCTTCATTAAATTCAAGCTCATAGACTTTGAGAGATCCAATGAGCTCTTCTAGAGTGAGAATGTTATGGTTCTTTGCTTCCTAAATAGCAGTGACCTTAGGTCTCCAGTGCTTGTGTAAGCTCCTCAAAATATTTCTGACATGATCTATATTCTCATAAGTTTGTCCAAAGGATCTTAGACCATTTGTGATAGTTTGGAATCTTCCAAACATTTGATCTATGGTTTCATGTTCATCCATTTTAAACAGTTCATACTGGTGAACCAGCATGCTTATCTTTGACTCCTTCACTTCGGATGATCCTTCATGAGCTAGGGCTAGAGTATCCCATATTTCCTTAGCACTGTTGCAACTATGGACTTTGTCATGCTCAAATATGGTGATAGCACACATCAAGTAGTGTTTGGCATTCAGATTGAGTTGATGTTGAGTCTTTTGTTCAGCAGTCCATTGAGCTCTAGGAATAACAACTCCATTGTCACCTCTTGGCTTTGTATAGCCAATTTCAATAAGCTCCAAGATATCCACATTATGTGCATCAACAAAAGCCATCATTCTCTTTTTCCAGTAGTCATAATCACTACATCAAATAGAGGAGGTATGTTGATAGCTTGTCCTTCTGTATCCATGCTTGCTGGATCGTACTCCCTTAGAACTTGTTAGATGCTCAACCCTTTCGAGGCTGAGCTCTGATACCAACTGAAGTTACACAGGGAAACACAAGAAGGGGGTTGAATTCTATTTCTTAAAAGTTTTTCGAAAATCCTATCTAAAACCTTTTAGAATGCAAGAAATGAAATAAACACACAGTAAAAGCCTTTTTAGAAGAGTTACCAAACTCAGAATCAAGTCCTCACAATTAATATAAACGAAAACTGTAAAGAGATAGGGATAGAAGATTCACAAAGATGTTTTATCCTGGTTCACTCTATTCCAACCAAGAACTACGTGCATTCCCTTCTACTTAAAGGTTTTCTCCACTATAATCTAATAGTTTTACAAGTATTCTTTCACCTACTTCTTCAAGCTTACAACATACAAGTATTCAACACATCATCATGCTAACAAGTATTCTTTTCTAGTCAAGCCTTTTCGGGCTCTCTCTAAGTTTTTTTTGAAGGGAGGCTCTTTCTAACTTAAGAGATAAAAAAAAGTATGATCTACTAACTCACAATGTGTGAGCATATGAAAGATTTAGATCAAGGATTACAGAGCAATCGAGATAAAGTTTTACAGAGATTAGGCACTTTCAAATATTTGAACTTGTAGTTTTTGTCAAGTTCTGTAACCTTCTTCACTGGGGTCGTCCAGTATTTATAGAAGGTCTTCAGCTTGAGCTCTTTCTTCTTCAACAGTCTTCAAGAAATATCCGTTTCGAGATAGCATTAAATGGTAAGATCTGTTATGTTTGATAACTTGATATGTGATCTTCAGAAAAGAACTCTTGGTTATCAGAAAGCTCGAAATGGTTATGTCACTTGTGTTGTAATCAAAAGTAGCCTTTTGTCTTTCCTTCTTTGCACTTAAGGCTTTGTTTGTGAGTTTGGAGAGGAAGGAAATGGAGGGGATCAAAGGAGAAGGAAATGGGAGGGAGGGGAGGGGAAGGAGAGCGTTATCCCTCCCCTTGTTTGTGAGTGCATATTGTATGAGGGGAAGTAAATTGAGGGTTTATAACATACTTTTACAATCTTACCCTTATTTAAGAAAATTAACATAAGTAATATTTTTTAAATAATATTAAAGTATAAAATAAAATAAAAAAATATTTTCTCCAAAAAAATATATTCATGCACTAATTTTTTTCTACATTTTTTCCTCACTCTAATTTTTTTATGTCCATAAATTTAGAGATATTTTTTTAAAAAAAATAGTTTATCTTTCAAAAAAGTTTATATTTCTCTATAAAAGTATTTTTTCTCTCTAAAAATAAAAACATTCTCGGTCAAATATTTCAAAAAACACTCACTCCCAGGTTCCCAACTAACGAAGACCCTCTCCCTCTTTTCTCTTTCTCAAGCTCTCACTCATTCACATTCTATCTATATTTTGTAAGAATAGGACCCTCTGAACTTCCATCAAATCTCTTATCATCTATGCACAAAACACAAGAATGCTGGTGCCCAACAACAAAGACAATGCATCCACGGCACAGAAAATAGCGTCGTATGTAACCACCGAATGAGGTGCAACAAGAAACACATCTCAGACCTCACCTCACTAGCAATGTCGGCGTCTGCTCCAGTTGAAATTGTTAAGGATACATTGGTAAATTAGGTCGATTATCCTCCAAAATCCCCCCATTTGGGGGAACTGTGAATATTGCATTCTGGAGGGTTTTGGAGGGTTTGTAAAACTCCTGAAAACCATCCCCTCCATTTTGTGAAACTCCCAAACAAGGGTGATATCCCACTTTCCCTTTCCTTTCCCTTCCTTCCCCTCCAAAATTTAACTCCCAGACACACCCTAAGTTAAATTTACAACAGCTTGTGTCAGAGTACAAAGTTTTTGTGTAAACGATGGTACTATGTTTCTTTTACCAATAAACAAAATATAAACAATTGACATAACATAGGAAAGAGACATGGAAGCTTTCGAATTAAATAAACAATCATTTGAAATAAATTTGCTGACTAGCCGGGTTCAAAAAAGATACGTCTTTGGACGTGTGTTTTCATTATGGAACAAATAACAAACTAGGTAGTCTACTTAATATCTCGTCTAGTAGTTCTACCGGGTAGACTAGTTTAACTTTACTCATCTAGCTCTTATCGGGTAGTCCACTTATAAGGTCGTCTATAATTTTCTCGGGTGGACTACAAGTCTTTGGACTTGTTCTTTTTCCTGATAGACTTATGACCTCGTGTAGTGCTTCTCTCACTTTATTAAGTTTTAGAGACTCGTCTAGTGTTTTTGTTTTAGACTATTTCTTTACTAGATGATTTTTAAGACTCGTCTAGTGAACATAGCTTGGACCCACGATGCTTTTGGACTATCCTAAGCAACTTTAGAGTAGTTTCCTCATCTAGCGATAATCAAAACAGTCTTGTATGCTAAAAATAGACAAGTTAGTTCACACATAACTTTGCCATAAAATTTTAATCTTTTTGTTAACATCAAAACTTACGAGATTATTTAACCATAACCACTTTGGTTCTAACAGCTTTAGCATTGACTTGCTATTTTGTCTTCTACTTTGTTGTCATGTTTGCTTTTGGAATTTCTGTTCCTTTGTCATCTTTAGGTACATAGAGACCTTCATCAATGATATCTGAAAGATCAGAGTTAGTGGATTGTAGAAACCACTTCATCTTTTCTTTCCACTAGACATAATCTTCTCCATTGAAGTATGGAGGTCTAAACATGGAGGATCCTTCTCTTGCATGGTTTTTGCTTGAGCTAGCTTCTCCTGCCATTTCCAAATCTTCTTGTCTACACTATTAGGTGCTCAACCCAGAGGCTAAGCTCTGATACCAACTGAAATAACCATAGTTAACATAAGAAGGGGGGTTGAATTGTGTTTATCAACTTTTTCAAATTCTTTGAAAACATTTTCACTGGCACAATAAGCAAACAAGTAAAGAAATAAATATTAGACGAGTGAGTCGTCTAATTCTGAAACAGCACACACACAAGCAGTGAAAAACTTAGAGAGATTTGATATTCACAATTTAAATCCCAGGTTAAAACCTGAATAAAAAAAACTCTTAAATAAAATAAAGAGATTAAGGGAATGAATATCACTCAAGATATTTATACTGGTTCACCCCAAATCCAGCAGGGCTACGTCCAGTTCTTGGCAGCACCAAGTATTTCCACTATAACTGATTAGATTACAGTACAAGTATTCTTTTCACATGTTGCCTCTCCAGGCTCACTCTTAAACAAGTATTCTTTTCTCACCTAGCCTCTCCAAGCTCAACAACTAAAAAGGTAAAAGAGTTTGTGTAATTAATAAAGATTTTCTAGTCTTTCTGGTAACACTCAGAGAGTGGTATAAATATGATAGTGAAATACTGCATATTAATATCAAATGATTGAAGAGATAATCAGTGAAAGAATGAAGGAGTGAATGAGCAGAGTAAATACTTCTTTGAACATACGCAAAATCTCTAACTTCATCTTCATGGTCTTCTCTATTTAGGCTTTAATTAATTTATCCGTCAGAAACAAACTTCAAAAGGTGATTTTCTTTAACTTGAAGTTCTGGGATGCCGTTAATGCTAAAGAGTCATTCTGAGTATCATTAATTGCTTGGGTATGTTGGACATTGACATGAGCGACCAAGAGTACACTTTCATTCTAAAGCGTTGTTGTACCATAGGTGCATCAGTGATGCATTTGTACTTGCAGCAGGGAACTTTCCCATTTCAATGCAACACTCGGTTCACCTTTTAGAAAGTGATTTTGTTTTGTACTTTAAAGAGTGAAAAGCAGTTGACTTTATACAGAGGTAGCATGTTTATTCCTTAAAAATTGAAAGAATAATTTCTTTATTCTTCATGCTTGGTGCTTTTGTCCAATGGTCTTCGATGTCTTCGAATAAGGTATCTTGAACATACCGACTTGGACTTCATTCTAACAACTGATTGGTAGATGGGTACAGTAGTGTCCATGTTTTAGACGGGTGCACTGATTCAGTTTATAGACAGGTGTGTAAACTATTTTCAGACGAGTGTGCATTGATGGACCTTCAGTGCTTAGACTTTACCATGTCATCTTCTTAGACAAGTATTTGATCTGAGATGACTTGATTTCATGCTGAGCTATCATTTTATAGACGAGTGTTTTTTCAGGCAAGTTTAAAAAACTGCTTCTTAGGAAAACTTAGACGTGTTAGACCTAGATGTGTGATCCTTAAAAAAACATTTTTATGCACACTTAAACACTCTCATTAGTAATTTCACATGGTTCAATATAACCATACCTTAATGTCAATAATATATTTATATATATAACCATACTTAATATGTTTGGAATCATCAAAACTTGGAGAGAATTCACACATTAAATGTGTCTTAGAAGTTTGAGGTCTCAACATTCTCTACATTTTGGCATAAAGTAGATGATTAACTACTTCAGGAAATTTGACTTTATCCATTTAAGGTAAAGTTGATATGTGATCATCTAGTTACTCTAACTAAGTGAGGTAATGACCCAATTAAAATAATAATATTTTCACTAGCTCCGTCTAAAATAACACAGAGAGGCTAAAACAATTATTTTATGATTTATCTTCCTCGGACATATACCACGTAAAGGAATTACTATTTCACAGTGTGAATCCGTATCGGGTATCAAAACACAGTCCGATTCTTATCTGAGTTTTTAATTCGAATTCGATTGAATTAACAGACATAAAAAATTAATATTATTTATAATTCCCAAATTATATTTCTCAAACAATTTATTCACAGAAGAAATTAATTAACAGATAAAACATTTTTTGAGGTGTTACAAATATGTTCTCTTACTGTTGGGATGTTTGTATAACCTTCATGTCTAGAGAGAGGAGAATCAAGTTGCCGATTTTATAGTAGGTTATGCACTATAAAAAAAAGACTGATTACCGACGGCCAAAAGCCGTCGGAAAAGGCAAAAAGTCATCGGTAATCAATGTTTACGACGGACAAGTATCCGTCAGTAATAAGCGCGTAGGAAAGGCTTTCCGAAAGATTTGGGCCGTCCGTCAGAAATTTCTGACGGCCTTGTCCGTCGGAAAACTGGTCACACAGAGCCCCTCCGTATCGACGGGCATATCCATCGGTAAGTGTCAGTCAAAATTACTGACGATCATATCCATCGGAAACTCTAATCTACACTTATCGACGGATCAGTCCGTCGGAAACGAGGTATTTTTTTATATTAGATTTTTTAAATTTTATTTTAATTAGTAATTTTAATTGATTTTTTTTATTTTGTTTTATATTAATAATTATTTATTTATTTTTTAAAATTTAAATTTTTATATTTTAAATACTAATTATTATTATATTTTATTTTAATTAATTATTATATTATTAATTAAAAAATTGAAATTACAAATAAAATTAAAAAAGTAATTAAATTAAACTTAAATTAAAATAAAAACAAATTCAAAATATAATCCATACATAAAATATTCGTCTAGCTACAAAACACTACTACATCTATAACTATCCTAATACTCATGACCATAATAGCCGTCATCGTCGTCCTGGCAGGGGGAGTTCACCGGCGTCAGATGACCATCAAGCTGCGGCTCAGAAGACACCAGCATCATGCGGCTGCGGTGGTGGATCGGTAGAAGTAGTGGAGGGCTGGCTGGCATGGAGGACCCCCTGCAGAGTGTTGCGCCTCTCTGGTGGGAGGAAATCGAGCACAGTGATCATGACCGTAGAGAATGTATCCATCGGCTGCATCATGCACTCATTCGCCTCCTTCTGCTGCTGTGTAACATCCCTGGCTGCTCTATGGATTGACGACTGTCCCCACAGACCAACACAGGTCTTTTCAGCATGCTTTGTCCTCACTCACACGCTTCCCGGGAAGCCCCAAAATTGCTCCAAGTCAAGCACGCTTAACTGTAGAGTTCTTAAGTGATGGGCTACCGAAAAGAAGATGCATCTTGTTGGTATAGGTAGTACCCTCAATTCATATAAGACATCCTCAACTGTATAGTCCCATACCTACACAGTCTTAGGATCCCTCTCATTCAGGTGTGTAATCGGTTCATTCATGTGTCCCTCCGCCTAGAAGCCTGCCAGGAGCCGCTCCTTGTCCGTGCCTTCTTGCACCGGCGACCACTCCCAGCCCTCGTCGGCACCTGGGTGTTACATGCTGCACCTCCTGCCTCAACCGCTTCACCTCCTGTGTCCTGTGAGCCGGAGGATGTAGGCTCCCGAATGGTCAAGCTCGGCATCGACCCCCGATGGATGGACTTGGATAGGGCCACAGTACCGTAAATCCCCCCTTCTTCTTCCCACTCGCCACATCAATCCAGACCTGAGTCTGTAGTCGCTCAACCTCGGCGGGGTCCAGCTGGGAAGGATCTGAGGCACTAAAGCAGGAGGCAACCTCAGATGCTACCTGACTAAACCTATTATTGAACTCCTCCTACGATCAATACATCACAAACATTATTAAACTATAATAATAACATATAACATAATTTAAATATAAAAAGACACTTTAACGCACCACGGTCAACCTCGATCTCTCATCAACAAAAAACCCATTGTCCTCGTGAATATGCGTCTGCTCAAAGATCGTAGGGACATTAACGGACCGGATAAGCTCTCGTGCCTGCAACCGACACACGGTTATAATCAATTAGTTATAAAATAAATTTTAAATAAAAATATCCATTTTATAAATAAAATTATTTATATATGCATACCATGTTAATGACATGCTGCATGTGGCTAATCGAACCACCAGTGTGCATGCTCCCACCATTCTCGGAAGCTCGATTCCTCTTCACCTGCTGACACTTGACATGGTCGGAGTGCCCCAATACGCACATAGCTGGGCCCAAATGTTGGGCCCGATGTAATCCGGACGTATCTGGCTCTCCCTAAGGTTATGGAGCATGTCCTCAGTCTCGCAGCTGCTCGATCGTCAAAGATAGCACGTATCTGTGAGGCATGTTCCGGTAACCAATGCACAAGGTCCTGTTAACAAAGAAAAAGTATTAATAACATTATACAATATATATATATATATATATATATATATATATATATATATATATGTATGTATGTATATGTATATATATATAATGCGTGAAAAATAAAGGGAAAATTACAGGAAATAATAAACAACAACTTACCCCGAATCGTCTGAAGATATGATGGATAAAGCAAAAATTTTATAATTTTATTAATTCAACAATATGACAACCAACAAATATATACTTATTGAATAGTAACTAAAATAGTCAAAGTTAAAAAACATTAAATTAAATAAAACTTACGATCTAGAAACAGGCCAGACCCATGGTCGATCCTCAGGTGTGGGAATCATAGCCCACTCAGGCATGTCCTCCGTCGTGGCCGACTGCTACACAGACGATGACGATGGAATGGCCGTGTCACGATCGTATGCAAGCGCGGATGATGAGGATGGAATGGTTGTGTCCGGCTGTGGCAGCATCCCAAGAGTCGGCATAAATGATAAACCTGCTGGCTGTGTGGCCGACGCAGTCGATGATTGTGGTGGTGGTGGGTGTGGTATAGGTCCATAGGGGGCGGGGAGTAGCCGACTAGTGCGCGTCGTGGCGCAAAACGGGTGGAGGTCTGGACGTGGGTGGAGGATGGGGTAGTGTTGGTCTGGGATGGTGTAGTATGGGTAGGGGATGGTGTAGTATAGGTCGGTGAGAGTGTAGAATGGGTGGGGGAGGCTCTTGTAGGTGCCGCTGGGGTGGGTGCGGAAGGGATGGAGGTGGGTGCGGTGGGTCGAGAGGGACCGGCAGCAAAACGAGCAAGCACCTGGGACTTTATGGTATATCGTCCCCTCTTAGCCTTCCCATTCCCCTTATCACCGCTTGGTGGGGGGCGAGGCGGCTGTCCTCCTGATGCTGACGTATCTATTTTTATAGCACAATTATAAGTCAATGTAAAAACAATAAATCAATCGACATCTAACAGACTAATCTAAGCAAAAATTTAAAATACAGCAATATTTGTCAAGTCTTACATTTTATTGCATAAGCAAATATTTAAAATACAATAAAAATAACTTAACAGTAAAATTACTATTCGGACTCAGTATCGTCATCTGATTGTAAGTCCGACTCTTCTTCTTCTTGCATTGAGTCATCACTTTGGATATCTTCCTCTGATGATGCATGCATCGATGACTGATTACCAATGACCACTGAAGTTGGCACAGGCAAACACAAGAAGGGGGTTGAATTGTGTTTGTTAATTATTTTCGCAAATACCCTTTTTGAGAAACCTTTTCACAAGCAGAAGATAAAAAGTTTAAGCACACAAGAAATCTTTTATAAAATATTAACAAAACCAAAATCAAATCCCACAGTCAGTATAAATAAATAGAACTGTAAAAGATAAGGGATAGAAAATTAACTCAGGTATTTTATCCTGTTCACTCTCTTCCAACCAATAGCTACGTCCAGTCCCATCCACTTGAAGGATTTTCTCCACTATTTCCAAACAGTTTCTACAACAAGTATTCTACACCTCTCCAGGCTACAAGTATTGCTTTCTTGCCAAGCCTCTTCAGGATCTAATTCAATCACAGAGATTTTTCTTAAGATCTTTCTAACTCACTATATGTGAGGGTATGGAGATTTAAGATCTACTGAATATTTTTACAAATATTCAACCTTAAGAATTACAGACTTTTGCTTTACAAAGGGAATATGAGCTTTGAATATCTTGCAAATGTTCAAAAGGCAAAAGTTGTTCTTCAGTGCTTGAGACCTTCTATATATAGTGGTCTTCAGCTTCTCTTGTAAATCTTCAACGGTATTCGAATAGTCCCGTTATAGAGATAGCATTAAATGCATGATATCCGTTGAGACTGATAGCTTGATTTTGGACGTATTGAAAAGCATCATTGGTTATCAGAGAAGCACGAAATGGAGGCTCGCTGTCCTGAGCAATTTTACTTTAAAAAAACTTTCTTTCCTCCTTTGTGTATAACCCAGCTTTTGTCCAGTAATAAAGTTGTCATCGTACAGATCGTTTTGCAATTCCAATTGAACTATTTTCTTTTTGTATTTCCTTGATAGTACTATGAATTTTCTCACAAAGGAACAAGGCATTAACCAGATAAAACAATTATAAAGAACATATATTCCATTGAAATAAATATCAATCATTTGAATTCAATGTGGTCCAGGAATGAGACAAGTCAGAAACATATACGGTTTTGACATGCACATCTCAGGAGGAAGATTGCACGGTGTAACAATCATTGGTCAATATGAATATGGCGAGGCTGACACCTGAATGTACAGGGTAAAACCATCTAAGACAGCCTAAGTCGTACATTGTGAGGATCTGATGCAAAATCAGGGTGTACCCGATCGAAGTGCTTCCAGGCTTCACCATCAGAAGGGTGGCGTATAACGCCAGGACTTCTTCTATTTTCATAATGCCACGTCATCTGTCTCGCAGTTTGCGTTGATACAAACACACTCTGTAACCTTGGAATTATTGGCAGATAGAACATTGCCTTCGCAGGAACTGGTTTGTTCTTACTACGGTCACTACTTTGAACGCGGTACCTGGGTGTCTGACAAAATTTACATTCTTCCAGCACACAGTCATTTGTGCCCGAATCACTGTCATAATATAGCACGCACCCGTTCGAACAACAATCAATCCTCTTAGCCCCCAACCCTAGTTTCGACACCAACCGCTTCGCATCATAATAACTTTTTGGCAACAACTCTTTGAAAGCTGTCACATCTTAAAGCATTTTACAAAAAACAACAAACATTGCTCGGGGACATTCCAAATGGACTTGCAAGCTAGAAGCCTAACGCAAATTGATCATTTTGAATCTGATGCCCCCTTTAAACAATGGCTTATTTGTCTCTAACAATAGATTGTAGAATCTCTGCACTGATTCATTAGGAGGCTCTTCCATGTCATCAGACTCATTCACCTCAAAATTCCTATGTTGCCCAAGACAATCATCCACCATCATATGCATTGACTGGAGTTGATCGACATAGTCGTCGTGTAAGCCACTGCCTGATGCACCCATGTCAAGATCGTCACCACCAACTTCATTTAGATCAATATCTGACAACTCCTCACCATGATCAGTCCATATCTAATAATTAGGGTTGAACCCACGTCAGTATAGGTGTAACTTCACGTCATCATCACTCAAAACTGTTGTATAGTTGCAATTTATGCATGGACATCTAATCCCCCCCTCCCCTATTCGGCATAATCACAATGTTGCTTGGCTTTCGATATAAAATCCTCAACACCATCTACAAATGATTGTTTAATAAGTCGTCTCCCAGACTCTTACCACTAGTGCAAAATAGGTAATAAACAGGTAAGGTTAACGTCTGTTAAGTAAAACTTAGACGTTAAAAAGGAGGCGGTGGCAGTTCTGTAATTATCAGGTTCATTTAAATGACTTTTTACGTCAGTTGTTTAAACAACCGACGTAAAAAATGACACGGTTCACCTTTTACGTCAGTTGTTCAAACAACTGACGTTAAAAGTTCATCTTTTACATCAGGTGTTTATACAAGTGACATAAAAGATGACCTTAATTATAACGTCAGTTGTATAAACAACTGACGTAAAAGGTGGAATCAAATTAGAAATTATAAACTCGCACGCCTTCCTTATTCACCATGCACTCTCACTACTCTATGCCTCTCTTCTTCCCTAACCCTTGTCCAGCACCGTGATCGCGACCGAGGTCTTCTCCACCATCACCGCTGCGAGTTCTTCTCCGCCACCACCGCGACAGTATTCTCTGGTGAGTCATCTTCTCCCTACTCTTCTCTCTTCTCTCGTGTCTTCTATCTCATTTAAGGGTATTTTTTTCTCATTTAAGGTTCTCCTTCACTCTACTTCACCATTGAGCCCTAACAGAATACACTCTCCTTCACCACTAAGCCCTAACAGAAGCGATCGTATTCTCTGGTAATGCCCTACCTTTGTGAACTGTGTGAAAATATGTCGGAGTCTTTATCTGTTTCTTCGTTCTGATAAATGGTTTGTAAATAGCAATGTTGAAATAGTGATGTGGTATAAGTTGTGTTACTGTGTTTATCTCTGTTATATGTATGGAGGGTATTTTGTTGATAACTGGTATTTGATGGAGTTTGATAATGGTGATAGGGAATTTTGATTTGTTAAGGTTCATAAAACCAGTAGGAAAACCATGTGTTTGAAATGGTACCTAGACTTTGATAAGTTATTTTCTACACTTTATATATGGCTGCTAAAGAGACTAATCTATTGTTAAAAAAATTCAAAACTCGGTTGATAGTCCGAGAATATATGCAAAAAGTTCACTAAAGAGAGGGATATGAACCTCATTTTTTATGGAATGCCTAATAGTAACGGAATGTTCTATTGGCCTTGTGTCAAGTGTTTGAATACGAAGAAATGTATTTATCTATTTATCTTTATCTTTAGTTATCCATGTTAAAAAATATATTTTAATATTTACCGTTTCTGAACAGGCATACACATGGATCACTCGGACCCGCATGCACGGGAGGACACTATGGGGCCTACGCAGGACCCTATGGGGCCTATGCAGGACACTATGGGGACTATGCCTGATGATACTATAAGTTTACATGTTATATACTATCTTTATTCTTTATTTATAATGTAAGTCTAAGTTCTTTATATATTCTTTATTTATCTTTGTTATACATAACCCTCTAATTTAACATTTTTTTGTCCAAACAGACATAACAGTCTCGAAGGAAACGGGGTAGAGGAGCTACGTCATTGAAGAAGTTAGAGAAGGCTAGGCAAAGTGGTCAGCCTCTTGAGGTGTCCTTTGATGCTAAACTAAAGCCCCAGGGCCCCCGTGCTATTGAATTTAAATCGTGGGTGATTCTACAAACCAAGCAGCACGTTAGCATCCTATACAACCATTGGAATGACGTTCCACAGAATGCTACGGATCAGATTTGGGAGGCTATCACGGTATTTTACTTTTACATTCTTTTGATGTAAATTATTAAATAATTATTTGAGTTCCAATTCATCCTGTTTGTTATGTATTTAATGTGTAGATAGCTTGGACCGTGCCGAATGACGAGCATCATCGGGCGAAATGGCTCTCATTGGGGGCAAGGCGTTGGAGTGGGTTAAAGCATGATCTTACTAGGCACTATGTATCTGGGAATAAGAAGCTTGATAAGATTTTCTTGGATTACCCCTGGATTGATAGGGAGATGTGGGATAAATTTGTTAGCATTCGACATGGGGACACATTTCAGGTTAGTTGATGAAGTTAATTTATTTATGCTTCTTAGAGATCATTTAAGTAAAGAAATTAAATTATTTAACTTTATTAATTATGTGTTTTTGTTTAAACAGGCTAAGGCGAAGATGGGTAGGTAAAATCAAGCTAAGAACATCCACACCCACACCTTGTCTCAGGGTGGGTACACCACTAGGATTGACGAGATGATGGCGGAGAAGCTTAGGGTGAAGCAGGAGGAGCTGGCTGTGAGGATAGCAGCTGGAGAGGTGCCTGAGGGCATACCTCTTGATCCTCCGTCTCCATCCCGCGCGAGAATGTTTAGTTAGCTGGCCGAATGAGGCTCTTTTAAAGCTGAAGTCACTCGCGATGTGGAAGAAAAGATTGTAAGTAACTACCTATATGCATTTATAGTTGATATTTGTTTATGGTTGATATTTTTAAGGAACACCTTTCTCTTACATGTTTTTTCAATTCTTCATTGTAGATGGAGCTTAAGGAAAAATGCTTCCAGGGCTCATTTGTCCCTTCTGGACGCCGGGACATATTGCTCACTGCTCTAGGCAAGGATGACCATCCTGGTCGGGTGATCGGTGTTCCAGAGACAATGGGCATCAAAGAATATTATGCCAAGTCTACTTCACGAAGGCGGGTCGTTGATGAGCTGCACTTACATAAACCATTACACAAAAGTACCTTTTCGACCCTGCCATTACAGACCAGCTGACGAGCCGCTTCTTATCCAACCCAGCTTTCAAGCAGGTGCTTTTTAGGAAGCTTGCCTCCGTGGGTTCCCAGGACACCGCAGGAGCTGCCAACCCTTCACATGTGAGCACAAAAGAGAGCTATAATAGGACACATGTGGATGTGGATGAGTTGGCAGAGAGGGAGAGGGAGTTGGAGGTCCGATGCCATGAGCTTGAGTGTGAAGCGAAAAGGCGAGAGTTTGAGCTGGCACAGCGGGAGCTCGAGTTGGCATGGAATGTATATATTCATTATTAATGTCCAAATTTGTCAATTAATTACTTATGTTTTTTTTAATTATCAATAACTTATATACCTGATTTATTTAATATTAAAGGCAAAGGCGGGTAAGATTTCTCTCATGACTCGATTGTTCTCGATTGGTGAGGATTATGCGCCCGTGCTTTTTCAATGGGAGTCGGAGCATGATGGTTGACTGGCACACCCACTTCATGAGCATGAGCTTGGATTTATATTCAGTGGTGATGCTATTGGGTATTTTTGCAATGATAGCCAGCAACTATCGACCACGGTTGTGAGTCTTTGGTCGACGTAAGTATTCTTTATAATTTTATAATTAATTTAATTTGTATATTTTATTTGAATTTTATGATTTACTGTATTCATATCGTAGTCATCTCCATCGACTTCAACTCGAGAGGGGAGACAACCTATTCGGCTTCTTAGAGCCCTACTCCCTTCAGCCTGAATTCTTTGACAATAAAAAAGAAGTCACATCGTACTAAACAAGATTACTCGGAGGTGATTATCACAAGGAGCTATATCTGGCACTGTACATAATGAACAACCATTGGCAGTTGCTCGTAATTCATCCTGCCAGGCATACTGTCATCTTCCTATGCTCTCTCCATGAGGACCCGCCACGGGAGGTGGTGAAACCTATCAATAGGTGAGTAATTAATCTTCTATTTAATTTAAGTTTTGAAATTTGTTTTTATTTAACAAACATGATGAATTGGTTAATTGACATGAATATTCTGTTTATGATAGTGCGCTCAAGACTTGTAGTTTGAGCTGTGCCAACGGGAGGAGTAGGACTCCTAAGTCTAAAGGAAATCCTGATTGGATTATCCTCAGGTTGGTAGTTTGTTAAATAGTATATAATATTAGAATTACTAATTACTAATTCCAAATATATATGTTTATTTAACTGACATTAAATTTCATTTCTTTCGTAGTCTCGATATCAGCTAAACGGTTGGTCGTGTGGATATTATGTGATGCAACATATGTTGAACATAGTCTCCGCATCTATTACGGAAGGATGGAAGAGGGTAATAATACTTAATTAAACAACTTATTTAATTATATATTACAGTTTTCATTTTCATTGCGTTAATTAATGTTACCGTCATTTATTTTAACTTGCGCAGGCTTTTAACAATGACCAATCTCCTGTAAACAAAAAAGAGTTCAATGACTTGAGGACGCGGTTTGCAGAATTTTTCTTCAACTATGCTAAAGAGAAAGGATTGCGTGCAAGTATACCTCCGGAGTATATAGAAGATGTGTAGTTAGTAATTAGTATAGAAACTTATATGTAGGTGTGTAGTAATTAGTATGTTTTTTATCCCCCCATTTGTTCCTTAATTTGTATATATATACTTTTATTTTATTAATGAAATTTAAGTGAAATATTGGACTATTACTAGACTGTTTACTGGACTGGACTGTTTACTGAATGCAGGGATAGTTGGGGGAAGGGATATATTGTAACAGAATTTTAAAACAAACAAACAAACAAACAAAGCCTTTAACGTCATTTTTAATAAAATCTGACGTTAAAAGTTAAGCTTTTAACGTCGGTTGAATGAAACAACTGACGTTAAAAGTGTACTTTTAACGCCAGTTTTGTAATCAACTGATGTTAAAAGTGTACTTTTAACGTCAGTTTTGAACTGACGTAAAATATTACACTTTTAACGACTGCTCCAATAACGTCAGGATTTTTCAGATGTCAAAAATCAATTTTGACTGACGTAAAAAGCACTTCCTGCACTAGTGTACCTACCATACACCCAACTACGGCTCGAGGGATAATATTCCATCCTTCTGCATTTTCAGATAAATTGACGTATTTTTAAACATGATACTATGACCCTGAATCGCTCCCTTTCTTTAAAAGGTGTGGCCCTATCCCATTCGAGAAAAACTTTTTTCACCACTGTATTATACTAGTTAGTCATTACTTCTCATGTGTTATAGCTGACGAAATTTCAGCAGCATTTCCCATCGGTCTCCAAGTACACGACTTGACCGCAATACCACAATCAAGTATGGATCCGGAGAATAAAAGGAAATGTATAGAACCGATATTTCATCAACTATTTAACATATGAGAATCAATGAGTAGCTCTTATAGCAGTGGAGAAAAATTTTCTTCCTAAACTGTCCCAATTGGGCAATTCAAGATTCAATAAAATGAGCGATATCTTGACCACGAGTACACACGCTCAACAATAGTAAACCTTGAACGGGAAACTAAGGTTTTTCTCAAGAACGTATTAATTATACTCTAAGAAAATAAAACTTTAAGTAATAGGGATATTTTATATAAATAATTGACATTATTAGCAAAAAAACCAAACACAAAATTAAGCAACCATCATAATCAAAGCATTAACAAATAAAATTCCACATGTTTTAAATTATACGTCTAACTTTTGAATAAATCATTTGTTTCTTATATTAATTTTATTTATTCAAAAAAAAATTGATTATTTTATTTACTCTATTTTTAATGTAATGTAATTATTTAGTTATTTACAAACTTAATTACTTATTTACAAACTAAAATTAAATATTGGATACTAAATTACTTAATGACTTAATTACTTATTACAAACTTAATTTTATTATTGTTTACTAAAATTAATCTTATTTGCATATTTAACTATTTTGCTATTCAATTTTCTTAACACTTTCTGTTTTAATCACGGTCGATTTCGTCAACGCTTTCTCGAAGGGCATCATTTGTTTTTTAAATTATATGTAGTTATTCAATCATTTTTAAATTTATTTATTCAATCAAATTTAATTATTATGTAATTACATAGTTGTTTACATATTTAATTTTAATATTTTTTTATACAATTAATTTTATTTTATTTAGATATTTGACTAGTGGTTTTCAATTTTTTTACACTATTTGCTTTAATCACAGTCGATTTCTTCGTGCACACTCTCCGATGCACCATGAGCAGCTTTTCTCGATGCACCATGAGTAGCTAATCGTGTTTGCTAGGTACAATTTTGTATTATTTTATAATACTAAAGTCGTTGAGATCCAACACTTAAGCTAAGGTTAAGGTTTTATATTAACGTTGCATCATTGGCATAATCAAATAAACAACATTATATTATAATAAAATTCACCCTCAGCCTCAAAAATTAATCATAAATTAACAAGTAAGGATATGGGATAAGTTTTAGTGACCACAACCAGAAACAATTCAAAAATACCATTGCACACTAGCAAGACACATTCAAGTCATGAAATTCAAATACAGTTTATCTCAATCACAGGAAATGCTAAGAAAGGGGAAAAATCAAAAAAAAAAAAAGAATTAAATAGATTACTTGAGGCTAAGAGGAGGTGAAAACAACAAGTTGGGTGGCTCACGACGGTGGCGGCGGTGGCAACCCTCAAACAGATGCACACTTGCAAATAGAAAATACACAAAACAGTGAAAAAATGCACATAAATAAATACTAAATGAATAATAAAAAAACCAAAAATTGCATTCCACAAAAGCTGGGGTGGTGGTGGCTGTGTGGTGGCTTGTAGAGGTGGTGCTAGGGGCGGCGGAGACTGGGGGGAGGGTGTGGTCGCGAGGAACAATGCGGGAAAAGGAGAGAGAGAGGGAGAGGCCGAGAAGAGAAGACAGTGGGTGGCGAGGGTGGCTCGTCGCGTGCGGTGGCTGCGCCTTGTCTTTGAGGAGAAGATGTGGTGGCTCGGCGCATTGTCTTTGGGAGGAGGTGGTGGGCAGAGAGGGTATGGGAGGTTTGAGTGTGAGAGAAGAGAAAGGGAGAGTGGGGGGGAGAGGGTTTGGCCAGTGGTATAACAATTTTTCCGACAACCATAACATTTCTGGCTGCTTTTGTTGTCGGTAAATGAAATTTTTGAATTTTCGACGAAATATTCCGTTGGTAATGTACATCAAATTTCTGACAGACTTTCCGCCGCTATTGTCCTCAGCGTTTCGCACGACTATTCCGTCGGTAACATCTAGCGCCAAAAAAAAATTGCCTTTCCCGCCATACTTACCGACGGAAATTGCGATGGAATGATCGTCGGTAACATGTCCGACTGACTTTCAGTCGGTAAAGTTGGAAACTTTTCATATTCATCATTACCGACTGCTATTTCTATCAGTAGTGTCTCGATTTCCGACGGACGCAAATTCCGTAGGTAAAATTCCATCGGTAAATTACACTTTTCTTATAGTGATGCTCATTCTATGGAGATTGGTTTGCAATATTTAAACTCCCCTCCGGAGGGTTTGTGGTGCTCTTCTTCATGATCTTGCTGGAGTTTCTTTTCCTCATGCATTAGTTAGTTAGTCATTTTTTTTTTCCTGTAAACCAAAAAAAAAAAATGGACGACCAAACTAGTAGTGCACTATAAATGCAGTCTAAAAAATTAATGATACTATAGAGACTTGCGTTTTAATTTAACCAAAAGTAAAATAAATTCTATCGAATTTTGCATTACAATAATAAAATATACTTATTTATTTCATAGTTTCATAAGTAGGGTGTTACAAATTCTTTGATTTTATTTGCCTCATTCTATATTAATATTACTTTGTCCTTTCGTGCTCAGTTTATTATGTTAAACTGCAGAGGAAGGCAACAGAACCCGTCTACGATATTCAGCTAAAGCCAACATTGGAAAAATATCTCTATACATTGCATAATGAAGCATGCAATTTTTCATGAATGCTCCTGTGGTTTCCTGCCATAAACAAGACATAAATAAAAATTCAATTAACAATATAAAAATAATAAATAAATTATTTATATATATATATATATATAATGTTATAAATTCATCTCTTTTAATTAATAATTATGACATTTTTGGTTATAGATTTTTTCAATTTTTTTAACATATATCAATACCAATTTAATAAGTTTCATTAGTGACCTGTTGCCTTTATCTGAGTCAATCATTGATTCAAATTTTATACTCCCTCCGATGTTTTTCTTTGATATTTTTAGCTAATTATTTTTGTTCCAAAACAATGGGTGTTTTATAAACCCAATGTATAATTGATCAATTTTTTCCATCTATACCCTTGTATAGAATCAAGTTGATTTGCCTTGAAAATATATAAAACCTTCCATGAATGACCTAGTGGAGTATGGAGTATTTATTTAGATTGATAAATATCATTGGAACTTGTAAACAATTAATGGTAGAAATAAGGGTATTTTGATACAAACATACACAAATTAATGATTTTTTAATCCATGTGTAGATACCTTAAAACACCAAAGAAAAAGAACGAAGGGAGTAATATATAGTATATTATAGGAAGCTCAAGCATATATATAACTCAACTGGATTTTGATTTTCATTATATTTTTCATGGATATCCTCACAAAGTGTCCTCACATAAGGCAAAGATAGTAAATTAAGGACACATTTGGAAAAGTTTATAAAATAATTTAGTGATTATTTTTAGAGATTTTTAAAAAAAAAGCAGAAGCAGATTTGCATTTGTTTACAATCATAAAAGTCATTTTTTTAAAAAGTAGTTGGTTAAAAAAACTGATTTTTTTCAAAAGCAGATGAAAGTTGCTTTTCATTTTAACCCCCAAAATGATTTTTTTCTGCTTTTGATTATTTTCAGAAGCAAAAAAAAAAAACACATTAAAAAATTAAAAAATGATTTTATGCATAAAAAACGATTTTTTTAGTAAAATAAGTAATAACAAACGGACTCAAAATAGAGCATTATAGGCCCATTGCCTAGGCAAACTACCAGTTTAAAATCATATCCAAAGTTTTGGCAGATAGGCTTGCTTTAGTGGCTCCTAGTATCATCTCTGATAATCAAAGGGGATTTGTGATAGGTAGAAGCATAGCTGAATGCATTTGTACAGTCTAGGAGTCTATCAATTTGCTGTAAAACAGGTCCTTTTGTGGGAACAGTGCCTTGAAAATTGACATAAAAAAGGCCTTTGACACTATGGACTGGAATTTTTTGCTTAAGGTGTTAAGAGCCGTTGGTTTTGCTGAGAAATTTGGTAATTGGATCAAAGTCATCTTGTTTTCTGCCAGACTATCTTTCTCCATCAATGGTCATTCAGTAGGTTACTTTGAGTGCAAGAGAGGAGTGAGGTAAAGGAGATCCTCTTTCTCCTCTCTTGTTTTGCATTGCAGAGGAAGTCCTTAATAAGGGTTTATCCAAACTGGTTCAAGAAGGTAAACTGAATCCTATGTCAAGTCCTAGAGGTTTTGCTACCCCTAGCCATGTTCTCTTTGCTGGTGATATAATGATATTTTGTAAAGGCTCTAAGCAGAATTTGATTAATGTTATGACTATTTTCAAGCAGTATGAAGAAGCTTCAGGCCAAGTTTTAAGTCCAGAAAAAAGCAGATTCTTCTCAGGCTCTATTCCTTCTAGGAGAGTAGCCATGATCAGTTCAGTTCTTGGGTTTTCTGCTGGTTCCCTACCCTTTGTTTACTTAGGTGTACCTATCTTCAAGGGTAAGCCAAAGTCCACTCACCTGCAGTCAATTGCTGACAAATTAAAAGCCAAGTTGGCTCTTGGACGGGTGCCTTGCTTTCAATAATGGGCAGGGTGCAGGTTGTAAAGTTTGTGATCCAGGGTTCTCTCTTGTACAGCTTCCAGGTTTACACTTGGCCTTCAGCTTTGCTTAAATCCATTTACTCTTGTATAAGAAATTTCATTTGGTCATGTAACATTTCAACAAGAAAGATAGTCACTGTTGCTTGGAGCCAAGTGTGTGCTCCTTTTAATGAAGGTGGTCTTGGCATTAGACCAATTAAATCCATAAATGATACTGCAGCTCTGATGTTATGCTGGAACTTCTTCACTTGCAATGGTCAATGGGCTCAATTTTTAAGAGCAAGATTTCTAAGGAATAACAAGCCTAAATCCTCCTTTGTCAAGTCATCCATTTGGCCTTCCATCAGGAAACATCTCAACACTGTCTTAGAGAACTCTTCTTGGCAGCTTGGAAATGGTGAATCAATTAACTTTTGGATTGATAAATGGCGGTCAAACCCGATTGTAAACGGTCTTCATATTCCTGATGAATACCACTCTCATCTGTCAGCCAAGGTGAAGGACTTCATAGCAGATTTCTCTTGGTCTCTGCCTATGGACTTGGTCAGAAATTGTCCAGACCTTGCTGCTAAAATCAAGAAGCAAGTCATTCCTAGATTTGAAGGTGAGGATCATATAATTTGGTCAAAGTCAGACTCATGTGAATTGACTTTTAAAGATGCCTTCTTGTTTTTGAAACAGCCTAAACAAAGTCCTTCTTGGAGAAAACTCATCTGAAACCTTTCAATTCCTCCCTCAGTCTTTTGTTGTTTGGAGGTTGCTTCATGACAGAATGCCAACAGATGAGAAATTGGCCTCCAAAGGCTGTGCTGTTGTGTCAGTGTGCAGTCTCTTCCTAAACAGCAATGAAACCTTAGATCATTTGTTCCTTGAATGTCAGTTTGCTAAAAGATTGTGGGGCTGGTTAGCTGGAAATTTGAATTGCTCCCTGGACCTTACTTTAGTTTCCAATTCTGACAGCTTGCTCGAAAATCTCTAGTAAACATGTGCAAGTGACTATGCTGTCTGCTATGGTAAATGTCATTTGCACAATTTGGTTTTGCAGAAACCAATTGAGATTTGAGAACAAGTTGATTCCTTTATCTAAAGCAATTTCCTTGATCAGTTCAAATGTCTCTTTATCTGGAAACTGCATTGCTGGCTGTATTGAGTTCCTCTGTGAGTGACTTCATCATATTAAAACAGTTCTCCATTTTTGTTCATCCTAGGCCTGCACTTGACATTAGGCAAGTTGATTGGAAGCCTCCTCCCTGTTTTTGGGTGAAGTGCAATGTGGATGGTGCCTCTAGAGGTTCTCCTGGCACTTCGGCTTGTGGTGGTCTTTTTAGGGACTATAGAGCATCAATCCTTGGTTGCTTTGCTTTGAATTTGGGTGTTTCTTCTTCTCTTCAAGCAGAATTGTGTGGTGCTATGGTAGCTATTGAAACAGCCTTTGCTAAAGGTTGGCTTAAGTTGTGGTTGGAAACTCAAAGTTGGTTGTGGATGCTTTCAAATGCACTAAAATACTTCCTTGGAACCCGAAGAAACAGATGGAAAAATTGTTTGGCCTTGACTAGGCATATGAGCTTCTTTGTTTCCAACATCTTTAGAGAAGGGAATTATTGCGTGGATAAGTTAGCTAATCATGGCCTTTCTGCTAGTGGCTTTATATGGTGGGACTTGGTTCCTAGTTTTGCTAGGGAAGACTTTTTTCGTAATAGATTTGGTCTTCCTCAGTTTAGATTCAAGTGATTTTTTCCTGTCATGGGTTTTGGTCTATGTCCCCCATGTTTTGTATTCTTTATTTTTTATATTTTTATTAATAATATTTAGGGGCGCTGCAGTGATTGCTAGAGTAGCGGGTGTCATCCTAGCTGGGATGTCCTTCTTTACAGTGATGCTTTTGCACTCCTTTTTGCTTAAAAAAAATATATCAATTTCTCATACAAACTAACATTTTTTTAAAAAAATTCTTATTAAATGCCCTATTCTCCTTGATTATACTACCTCTGGTCCATATTATAAGAGACAAACCCTAAATCACAATGATCAATGAAAAGTCTTGAAATGAGTTAATTGTAATTAATACCCGTATATATTTCCAAAAATACCCGTTCTAATATTGATGAAACAACTCACTTGCATGAAAAATTGATATATCTCGTAAATATAAATCATATTATAAATAAGGGTAATATTGAACATTAGCATTTAATATACATAAAAATTGATGCATGTTTCTAATATTTTGGACCAAAAAATTGACTTATTTATTTCTTATAATATGGACCGGAGGTAACCTCCGAACTCAATTATAAAAAAAAAATAACTAATTTCAAGGAAGTTAGTTAATTTAGTTTAGTTGTCTTGATTTATGTATAAAAAAAAGAGTTATAATTACTAAACTATCATTTAATTGTCTAGGGAATGTGCAATACTCTTGGAAAAGCAAAGGGAGGATTGGTTTGATTGGTTAATTTTCTTGATTTTTAGAATACTTACATTAAATGAGTTTGTTGGATTTTGCTTATATTTGAGTCCAAAAATATATAGGTACTTTTATACTTATAATTGAGTGTATTAACTTGTGTCGTATTTATTGACAACACATTTAATTTATCACTAACTAAGTACAATTAATTTTTGATGTTGTGAGCTAAGCATTAATAGGATTGAAATGAACCTGTTGGGGCCAATCACCCTCTTCTAATTGAGAATTGATGATCAATTTTGCAGCACGATGAAGAGGAGTAGGGTCTCTCTCTGCCTGTACATAGGAATCAGCAATTATTTTAAGATTCGCTGGCGGTTAGGGTAATAAGAAAACATGTTGAATTTTAATTTACGATAAATGGATTCGTAATCACACATAGACACATCAAAAGCAAACCTGGCCGGCCTCAATTAAACCCATAAGTGCCCATGCTGTCTGAACGACATTTGATCGGCTTCCTTCAAGTGGTACGTATATCTGCATTATTTTTATTCACTGACACATCATGGTTGACGTCGATATAGGAGTCAATCTATTTTATTCTCATGAACAATGAACAATATACACCAAGCAACACATTCAACATTAAAAATCTCACATTTTAATATTATTTTTTATTCATCTTAAATACCATTGCTCAAATTTAGTCACCAGTAATTTTTTATTATAAATGTCAAACATTTCCATAAGTAAATATTTGGAGTTTAATGTTACCAACCACGGGATCAAAGAAATGAAGATTAGCTTCATAGGAAAAGTAGTTCTTGGAAGCATGAAAGCTTGCAAGGGAGAAGAGTTTCTCATGAGTAATCATATTGAAAAAGATGATTGATTGTGTACATTAGTGTCTTATTTATAGGCTATGCTAGATTAGGCTAACCATATGTAACTAACTCCTAACTATATGTAACTAACTCCTAACCAATTAACCACACTAACTATATATATTCTATTTACCCTCCCCAAGGTGACAATGGTGGTATCCATAGGCAGCTTGAAGTGAAAAGAAAAATAAAATCCTTCCTATATTACAAAAGAGATCAATCTACAATAAAATGCATCAGTAAAAATAAGGCCCAAACAGAAAAGAAACCATTACAAACATGAGCCCAAACAAACAAACAGTAGCTAATGAAAGAGTAGGTCCAACAGTAGAGAAGGCCCAACAGTTGACAGCTGAATTGAGAATTGAAGAATGGCCCAGCCAAACACTCCAGCCTCTCCACTCAGTGACTCAGCTGTTCTATGCTGGAACTTTCGAGAAGATCTGCCTCCGCCAGGATCATGAGGCCGAGGTTCATGGCAGAGGAGCTCGCGGAACCATCTTCTCCACTGCGCAGACCGCCGACGGTTGTGTTCTTGGTTCCCCGGAGAATCGAATCCAGAATCGAGTGAAGATCGAACAAAATCTTCTTGAGGCAGAACCGAATCTTGCGATCTTGCACGAAGAAGATGAAGTCAATGGTTTTCGAATCGGAGAAAAGAGGAACCTGTTGGCGGCGCCGTCGTAGGGAAGAAGCCGGAGAAGTTGAACGATCTATGGGATCGAAGACGAATCCTGAGCACGGAGATGAAACCAACGGCGAACGATGGTGGTTTCCACCGGGATCGAAGACAGCGGTGCAGACGTCGATGAGATCGGGGAGCCAAGTGCAGCTTCCTACGGCGAACGCGGTGGTCACGATCTGCCGCTCCAGTGCTTTGTCAAGAACATTGATCCTTTTTCTTGGGTTGCCGGTGATGAACCAGGGAGCTAAAAGCTCGACTGTAATGGTGGTGCGGCCAAGAATACGGTGGACCGAAGCCAAACATGACGAAACCAGACTCAAATTGCGGGAGTCGACGAAGAAGAAGGAGATAACGCGACAGTCGAAGATTGAAGAATCATCCGGTACACGAGTCACTAGTTTTGGACTCACCGGATTTGCGACGGTGGAAGAGTTGCTCACATCGGCGGACTGAGGACCCAAGAACGGTGGTGCAGCATCACTGTTGTCTGAGAAGGTACATGTGATTTCTCCAAACTTGATCGCTGAACCTCTGATCTCTGGCTTGATTGGCTTCAATGGCTTGATCGGAACAGTGTTGGAGTGGAAACTTCCGAACTCCAAGAATCCAGTTTCAAGAACAGAGGTGAGGCTTGCTTCTTCCTCCTCTAAAACTTCCTCCTCCGAATCAGAGTAGCCATAATCTTCATCACTCGTCTGCGGCGGAAGCACGGTTACGCTCTGATACCATGTTACCAACCACGGGATCAAAGAGATGAAGATTAGCTTCATAGGAAAAGTAGTTCTTGGAAGCATGAAAGCTTGCAAGTGAGAAGAGTTTCTCATGAGTAATCATATTGAAAAAGATGATTGATTGTGTACATTAGTGTCTTATTTATAGGCTAGGCTAGATTAGGCTAACCATATGTAACTAACTCCTAACCAATTAACCACACTAACTATATATTATGTTATTTAAATAAAAATTAACACATTGTATTAAAATAATAAATGTAAAGAACTATTAGATAATAGAGTTGTTATACTTGTTATTAGATAATAGAGTTGTTATATTTGTTATCTATAATCTGTTACCATACGGTTATGATAAGATTAGATAATTGATTAGATAGTTGGATAGCTTTTGTTATTAGTTATCTTTAAGTTTATTATCTAGTTTGTTAGCTTGACTGCCTATAAATAAAAGGCGTCACTCTCTTGTATTTTCAATCAATCAATACAAATAAACACATTGAAACAGAAATCTATTATGGCATCAGAGCAGGTTGACGATCCAAAGAAGAGTGGGGAAGGAACATGCCTCCAACGGTGACTCATCCAAACTCACTCCAGACACAGCTTTCCACCTTGGTTCCGGTGACAACCCAGGGACGCTTTTTGTTGCAGCAGTTCTCAATGGATCAAATTATAGAACATGGGCTCGTGCAATGAAGGCAGCACTATGCGCAAAGATGAAGCTTGGCTTCATAGACGGTTCTATTAAGAAACCAGTCCTCGAGTCAGAAGATCACATACACTGGGAAAAGGCAGACTCAATGGTAATGGCATGGATCATAAATGCCGTTGATGCAAGCCTTCATGCACTAGTGCAAAATAGGTAATAAACAGGTATGGTTAACGTCTGTTAAGTAAAACTTAGACGTTAAAAAGAAGGCGGTGGTAGTTCTGTAATTACCAAGTTCATTTAAATGTCTTTTTACGTCAGTTGTTTAAACAACTGACGTTAAAAGTGATGCTGGTCACTTTTAACGTCAGATGTTTAAACAACTGAGTAAAATATGTACTTTAATGTCAGTTGTTTAAACAACTGACGTTAAAGGTAATATTTATGTTTTTTAATTGAGTATAACATATACTCCCTGCGCGCATTGCCTTCTTCATCACTACTCAAGCTTGCTCTCCGCCTTCGTTCTCACCATTTCCTTCTCGCTCTAACCCCTTTTTAGTGATCACCACCACCGCCGCAACCGAGTTCTTCTCCACCACCTCCTCCGCGACCGAGGTGTTCTCTGGTGAGTTCTTCTCTCTACTCTTCTCTTCTCTCTTCTGTCTTCTATGTCCCTGCTCTGCCCTAATGTCTCTTTGTGCTTTCTGTCTCATTGTTGAAAGACTTACTTCCATAGGGCAACACATTGCCTGACCATAACTACGAGGCCAAGAAGGTATTGTGTCCGATGGGTATGAAGTATAAGAAGATACACGCATGCCCCAATGATTGCATATTGTACACGAGTGTTTATGAAGACAAACACGATTGCTCCAAGTGTGGGTTATCACGCTACAAAGTGAAGGATGGTGACGATGGTGATGATCTTGATGATTCGATTTGTGATGTGACAAAAAAGGATCCTCCTGTGAAGGTGCTGTGGTATCTTCCAATAATTCCAAGGTTCAAGCGATTGTTTGCTAATGTGAAAGATGCAAGGAATCTTAGATGGCATCATGATGAGAGGAAACGTGATGGAAAGGTTCGTCATCCGGCTGATTCTGTGCAATGGAAGAATATTAATACTTTGTTTCCGAATTTCGTTGATGAGCCAAGAAACCTAAGGCTTGGACTTGCTTCGGATCGAATGAATCCATATGGTAACTTAAGTAGTATTCATAGTTCATGGCCCGTTCTCTTGATAATTTACAACCTACCTCTTTGGTTGTGTATGAAGCGCAAATACATGATGTTATCTATGATGATTTCGGGCCCAAAGCAACCGGGAAATGACTTATATGTTTATCTAAGTCCCATGATTGAAGACTTGAAGAAGCTGTGGGTCGAAGGTGTTGATGTAGTTGATGGCCATTATCACGAGACTTTCAAGCTTCGTGCCATGTTATTTTGCACCATTAATGACTTTCCAAAGATGAGTAACTTGTCCGGCATACAGTGTTAAGGGGCATAAAGCATGCCTTATATGTGAGGAAGGCACGTGCTACACTCAGTTGCATCATGGAAAGAAGACGATTTACCTTGGGCATCGGAGATTTCTTAGACGTGATCACTCATATCGTAAGATGAAAAAAGCTTTTAATGGATGCCAAGAGACTGAAGATGGTCCGACGGCCTTAAATGGAGAGCAGGTTTATCAAAAAGTAAAGGACATCAATGTTATCTTCGGCAAGTCCAAAAAGAAGGGTAAGGCTACTGAGAAAAACATATGAAAGAAGAGGTCGATATTCTTTGATCTTCCCATACTGGCGCAAGCTTGATGTCGATAACTTGCATTGATGTAATGCATGTGGAGAAAAATGTGTGTGATAGTGTGATCGGGACGCTTCTCAACATTCAGGGCAAGACAAAGGATGGTGTGAATGCTTGTCTCGATCTCGTTGCTATGGGTATATGAAAGCAGTTAGCTCCAGTTGTTAAGGATGGTAAGCAGACTTATTTGCCTCCAGCATGTCATACTTTGTCAAAAAAAAAGAGAGACAAAGTTTTTGTGAGTGTCTTCAGGGCATCAAAGTTCCGCATGGTTACTCTTCAAATATAAAGAGGCTTGTCTCTGGTGATCTCAAATTGGTTGGCTTAAAGTCTCATGATTGTCACATCTTGATGCAACAACTTCTGCCCGTTGCTATTCATGGTATTGCTCCAAAAAATGTGAGACATGCCATTACCCGGTTGTGCTCATTCTTCAATGCTATATGTAGCAAAGTCGCTGACCCCCATAAGTTGGATGAGTTGGAAGTTGAGGATGCTACAATCTTGTGCCAATTGGAGATGTATTTTCCTCCTTCCTTTTTCGACATCATGGTTCACTTAATTGTTCATTTGGTGAGGGAGATTAGATTATGTGGCCCTGTTTTTCTTAAATGGATGTACCCAGTTGAGCGATACATGAAGATCTTGAAAGGGTATGTGAAGAATCCACATCGTTCTGAAGCATCTATTGTTCAAAGGTATGTTGCTGAAGAAGCTATTGAGTTTTGTTCAGACTACCTTCCTAACACAGATCCTATAGGGGTTCTAAAGCCTCATCATGATGAGAGAAGATGTCAAGGTAAGGGTACACATGGTGTAAAGATTAATAGCAAGGGTCGGGAGGAAGTACTTGAAGCACATTTGTATGTATTGAACAACATCGATTTTGTTCAACCTTACTTTTGTGAACATAAAAGAAAAGTCGAGGAAGAAAACCCTCGAATGAACGAAAGGTGGTTGTTGAACAAGCATAACAAGACTTTCTTACAATGGTACAAGGAAGAAATGCTTAAGGATGGTAGTACTGCTTCTGACGAAGTAAGATGGCTAGCATGTGGGCCTAGCTTCAATGTCATATGTTGGAGCGAATACGACATCAATAACTTTTCCTTTTATACAAAGGAACGGGATAACAAGAGTACCATGCAAAATAGCGGGGTTATGATCGTGGCCGAATCAATGCACTTCTCTAGTTCAAATGACACAAAACCCGTTAAAGCACCGATACCTTACTTTGGAGTCATTGAAGAGATTTGGGTGCTCGATTACGTTAAGCTTATGGTGCCGGTTTTTAAATGTAAGTGGGTTGATAGTAAAGGTGGTGTACAAACCGACGAATTGGGGTTTACATTGGTAGACCTTTGCAAGTTAGGTCATACAAATGTGCCTTTCATAATGGCTTCCCAAGCAAAACAAATGCTTTACATCACTGATCCTTCTAACAAAAGATTGTCTGTGGTTCTCCAAGGAAAAAACATGCATAATGGTAGTGATGAAAATCAAGATTCAACTCTTGATATTCCTGAGACTCCTTTTTCAACAAATATGCTTACTATCACTGAGGAAACACATGTGGATGATGTACGTGCCACTCGTGATAATCATCACGAAGGGATATTGATATAGGTAATTTAAACTTGATTATAGTGTGAGTTTTGTTCTTTTAAGGTCTTATTTATCCATGTTAGTTTAGACAAGTGTTTTATTTATCCATCTGTATTTATCTTTATCTTTAGTTATCCATGTTAAAAGAGCTTATTTTAATAATTATTGTTTCTGAATAGGAATACACATGGATCAGTCGGATGACCCACATGCACGGGAGGACACTGTGAGGCCTATGCAAGACACGGTGGGGCCTACGCCTGTTGAGAGTGTAAGTTTACATGTTATATACTATCTTTATTCTTTATTTTTAATGTAAGTTTAAGTTCTTTATATATTCTTTATTTATCCTTGTTATACATAACCCTCTAATTTAACATTTTTTTGTCCAAACAGGCATCACAGTCTAGGAAAAAACGGGGTAGAGCAGCCACTATTCTGAAGAAGTTAAAAAAGGCTAGGATCAGTGGCCAGAAGTTTGAGGTGTCCTTTGATGCTCGACTAAAGCTCCAGGGACCTCTTGGTAAACAATTTACTACTTGGGTGTCTAAGGAAACCAAGCAGCACGTTAACATCCTATATAACGATTGGGAAGATGTTCCACATAACGTTAAGGATCAGATTTGGGAGGCTATCACGATATTTTACTTTTACATTCTATTGATGTACATTATTAAATAATTATTCGAGTTCTAATTCATCCTATTTGTTATGTATTTAATGTGTAGTTGGCTTGGACCGTGCCGAATACGGAGCATCATCGGGTGAAATGGCTCTCATTGGCGGCAAGGCGCTGGAGTGCCTTCAAGCATTATCTTACTAGGTATTATATATGTGGGGATAAGGATTGCGAAAAGTTGTTCATAAATTACCCGAATATTGATAGGGAGATGTGGGATAAATTTGTTAAGAGCCGACATGAGGAATCATTTCAGGTTAGTTGATGAAGTTAATTTATTTATGCAGTTTAGAGATCATTCAAGTAAAGAAATTAAATGTATTTAACTCAATTTATTATGTGTTTTTGTTTAAACAAGCTAAGAGGGAAAGGGGTAAGCAGAATCAGGTTAAGAACGTCCACACCCACACCTTGTCTCAGGGTGGGTACACCACTAGGATTAACGAGATGATGGCGGAGAAGGTGAGGGTGAAGCAGGAGGAGCTGAATGCGAGGATAGCAGCTGGAGAGGTGCCTGAGGGCACACCCCTTGATCCTCGGTCTCCTATCCTGCACGAGGATGTTTGGTTGGCCGACCAGATGACAAAAAAAGGCTATTTTAAAGATGAAGTCACTCGCGATGTGGCAGATAAGATTGTAAGTAACTAACTAACTGCATTTCTAGTTAATATTTGTATATATTGATATTTTTAACACCTTTCTCTTACACGTTTTTTCATGTCTTCATTGTAGGTGGAGCTTAAGGAAAAATGCTCCCAAGGCTCATTCGTCCCTTCTGGACGCCGGGATATATTGATCACTACTATAGGCAAACACGACCACCCTGGTCGGGTGATCGGTGTTCCAGGGACGGTGGGCATCAAAGAATTTTATGGTAAATGTGATTCACGCAGGTGGGTCGATGAGGATGCTCTTACAGAAACCATTACACAAAAGCTCCTTTCCACCCGGGCGTTACAGACCAGCTGATGAGCCTTTTCTTATCCAACCCATCCTTCAAGCAGATGCTTGTTAAGGAACTTTCCTCCATGGGTTCCCAGGACACCGCGGGAGCTGCCGAACCTTCACATGTGAGCACAAAAGAGAGCTATCATAGGACACATGTGGAGGTGGATAACTTGGCAGACAGGGAGCGAGAGTTGGAGGTCAAACGCCGTGAGCTGGCGCAGCAGGAGCTATAGTTAGCCTGTGAGGTATATTCATAATTAATGATCAAATTTCTCAATTAATTACTTATGTTTTCTTTATTCTCAACTCCTTATATACTTTCTTTATTTAATATTGAAGGCAAAGGTGAGTTCGTTGTCTCTCTCCACTCGTTTGTTCTCGATTGGTGAGGATTTTGCATCTGTGCTTTTTACATGCCCGTTGGAGCACGATGGATGGTTGGCACACCCAATTGACCCGCATGAGCTTGGTTTTGTATTCAGTGTTGACGATATTGGGTTTTTTTGCAATGATGGCGAGCAACTATGCACTACGGTTGTGAGTCTTTGGTCCACGTAAGTATGCTTTAATTTTATAATTAAGTCAATTTATATATTTTATTTCAAATTTATGATTTATTGATACCTCAATATATTATGCAATTAACATCCACTTATTTCAGGTCGTAGGTATCTCCATCTGCTTCAACTTGAGAGGGGCTCCAACCAATGCGACTTCTTAGAGTCCTACTCCCTTCGGCCTACTTTCTTTGCCAATCACAAAGAAGTCACTGCATACTTAACGAGATTACTGGGAGGTGATGATCGAAAAGAGTTATATCTGGCACCGTACATATTGAATGCATATTGGCAGTTGCTCATAATTCATCCTGCCAGGCATACTGTCATCTTCCTATGCTCTCTCCACCGAGACCCGCCACGGGAGGTGGTGGAACCTATCAATACGTGAGTAATTAATCTTCTATTTAATTTAAGTTTTAACATTTGCTTTTATTTTATTACACACATGATGAATTGGTTATTTGACATGAATATTCTGTTTATGATAGTGCGCTGAAGGCTTGTAGTTTAAGCTGTGCCAACGGGATGGGTAGGACTCCTAAGTCTAAAGGAAATCCTGAATGGATTATCCTCAAGGTTGCTAGTTTGTTAAATAGTAATTAATATTATAATTACTAATTACTAATGTAGAAATATATATATGTTTATTTAACTGACATTGAATTTCATTTCTTTCGTAGTCTCGTAAGCAGCCAGACAGTTGGTCGTGTGGCTATTATGTGATGCATCATATGCTGAACATAGTCTCCGCAACTATTACAGAGAGATGGAATAAGGTAATACTTAATTAAACAACTTATTTAATTATATATTTTAGTTTTCCTTTTCCTTTTCCTTGCGTTAATGTTACAGTGAATTATTTGAACGTGTGCAGGCTTTTAGCGACCAATCTGCTCTTGACAAAAAAGAGTTTAAAGACTTGAGGGTGCGGTTTGCAGAATTTTTCTTTAAGTATGCTAAAGAAAAAGGAATGGCAAATATACCTCCTGAGTATTTAGAAGATGTGCAGTTAATAATCAGAAACTTATAGATGTGTATTAATTACATTTAAAATACTTAGAAACTTTTAGTTATATTTTTTGTCAATGGGTTTTGGTTTTTATCCCCCCCCATTGGTTCTTTGTATTTATTTCAATTTTTTAATAAAATTTAAGGGTACTATTTTTCCTTAATGATGTTTTTATCCCTAATGAGGGTTTTGCATCATAAGGTTTTCACGAGGCCCTTTTTTGCTAAATTTGAGTGTATGTGCAAATTCTGTAATATGCCTATTCTATATATTTTGGAATGTGTTAATTTACTGAATGCAGGGAATAGCTGGGGGAATGGATATTGTAACAGAATATTTAAAAAAACGACAATATTAACGTCAGTTATTTAAGACAACTGACGTTATAAGTAATTTTTTTAAAAAAAACATTACTTATAACGTCAGTTTTAATAAAAAACTGACGTTAAAAGTTAAATTTTTTACGTCTGCTCTAATAACGTCAGGTTTTTTTCCAGATGTTAAAAAGTAATTTCAACTGACGTGAAAAGCACTTCCTCCACTAGTGATGAAAGCATCTCTCACGCGTCAACAGCAAGGGATATCTGGTTGGATCTTGAAGAACGCTTTACTCAAATCAATGCACCAAGAATTCATCAACTGTGGCGCATGCTCTACATGGAGAAAGAACCAGACATGAACGTGACAGACTACTACACAAAGTTTAAAAGCCTTTTCGATGAACTTGATGAACTACAGTCTTTACCAGAGTGCAGCTGTGGTGCTTCGAAGCAATTAACTCAAAGAGAAGAAGACCACCGTGTGCACCTGTTTCTTGGAGGTCTTGATAGCGAGGAATATTCTCATATCAAGGCAACCATTTTAAACACAGAACCACTTCCTTCTCTTAGACGAGTCTTTAATCACATCCAAAGGGAATAGTCGCGATTTGCATCAGACAAGGAAAGGAGCATCAAAACTGATAATGGAGCTGCTTTTTACTCATCCAGAGGCGGCAAACAGAAGGGGCGCCGTGGTCCTCGACCCAAGTGCGATCACTGTGGCAAGACAGGCCATATAAAGGCAAACAGCTTCGAGATCGTAGGCTACCCAGAAAACTGGAACACACGCAGAAACCAAAGGGGAGCAGGCAAGCAAGGACAACAAGGAGGTGCATTCCTGGCTCGTGATGATGAGCAGAAAGGCAGTCCAGAAGGTGTGCCAGCACATGCACTACATGGAAAATACATGATACACAATGCAGGAGTGCATGAAAGCATGGCCGGTAATGACAAGAAACCAAGAGTCACAGTATGGGTGTTAGACAGTGGGGCCTCTCACCACATGACACCATTACTTTCTCTCTTAAAGGGAGTGTGCAAGATTGACAAACCTTTCTACATAACAGTGCCCACAGGAAATACTGTTCTTGTAGAAAGAATGGGATATCTTGTTTTTGACACAAATATCATGCTATAAAATGTTTTATATGTTCCTCAATTCAGCTGCAATTTGATTTCCATGCACAAGTTAACACGTGATTCGAATTGCACACTAATATGTGATGAAAATGGTTGTTTTACAGGACCGGACCACGAAGAGGACAATTGGATTAGGTGATCTGCATGAAGAGGTTTATGTGCTCAAAAGACCAACTCAAGGCATTTCTTTTTCGACTGCACAACAAGGCATGGCTAATATTTGGCACTCATGTCTAGGGCACCCTTCCTTTCAAGCTCTCCAGAAAATTTCTCATTTGGTTAAATGTAATTTCAGTTTGAATAAAGATGAATGTTGTGATATTTGCCACAAATCCAAACAAGTATAGACTTTCTTTTAATCTTAGCAATAATAAGGTTGAATCACCTTTTCATCTCATACATTGTGATTTATGGGGCAAATACAAAACAGGCACACACAATGGTTCACACTATTTTCTTACTATTGTTGATGACCATACAAGAGCAACATGGGTTTATCTAATGAGGCACAAGACCGAAACATTAGATATGCTCAAAAAAATTTGTAATATGGTCAAGAGGGCAATTCAACATGAATATAAAGAGAATAAGGAGTGATAAGGGTACATAGTTCACGCTTCCAAAAATACATTCATGAGGAAGGAATAATTCATGAAACTTCTTGTGTAGCAACACCCCAACAAAACGCACGTGTGGGAACGAAAGCACAGGCACATACTCAATGTGGCAAGGGCTTTACGTTTTGAAGCTAATCTTCCCATACATTTTTGGGGAGAGTGTGTATTGGCAGCCACCCACCTCATAAATAGGACTCCCACCATTGCCAACCATAGGATAACTCCTTATGAGATGATGTATGGAAAGCCACCTAGTTATGATCATTTAAGGATCTTTGGGTGTCTATGCTATGTGAAGAATTCAAGCAAGCAACAAGACAAATTTGCACTAAGAGCATAGAAATGCATGTTTATTGGTTATCCTCAAAGCCAAAAGGGATGGAAAGTCTACAATCTCAAAACGCATGAATTTCTAGTTTCGTATGATGTGATTTTCTATGAAGAATCTTTCCCTCATAAATTGAATGAAGGAAAAGAAACATCAAATTCCAGCACTTTTGTGCCCCAAGGTGGGGCGAATACACATGCAGTACGTTGCATGAAAAAGAGGAGACTTCAACACACGAAAGCTTGCAAGCTCCACATGAGGAGGAGCATGCACAAGAAACTATAAGCAGAGATGACCCTCCCTCAAAACAACACAAAGTCATGATGACTTAGTGTTAGAAAAATGAGAATGAGGGGGAGCGCCATGATGCACCAAACACCATAGAGCAGCCTCCACGGACAAGGCAGCCACCATCCTATCTCAAGGATTATTATTGCCATGCAGTCGTTGTAAACCCTTCATGCACGACATCCAATCCTAACACCTCTTTAGGTACGGTCTAGCCTCTTTCCAACTATGTAAGTTATGATCATTTTTCCCATAGACATAGAGTTTTCCTTGCAGAACTTGGGTCACACGAGGAACCCAAAACGTATGCTCAAGTCGTAAAACATTCTGTGTGGAGAAATGCCATGACACAAGAAATCAAAGCATTGGAAGATAATCGATCTTAGGAATTGACCTTCCTTCCTCAAGGCCAAAAAACCGTGGGATGCAAATGGGTGTACAAAATAAAATACAGTGCTACAGGTGAGATAGAGAAGTATAAGGCGCGTCTTGTGGCAAAAGGGTTCACTCAAGTTGAAGGAGAAGACTTCAACGAGACCTTTGCACCAGTCGCCAAAATGACCACTGTTAGATGCCTACTTTCAATAGCAGTGGAAAAAGGATGGGAGCTTCACCAAATGGACGTAAGTAATGCCTTTTTGCATGGTGAGTTGAATGAGGAAGTTTATATGGCCGTGCCACAAGGGTATAATATACCCAAAGAAGGCATAGTGTGCTGCTTACGTAAATCCTTATATGGTTTACGTCAGGCTTCCCGCAACTAGTATTCTAAGCTTTCAAAGGCATTAGTGGAGTATGGTTTCCAAGAATGCCAAGCAGATCACGGTCTCTTCATCTATTCACATGACTCCACTTTCCTTGCAGTCTTGATCTATGTGGATGATCTTATCATACCAAGCAATGATTCTTCCACTTGTGCCAATTTCAAACAATATATGAGCAATTGTTTTCACATGAAAGACTCGTTGAGGATGGGCCCGAGTACATTCCTCTTGATGATGATGACGATTCACCCGACGAGGGTGCAGTCATGTCTTCATCCGATACTTCTACGGGGAGTGGGATTGACCACCATGGTCTTCCCAATGGGTATCGCTAGATATTGACCAGTTGTATGTGGATTCCATTTTTGGGGTAGTGACTTCGTTAGTGTGTTACTGCTCACGAGAGCCATGTTTTGTTATATGGTCATAGACGATTCACTACGTGTATGTTATGTTTTTATTTCTTTACTTAGATATGTTGAGAATAACCTGTTCTGATAAAGGTCCTGTATAGTTATATAGTTTGTACAAAAATGCTCATACATATGATGATATATATACATATATGTTATGTTGAGTATGTTGTCGTATGATGTTGTATGTTAGGTTAAAAAGAAAAAAAAATTATCACCATTTTTAGTGTTAAAAAAAGTGTTATAAAATATTATTTTCCAAAAATAACCAGCATAATTAATGTTTATTTTTCCGCAACGTGTACTATGTGATAACCCAAGAAGGGGTGTCTCAATCATAAAATAATTTATAAAGTTGGGAGATATCATCATATAGTGACGCCATCCTTCCCCTCTGCTACTTAATTGAAAAAGTCGATCCCATGATAAAGAAAAACAAAATCTTTGGAGAACTCTCCTTTTCTTATTCTTCTTCTTTTTTTTTATCAGGGAAAGGCGAGTATTGATTGAAGTCGATTGAGAAAAGCAAATGTTTTATTAATATTTTATATTAAATTCTTATTCTTAAGTATAAGAATAAACTTCCATTTTTTTTAGACAAGTTTTTTTTTTTTATTTTATAAATAGGTGATCCTATGTCACCATAAATAAAAAGAGGAAAAAACAAAGAAAATAAAATCATGGGGAGTAAACCAAAACCCATGCAAAAAAGCATGAATCATTTAAACCTAAAATTGGGTATTCTATTCTTTCTCATGTTGTACTTCTTAGATTTATACATGACTACTGTGAAATTAGATTCATCCTCAATAGCATTATCATTATTCAACTGCTATGCAGAGAGAGAGTCATTCTCTAGACCCTCTCCTCACCCCCATCTCCCAAATACTTTGCAAGCATTTTCATATCATGAATAACATTAGGATGCATAAGGGGTGAATTAATTACGGGAGTCTCAAAATTCTTACTACTAACTGAATTTAAAGCAGTCTTAGGCACAATAGCACTTGGAGCAGAATTTTGAAGGTGAGCATAACTATGTATGGAGAGGAGTGCCTCCTTGCAGAGATCAATTTTCAGGCCTCTTTTGGGATGCTGATTCAGCTAGCATGAACTTGAGGAACCTATATGGCACGGTGGAAGAAATATTGGCGTGTAAACTGGTCTATGGTTTTATTGGGCTCTGCTGGCTGTTGCATTACTATCAATTTTTTTTATAAACTGCTGTTGCTTTACTATTGGTGTAGTTTTAAGGGTTTTTGTTTTCCTGCAAAGGGGAGGGGTGTTGTAAGTAGTAGCTATGTCTTATAATTGATGTTTTGATAAGCTCCTAAGAAGACACTAGGTTAGGAAGATAGATCTATTTTGATATGGATGTTGAACATTGATGTATATGATTGGAAATCCTTGTATTGGGTTCTTATATCTAGTTTCAAGCACATGATAGAATGAATATTCTTCAATCCTTCCTAGAAGGTGGGGAGAATAAATTAACACTTTGATGTTAAAGCTAGATACTTCTAATAAAATAACTTTATTTATCGAAAAAAATAAAAACTTTTTCAAATATATTATTCTCTTTAGTGCATCATGTAACTTTTTATAGAAGATGTCTCACTTTTTATTATTATTATTGTTATCTATATATATATATATATATATATATATATATATATATATATATATTATTGAATGTTATTATTTAATGTAATTAATCATAAGTATTTTATTATCAATGTCAAAGCTTTTCGTAGCTAAAAATTTAAAGTTCATGAATTTAACTTTATTTCATATCAATTACTAATAGATACAAATGATGGTATGCTTCTATTCATGTAATTTATTTTCTTAATTTTTCCATAATTTGAAATATTATTTTTTCATAATTTGTATATATATTTTATAATTTTGAATATTTTATTTCTAAAATATTTTAAACTTATATTATTTTTATGAATTTTAAAAATATTTCATGAAATACTTCTTAGTTACCATTTAGTAATAATCATTCAATTACCTTCATTAAAAAAAAAAATCATTCAATTACGAACCTTTTTTGAGTTTGAAAGATAGCTCTCCCCCCACCCACCATCCTCTCCTTGGATTGAGAGCAGAAATTTAACAGCTTTTCGAATGGCGGCACAATTGGTGTAAGTCTTGTCAGCAGCTGCTAGACCAGCAAGTGCAAACCAAGAACCATAAGTGAAGCAAACTCCCCAAAATCCATACCATGAACCATCAGTTATTTGTTTATCTTCAAGGAATCGAACTGCAGTGGCAATGGAATTCTCTATCTCTTCCTTCCTGTGCTCTGGATATAGCTTCTTAAACAAAACTAAAGCTTGAATTGCGGATGCAGTGCACTCAACATATTCACGTTCAACTACAATGTCCTCTATAAATTCTATGGGATTTAGTAGCTGAAAGTTTATAACAAAGCTAATTAATTAGTGTGATTTCGTTTGATAAGTATATATACAACTTAATGATCATACATACATATTGCATTATTCATTCATTAATATAATACTTACATCCAACCATTCTAGAGCTTCTGCTGGCTCCCACGCAGGAAAACCTCCCTTTTTACCCTACAATAATAAAAATTTGTTGTTGTGTCAAAATTTAATCATATGACATGAAATTTAAACATCAATGATCAAAGTCCTCTGTGTGTAACCCTGACTTTTGGTTGACCAAAGATTAAGTATCAAGGCCTTAATTAACTAATTAATTAATTAAAAGCATATGACAATAAATTTAATTAATAGTATACTTGCCTGAAGTGACAATAGGATATTGACTGAATCATATAACCTTTCAGGTTCCATCTTTTCCCCCACAATCCCTGGAGGCAACATTGACAAAAGTAGACAACACTGAAACACAGGAAAATTTAGCTAGGTTATTTAACATATATTTGTATTTTATTGTTATTGATAAAGGTAGACAACACAAACCTATGTAGTTAGTTAGTTAGTTACCTTCAAAGCTTCTGCAGTGCCATCAGAAAGTTGCCATCCATGGTCTCGATCTGAGAACGTCCATGATCCTTTAGAAACATGACGATACATGCTCTTAAAATCCCCTGAAGGGTTGTCCCTAACCTATAAATTAAATCAGTGTATCAGTTCATTGCTACTAGGTAAAGCTAGCACTCATTGTTCAATAGTTTAATGAACACTAACGTAGCAGTTCATGATAAATGTGTCTTAATTAGAATAATATAATTGTATTAGCTTTGGTTATTATTAGTTAGCTAGGAAATTAATTGGTCGGAGTCACAAGGGGTTAAGGTGGTTTAAGGTGTGAGACAAAGGTGTTGGGAGGTGTGCAAGGTTCAAATCTCACCCTCTACCGAGTCGACATCGACATAACAAAAACTAACAATTAACATTTATCTATTAAAAAAAAAAGGTAATTAACTCGTAAGACACTTAGTATTCATTAACTTCGTTAAGTCAATGTATAAATAAGACCTATGGATCCTAAATATCTTGTTAATTAATGAATTATATGATTTGGAAAAACTGGATTGGCTCATTTGGAAGTTTACTTTCCTTAAATTGAAGAAAAGGAGAATCGTGATAATGTCATATTCTTATCATTAGACTTAAGTACACCTGAGATTTCTTTATGAAATCATATCCTTTCGCAAGTGCAGGACCAATTTCCTCAATTAGGCCAGTGGCAAGCAAAGCTTGAATGGTAAAAGCAGCATCCCATGTTTGGCTACCAAAACTCTGCATTATATAAGAGGTGCATTTATGATGATGTAATAATATTAATAAAATGCTATTAATTAATTTGTATTGAAATATGATGATGTAATTTTTACGTGCAAGGTCATTCCATCTTCTGAGACCCATAAGTAATCTGGGAGCCTCGCAAGATGCTTCTTGAAAGCATCTCCATTTGGATCTTCCACCCAACAAGCTAGCATGCATAAAACCTGAAAAGGATATATATACACATGTTAATTAATGACATACTTAAATTAATTAATTCCACTTTATATAGGAAAACTGCAAAGTTGATTTCACTTTAATTGATGCACATGGCTAAAATTTGATATGCTTTATTATTATGATACCTACCTTTTCTATACACCCAACGGTTATGTATCGACTATTCTCATCTTCATAGTGGATATGCTTCATTACTACTTGAAGGGCTTTTTCTCTAACTAACTTGTTAAGAGGCCAATGAGTCAAAATTGGCTCCATGAATATGTATAAACTATCCCATATCAAATCTTGTATCAAAGGATGGGGATAGTAAAGATCTTCCTGTAATACATAGAATGGACAATTATCACTCCAATGATGAAAAGGATATGTATATGCATACATTGTACTTAATTAAAGACAATATGCCTCACCTTTGCACATTGGTGACGTGCTTTTCTCCAATTAACTTTTTCATAAGGTTGAATGAGGAGTTCTTCTCTCAAATGTAAGATGAGTGGTGTGATTGGACCAACAAACCTCTTTCCATACAAGTAAGACATAGGCATGTATACCAATCGACAATAGCACAACATTCTAGCTGCGATTAATAAAGGTGAAAATGAGATACAATAAACTCTCCATTTAATATTATAAGATTTTTATATTTGATAATTCAAATATACATTGTTCCATAAAGAGTGACAACACAAAGTTAATTAATACAACCTGGATGCTTAAGAACAAATGAGGGAAGGATCCAAAACTCAGGGGGCATCGGGTTGCTTGCGCGCCAATCAAATATACCAAGTATCTATAGTTGCAGTATTCATTCAAATTAGCAACATACAAACATGTCAACTACTTTGTGCATTTGTATTTTATACTAGAAAAAATGTTACCGAAAGCCAAGTTTTTCCCCATGAAGGTACATGTGTCACACCACCATGATCACCAATCCATTTTCTTGCTCTAGCACAAGCATTGTCTTGCCCTCCACATGGCCCTTCTCCCAGAATTCGCATACATACATAGTTAAGTACAGTACAAAACATGATACTATGACCCTCTATGTGTAGTCCCCACCCTCCATCTTCATTCTTCAAATGAAAACACAACATGGTCAACATTAAATGTTTGTTTTTTGCAAGAAGAAATTTGATCGCTACGTCTTGAAATGTTGTAATTCTCTCTCTGTTTTTTTTTTTTGTTTTTTTTTTCATCATGCTCAATTTGATAGTATACCTGGTGACAGTATATGTAACGAAGAATTTCTTTGCGATACTCTTCAGGTAACACTGAATCAAGATGTCCTGTAATGTACATACAGAAGACCTACAATATTTTGATATAGTGAAAAAACAATATTGATTAGTGCATTAGCATATTAGACTATAATTTTATAGTGAAAAACTTCCATATATATCAAATTATCAAAAGCTACCAGTATGTATTGTTCAAAATACATCCCATGTAATCTTAATTCCACGATTAATATGAAAATTGAGCATTTTATGTCAAAAAGCAATGAAAATAATTTTGAACTTTTAATTACATTGTAATCCCTTTTGAATGACATAAACACTAACATAAAGTTTACAAAATTTGAATTTCTATGTTCATTTCTAAGGTTAACTGATTAATATATATGCCATAAATTGATGAAGTGAAATATTTTATTAATGAATAAACCTCTATTTCATTCTTCTAAAGATATAAGCGTCAAATTTTCCAAATAAAAAAAAAGTCATCAATGTAATCCTTAATCAGACAAAAAAAAATATCTAAATTTAGTTTCATCGATCAATCATCCTAATTAATTTGATATCAATTTAATTCTTTAATTATAGAAAAACAAATATGAGTATAGTCTTTCAATATTCTTACAATTTTAATGTCACCTTTAAGGGTGTACATGGGTTAGGTTGGATTTGGTCCAAACCCGTTGCCCGAACCAATCAACTCTCCACAGTTTGGGTTGGGTCAGGTTCCTCTATTTTGTTTTTTTAGTGTTTGTAGTGAACCGAACCAACCCGACTAAAAGTAAGTTGGTTCGGGTTTGATCGATCGGGTCAACCATTTTTTTGGTGCAGCCAGCCTCAGACAAAGACCACCCAAAAAGAAACAAAAGGACAAACTCGTAAAATTAGAGAAAGAGAGAAAACCAAAAGACACAGTCATGTCCACGCGTTCCAGAAGCATCTTGCTGTCCTCTTCACGAAGCAGAGAATCTAGCTCCAAAGAAGCGTATTCACAAAGCAAAGCCTCCACTTCGCCACACACACGTCCTCACCTTCTTTGCCTCTTCTGCGCTTCAGACAGCATCGATTTGAAAACCTTAGACGGATATGCCAGGCGATGGAGGGCGAAACGTAAAGGAAGCAAGCGCCAGCGGACGGTGGAGGGTGACTGACAGCGGATTTGAGACGCTTGACCGGTGGATGGCGCAAGGACGGTCAAAGGGCAACGGGCTGCGGTCGGCGGAGTTGGGACGAGGAAGAACGATAGAGTTGGAAAGACCACAAGATCAGGATGCAAGAACGAAGGCTATCTAAGTTTCGAATGGAACCCTAAAACAGAATACGAAGTGGCGAAGTGGTTGTAATACGAAGGCCATCAGAACACAAAAAAAAAAATTTGAAAAAGGGGGGTTAACGGGTCTGCATACTACAAACCCGTCGCTCGAACAACAGGGTCGAGTCTGCAACGGGTTCTCGGATTCATCTGTTTGACTCAGACCAAATGCTACGATTTGGGTCAGTTTCTCGGGTTCATCGATTTGACTCGAAGCCATAAACACCCCTAATCACCTTCAATTGAAAAGAATGAAAGAAAATGGGAAGTAAATATCTAAAATTGAAAGTTGAGTATAACTATGTGATATACAAACCTATGGGTTATATATAGTAGGGATATATATAATTGTTACCACCTATTGTTAGCTATAGATTATATATAAAAGAGATAATAACTAACTAATTATTTCTTGACTAAAATAATTACCAACTATTCCAACTACACAATAACACCCTACCTCAAGTCAAAAGTTTTGTACTTAGCGTTCCCTGCTTGAGATGAACAATATAACTCAACCAAATTAACAACAAAAACTAATGGGTTAAATATATTTTTAGTCCCTCAAATTTAAGTGATGTACGATTTTAGTCCCTTATTTGAAAAATATATTTTTTTAGTCCTCCAAGTTCTAAAATGTGTCTGTTTTGATCCCAAATATACGTTTTCAGTCCCCGAATGTGCGTTTTACAATTATTCAAACGTTCGTTTTAGTCATTTGGGGACTAAAACTAGCACGTTTCAAAAATTGGGGGTTAAAAAAGTACGTTTTCCAAACGAGAGACTAAAACCAAACACCAAATTTAAGGCACTAAAAACATAGTTAACTCAATGCTAATTGCCAAATATAAATTATGGCAGAACTATATCGGCTAATTGAGAAATCTTAAAAAAAACTTAAAATTTGGGTGATAATATTTAGAACTAGATAGCAATAAGTGGGTATATATATATGTAAAAATTACCCATATTGAGTAAGTATTTTACCCACCATAATGGGTCTAGATTGGGAAAGTAATAGGGGTGTTCGCGGATTGGATTGGATCGGTTTTGGGCTAAAAAGTCATCCGATCCATTGATGAAAATATCGTGCGGTTTGGATTGGATCGGTTTGCTTCCTTAAAAAAAATCTGATCCAATCCAATCCAATCAAATGCGGTTTGGATTGGATTGGATAATTCGGTTTTTGTCATACTTTATTTTTTTCTAATGTCAAGTGTCATTTCTACTTATTTAATAGTGGATAAAAGATAATCTTCATTTTAATTTGGGAGTTTGAGAAGAAAAAAATTATTGATATTTTTTAGCACGTTCTTTTATATTAATTCTCTATATCTACTACCATTTATCCTATTTATTCCTTGAATCGGCTACAAATAAATTGTAGCTAATTATTTTTCAAATTTACTTAATTGTTTTCCTATTTTTCATGATTACTCAATCAAATATATATATGCTATGCATCAAAGGTTTTAGTAAAATATAACTTCAAGACATTAATATTTATTCTAAAAAGTCTTATATATGTCATTTCAACAAAAATATTAAAGAGAATGGGGGACATGAAAGTATGAAGAATAATGTTTAAGTATGAAGAATAATGTTTAAGTATGAGTAATATTATAATTTCAAAAATAATAGTATATGTATATAATAGATCGGTTTGGATTGGATTTCACTATAGGATCCAAAATCCGATCCAATCCAATAAAAAATTATGGTTTTTTCGATTTTCGGTTTGTTCGGTTTTTGATTTTTCGGTTCGGTTTTTGCGGTTTGGATCGGTTGATGAACACTCCTAGAAAGCAACCACAAATTTTTGTGGATATAGGTGTAGGTAGGGGTATTGTACTATCCAATCTTTTTTTTTTCCTCCGAGATATCATCCACGCGCAACTGCGTAAATTAATCCCTTCCTATGTATACAATATATTTGAATATATTTTATAATTAGAATTTGAAAGATGAGTAGACCCTTGACTCAGTCCTCCAAAGATTAGAATATCGCATTTTAATGCTTTTAAGATTCTTTTCACTATATTAGTCCCTCAAAGATTAAAGTCTCACCATATTAGTTTTTTTTAAAAGAAAAAAACTCACCAAATTAGTCCCTAGGAGACACAATTATCGTCAAATTCATCTAGGCAAAATTACTTTTTTAGTCCTAATCTTTATTTTATGTTCCATTTTGGTCTCTCATTTATTTTTTGTTCCATTTTGGTCTCCTATCTCACTAATGTTAGCCTATTTTGGTCATTTTCCTTAATTTTCACTAACGATGTTAGCCGGAAATCATCTCCGATCACCGGAATCTAGGAAAAGTAGCCAGAAAACCCTCTTTCTCCCTCTTCCCCTATTTTCCCCTCTCTCTTCCCATTCTCTCCCCGTTGAAGCTTTTGGACTGAGCAACCTTCCATAATCATCGTCTCCGGTGTGCTGGTGTTAGCGGAGTCTTCCACCTTCAGGTTGCCCAGCTAATATATATGTTAATATTCTCCGACAACCTAACCTCTTCAAACGCTGACTCAGACGACGACGACAGATTCATCATCCCTTTACTTGCTCCTTGGGTCGATGCTCACATCACTAGTGCAGAAAAGGGATTCTACATCGGAGTTTACACATCGGTTTTACAGAAAATGATGTGTAAAACGAGGCGGTGGTATTTTTGAAATTAAAACCAAAGTATTACACATCGGTTTCTAAATAACCGATGTAGAAAATTATAAAGAAAAAAAAAAGAAAATAAAATCTTATTTTACACATCGGTTTCTAAATAACCGATGTAGAAAATTATACAAAAAAAAATAAAATAAAATCTTACTTTTACACATCGGTTTCCAAAATAACCGATGTAGAAAATTATAAAGAAAAAAAAAGAAAATAAAATATTACTTTTACACATCGGTTTTTATTAACCGATGTATAAAATTTAAAAGAAAAAATCAGAATTGAAAAGTTTAATGTTTACACATCGGTTCTGAGATAACCGATGTGTATAAGATGTTTAACACATCGGTTTTTCATATAACCGATGTGTAATAGTCCCAATTTTTCTTTTTCCCTCCTTCTCTTCCGCGCACTATCCCATTTTTTCAGATTATGAACCCTAGCTAAAACAGAAAACACTCCCTCCCTCTGCTAACGCGCGTTCATCTCCTCCGTCATCTCCTCCCTTGTCTCCAACCCTACCGCTGCCTCCCTAACACTCCCATTCTTTCTCTGCTAACGAGCGGCTCACTGTCCTTCCCTGAAAACCCCATTCCTCACCTCCATTGCCCCTCACAGAGAGCTCCTCTTCGCTGCTATCACCCCGTAAAAAAAATGACTTTTCCAACTCAAGCAGGTATGTGGCTTCTATGTTGTTAACTTGTTATTGATGTTATTGATATCCTTTTCTTTAATTTTTTTTATGGGAAGGGGCCTGCCAGGGGCTGTTTTTGGGCTCTGTTTAGTTGCATCAAGAATGTGATCTTTAAATGGGATTCCTGGCTATAGGTTGAATTCCTCAAGTTGGTCAACTCTGGTGATTATAATGCTGCTTTAGGGGTTGCTTGCTCCCACTTGGGACCTTTAGCAGCTAGTGATCCTGCTTTGTTAAAGCCTTTGAAGGAAACTCTTTTGGCTTTACTTCGACCCAATGAAAATGCTCTTGGAAGTGCCTTACCTCTAAATGCTTTAGCTGCTTCTCTTCAGGTGGTTTGCTAATCTAATTTATCATCAGTTATTGTCATTGCTATAACATGTTAGTCATTGGGGTTTTCTTGCTCATGGTGTTTGTTCAGAAACGTTATATAATAAAATTGTAGCCAAGTCTGTTTCTCGCATCCTAACATATTATATTATGAGTAGGACTAGTATTAGAAAAAGATGGGAAGGGAATACTTATAGGTTAGTTGGTGAGTGTTGATGATTGATACATGTTGAAAGCTTATAAACCTTGACCAACATAGTATTGATAGGGTTCATTCTTTTTGTGGTGTTTAAATCCTTCTTCGTGTTTACATCTGACTTGACTTGCTTTGCTCTATTTATCGATTGGGCTGGTGATTTTCTCGCAACTTGTGATTTGTGTTCGAGTGCTACTATCTTTTGTTGCTACGGTTTAGGAGTAATGATTTTCCTGTTTTTTATTTGTGTGTCTGTAGCTGGGGTGTGTATCTCTATATCAGCATTTGCCCCTACTTGTTTTGTATTTGCTAGTAGCTTTGGTTTTATGCAGTTGTTTGCCTGTTTGGGTGTACTTTTGGTGTTCTGTTTTTGCATCTATGTGTTTGCAGCTCTTTTTATAAGGCATGTTTTGCTCATTTATTGGCACCACTTGTGCTGGTTCTTGGGCTTTGATTTATCATTTAATACAATTTTGCTTATAAAAAAAAAGATCCTTATGATACAGGGCTCATAATTCTCAATCATTATAACTTATTTTTGGTTCAATTATGATGATTATGGTTTACATTTTACAATTATATGATCAATTTGGTTACATATGAATGGTATAATTTTTAGGGAGAAAGGTTTTGATATTGATAGTCTAATGAAATTGATTAAGGTGCTTAAGTTTAGCTCTTTTATATATAACAGGGAGAGTATGCATGTGTCATGTGACTTCCATGCATTGATGTAAATGAATTTTGTCTGTGAAATCTTGATGAATATGCTGTCTTGTTTCTTATTGAATGGATAAAAGTCTTGCCAAAGTTGTCCCCAAGGTGTTTGGACTATCTTTGTTAGGCAAAGTTATTTGAACTAAATTTTGAATTTTTGGAAATATCCAAGCCTCGGATGCTTGCACGATAGTTGTTGTATGCTTGATTTATCCATTTGGTTCAATGCTAATTTTCTCTTCTCAGTTAGCATTTGCATAGTACTTCTTTGGGATTATGTAATTGAGTTAAAAGTTGGAACATGCTAAAAATTAGAGTCACGGAACAAATAGAGAACCAGGACCACCCGCCACATGTTTCTATTTCCTGGGTTGCCAAAATACACATGCTCTTATAATGATGCACACCCGCTGCTTATATTTCTTCACTACTTTTTTATGAACTATCCTGACTCATATCAACAACTATTAATGAATTACATATGCATTTTTTATGAACTCAATCAAGCAAGCTCAACATTTGTCAGAAAATCTTCCTTGCATGTACCATGCTTTTGTTTTGGTGCATTTTATGTTTTAGAAATGGAAAAGTCAGTTCATGAAATATGACTTTTTGTATAGGTACACTCAGTCCGAGCAGAAAATTAAGTAGAATATTCATTACGGTTTCCGGCTGAGTGTTCTTCCCACACCCGGTAAGCTTTCTCCTCTCCATTTTTATCGTTTGGTTTTTGTTTTCATTGGACTTGGGGATTGGGGTGTTTTATTATTTTTCTTAATGTTAATTATTTAGTAAAGCCTTAGTTTCTCGTTTGAGATGCAATACTAATGAGCGTACGTGTATGTGCTTAATGTACCGCTCATTGTGTTGGATCTTGAATTGTCCAAAGTTGGACAGTTTGGGAAAAAACTTTTTCTTAATTCAGTTAAAATAGTTATTGATTGATTCTAATGTTATATACTTGATGAAAGTTCGGATTGATAAATTTCCTTTCGTTCTCCGGGTGCATACTTTATCGTGGTGGTTGTCATCGCGTTCAAGTAGTGTACGTCGGAGACCGCAGGGAAATGCTGCCGAAATTTTGTCGAGTATGCGCATGAGAGTTAAGGACTAACTGTTAACCGAATGTTGAAAAAGTTTCTTCTCGAATGGGATAGGGCCATACCTTGTCATAAGAAGTGGTTGATGAATATGTTGGACTAAGTACGAAGGTATTGGTTAAGTCATGGATCGCGGTTGGATGAATGCTAGACGGACAAGTGATGAGTATGAGAATGGAGTGGAAGATTTTCCTTTAGTTTGCAAAAACAAATGCTCCTGATAGTGGTAACGGAAGGTTTTATTGTCCTTGTGTTAACTGTTTGAATGAGAGACGACTAGAAGCTGAGGAGATACGTGATCATCTTATTTGTGAGGGCATTTGCAAGAGTTATACAACATGGATATGCCATGGTGAATCGTTAGACAGGTCGAGGGTGTCGGATAGAGAGGAAGTTGATGACATGGAAATGGACAATGGACTAGAGGACATGATCCGTGATGTTGGGCAAGAGTCTTTTCGGCGCGCACATGTGTATGATACTTTGTGCAGTGATGCGCAAGTGGCTTTGTATCCGGGGTGCACTAATTTCACACGGTTGTCAGCGGTGTTAAGATTGTTCAATGTGAAGGCGAGAAATGGGTGGAGCGATAAAAGCTTTACCGAATTGCTTGAGTTGTTGAAAGAAATGCTTCCAGAAGGCAACACATTGCCATCTCGAAACTATGAGGCGAAGAAGATATTGTGTCTGATGGGTATGGAGTATAAGAAAATACACGCTTGCCCCAATGATTGCATATTGTACAGGAAAGAGTTTGAAGAGATGCACGAGTGCCCTGGTGTGGGGTATCACGCTACAAAGTGAAGGATGGTGATTCTAGTTGTGATGTGGTCACCAAAGGTCCTCCTGCGAAGGTGTTATGGTATCTTCCCGTGATTCCGCAGTTCAAGCGATTGTTTGCTAATGTAAATGACGCAAAGAACATTAGATGGCATGCAGATGAGAGGAAGTGTGATGGACAGCTTCGCCATCCGGCCGATTCTTTGCAATGGAAGAGAATTGATAGTTTGTTTCCGGATTTCGGCAATGAGCCCGTAAAACCTCAGGCTTGGACTTGCTACCGATGGAATGAATCCATATGGAAACTTAAGTAGTATTCATAGTTCATGGCCTGTTCTCCTTGTAATTTACAACCTGTCTCCTTGGTTGTGCATGAAGCGCAAATACATTATGTTAAGTATGATGATTTCGGGTCCTAAACAGCCAGGAAATGATATTGATGTTTATCTGAGTCCCTTGATTGAAGACTTGAGAATGATGTGGGATGAAGGCGTTGATGTGATCGACGGGTATTGCCGTGAGACATTCAGATTGCGTGCCATGTTATTTTGCACCATCAATGACTTTCCAGCATACGGGAACATGTGTGGGTATAGTGTTAAGGGGCATAAAGCATGTCCAATATGCGAAGAAGGCACATGTTACCATCAACTGCAACATGGAAGGAAGACGGTTTACCTTGGGCATCGGAGATTTCTCCGACGTAATCATCCTTATCGTAGATTGAGGAAAGCTTTCAATGGACTTCCGGAGAATGAAATTGCTCCGGTGGCCTTGACTGGAGAGCAAGTTTATGAAAGGGTGAACAACACTAATGTTATCTATGGGAAGACCCAGAAGAAGGCTACGAGAGAAGAAAATATGGAAGAAGAGGTCGATCTTCTTTGATCTTCCATCTTGGTGCAAGCTTGATGTAAGACATTGTATTGATGTGATGCATATAGAGAAAAATGTGTGTGACAGTTTAATCGAACGCTTCTCAACATTCAAGGCAAGACAAAGGATGGTGTGAATGCTCGTCTGGATCTAGTTGCGATGGGTATACGAGAGCAGTTAGCTCCACTTAAAGTGGGGGATAAGAAGACTTATTTGCCCCCAAAGATGTCATACTTTATCAAAAAAAGAGAAAAGAAGTTTCTGTGAATGTCTACGGGGAGTCAAAGTGCCACAGGGTTACTCTTCAAATATCAGAAGACTTGTCTCAATGAAAGATCTCAAATTAGTTGGCTTAAAGTCTCATGATTGTCATGTCTTGATGCAACAACTACTACCGGTGGCCATTCGTGACATATTGCCTAAAAAAGTCAGACATGCCATTACTAGGTTATGCTTATTCTTCAATGCTATATGTAGCAAGGTCATTGACACTAAAAATTTGGATGAGTTGGAAAATGAGGCAGCCATTGTATTGTGCCAATTGGAGATGTATTTTCCACCTTCATTTTTTGACATCATGGTTCATTTGATTGGTCATCTAGTGAGGGAGATTAGATTGTACGGTCCCGTTTATTTAAGGTGGATGTACCCGGTTGAGCGATACATGAAGATCCTGAAAGGATATATGAAAAATCCACACCGTCTCGAAGCATCTATTGTTGAAAGGTATGTTGCAGAAGAAGCTATTGAGTTTTGTACGGACTACATGTCGAAGCTGAACTCGTAGGGCTTCCGAAGTCTCGTCACGAAGGAAGATATGATGGTAAGGGTACACGAGGTATCACCGTTAAGAGCATGGATCGGGAGGAAGTGCTTCAAGCACATTTGTATATATTGAATAACACTGATGAGGTTGAACCATACTTATGTGAGCATAAAAGCATCATCAATGAAACTTACCCTAGAATGAATGAAAAATGGTGTTTGAACAAGCATAACAAGACTTTCTTGAACTGGTTTAAAGAAAAAATTGCAAAGGATGGTACGCTTCTCGCTACATTAAAATGGCTAGCACAGGGGCCTAACTTTGATGTCATATCTTTGGAGTGTGTATGATATCAATAAGTTTTCCTTCTATACAAAGTCCCAGGATGACAAAAGTACTATGCAAAACAGTGGGGTTATGGTCGTCATTGAGTCCATGCATTTCTCTAGTTCGAAAGATAAAAACCCTGTTATGGCATCAGTTTCATACTTTGGAATCATTGAAGAGATATGGGAGGTTGATTACACGAAGTTTAGAGTACCTGTTTTTAAATGTCAGTGGGTCGACAGTAACAATGGTGTGCAAACCGATGAGTTAGGATTCAAATTGGTGGACCTTAATAAGGTAGGTAATAAAGAGGAGCCTTTCATCATGGCATCCCAAGCAAAACAAGTGTTTTATATCCGTGATCCTTCTAACAAAAAGCTGGTCGGTGGTTCTCCAGGGAAAAAACATGTATAACGGTAGTGAGGAAATCACGATTCAACTCTTGATATTTTCGATACTCCTTCTTTCTCAACACGAGTGCCTAATTTCAATGAGGAAAATGAAGTGGATGATGTACATGCTACTCGTAATGATCACCAAGAAGGGTTATGGGAGAACTTTACTAATTGACCACAAAGTAAGTTTAGTTTGCTATTACCATCAAGTTTGGCATATTATATGTTTACGTTGATATTTATAAGTTATGTTTATGTACGTTGATCGATATTTATAAGTTATGTTTGATATTTATCCCGACATACTAACAAGTTTTTTTTTTTTTGTGTTTAAACAGGTATACATGGCTGATCATGAGGATATACCTCCTTCATGCAACGGGTCGAGACCCCGCGTCTCACCAGTAGAAAGGGTAGACGTGCCACACGGATGAGGCATTTGACTGCCAACCGTGGGTCAAATCAAAGGATAAGAGTAGATTTTGATGATAACCTCAAACCTATTGGGCCAATGGAAGATCAGTTTACCGGTTTTGTGGCGACCCTTGCTAGGAACAGGCCTAGTATACTCATTGATTGGTGGAGAGATGTACCGGCGGACGTGAAGGAGCAGAGATATGGGAGAGTATTTTGGTATCTATACTTCTACGTCCTGTGTTTGTCTGTATCTACTTTATTTTTATCTTAATAATATCATACAAGAATTCGTTGATTCTTTTGGTCTTAATGTAGTTGACATTTGACATACCAGGATACATACGCTATGAAGAAGCGTTCTTTGTCAAGTATCTTTGGAGAGCGTTGGAGGGGTTTTAAGGCCGACCAGGCGTATACTATATATTCGGTCCAAAAAGTAAAAAGAACCCACTTGAGGTGTATCCGTTTCTTGACAAGGCGACGTGGGATCGCTTTGTTCAGAGCCGACGTGATCCCAGCTTTCAGGTTAACTTATTTGATTTGTCTCTAAATTTATGTAATTGCATTAATTTCATTTACTTATGTAATTTAATTGTCTTTAATTTATAACAGGAGAAGAGGAAAAAGGGGCAGGAAAACCAAAGCAAGAATGTCTACCCTCATGTCATGTCTCGTGGGGGATATAAAAAGCTTGTTAAGAAAATGGTTGAAGAGGAAAAGAAAGCACGTCGGAGCGGCAGATCGGGCGGATCCTAATGCTGAAAATCTTCCAGAGGTTGTTGATCCACCTCCACCCCCACGCCATCGTTCATGGAAGAGGGGCCGACAAAGAAAAACGGGACAATATACATCCGAGGAGGCCCGCCAAGTAGCTGAGAGGATTGTAAGTATAGTTTGTTGTAATTGTCATTTTAAGATTGTTACCGAATTGTAATGTGACCTGATATTTTTATGTGATAGGATGCCTTGGATGATCAGCTAACCCAAGGAACCTTTGTTCCTAGATGACGCAATGATATCTTATCTCTCGCCATCTCCAGAAACCGGACCACCGGGCCGTGTCATTGGTGTTGGATGGGGAGCTCGGCATTCGCCAATACCATGGTTCATCTTCACACCAATGCCACGAGGATTGATTTGCAGATAAAGCACAACTAAAACAGGAGATTGCAGTGAGCTTCGACAGAGATGGCCGAGCGATTTGCCCAAGCAGATGGCAATATTTACTTCTTTGTCCCAGCAGATGACAGCCGGTGTCCAACCCTCTGTCCATGTGAGCACTAAGGGCTCATGTGATCCTCCTCATCATCCTGAAAATGATGATGATGGTGATGCTGCTGCTGCTGCTGATGATGATGATGATGATGATGATGACGACCCTGATAGGTGTGAGCTGTATGTTGATGATGATCATCATCATCGCCGCTTAGTGGCATTGGGTAGGGCATATAATAAGTTAGGTAATATCATACACCATCGGTTATTACCGGATGATCATCTGAGGGTGTCTGTTGAGATTTGATGAGTGTGATTTCACCTCATTTTCCATGTACATTCCTGCATGCATTTGCATATAGTAGGCCATTTTAGTGTTTATTTTGTTTAGTTTTTCCTTTGGAACGGATAAGGTGGTATTGTGTGTTGTTTTGCAGATATTCATGATTAAATGCCCAAGAAGTAGCAAGTATGAAGCTTGGATGACTTAGAGCCTTGAAAGATAAGAAATTGAGCCAAGCAGAGAGTATCACGGCCTAGCCGTGAGGGAGCAGAAGCTGAAGAAAGAATTGAGCCAGAAGTCAGAAGCTGTCACGGCCTAGCCGTGATGGCTATCACGGCCGTGACGTGTCACCGTGCCAGATCTCCAAAAGTCGAGACGATCACGGCCAGCCGTGATGTATATTACTGGCCGTGATGAATCGGTTGGAAAAGTCGAGACTATCACGGCCTAGCCGTGATGTCTATCACTACCGTGACCTGTTTGTTGGAAAAGTCGAAAGGATCACGGCCCAGCCGTGATGATTATCACTACCGTGATGAATCGGAAAGTGAAGCGGTGCCAAGTCGAAACCATCACGGCCTGGCCGTGATGGTCGTCCACACGTGTGGACCGCCACGAGTACTAGAAAAATCGAGCGAGTAACGGAAGAATTGGATTGATTCGAAAAACCCTAAAGAGAAATTCTCTCTGCCGAGGTGTGTGTGCATCATTCCATGGAGCTCTCCCTTTTCTTCATCTCTGTAATTATTACTTTTGTTTTACTTTCAATTATGTGTAGCTAAACTCCCCTTTTGTTGGGGTTAGACTATTGCTATCTGAATTTGGTTGTAAAAATGATTTGATTTTAATACAGTTTCCTTGTTCAATATGAGTGTTTGATTCCATGCTTAATGCTTTCTTAGGCTTGATCACCCTATGAATGATTAGTTGCTTTAATAGATAACTGGAAGGTTGGTGTTAGAGCTTGCTCATGAATCAAATGCCGGGTAGTTCATGAGCCTAGGAATAGGTCTTGAGGTGCTTGCAATCTTATAAGTCTTTACTTAATGCAAAATCTCAGGTTAATCCACCTAAGGAATTAGGGTTTAACTTGGGATTTTAGGCTCAATGCACCTAAGGAATTAGGCTTGAGTATCTCTGAAAAGACTTGATTGTCATATTAGAACTAGGAACTGTGTTAGTTATCATTTCATAACAACCAAGGGAGGTTTAGCTTAGTTTAACCCCAGCAATTCTATCTCATTGTTATTCATCTCTTTGTTTTCACGTTAACTGTTTGAGAAAAATCCAAAAAGAACAAAAATATTTTCTTCTTGTTTGTTTGCTATATGTTTAAACAACCTTCAATCCAAAATTCGATCGCCTAGATAGTAGTCAAATTTGCGAAGTGGTAATTGTCCACGATCCCTGAGAACGATATCCGGTCTCACCGTTTTTATTACTTGCAACGAACCGGTACACTTGCCGAGTCCGTGTCAAGTTTTTGGCGCCGTTGCCGGGGATCGGTGTGCCAATATCACGAGTACCAAAGGGGACTCCTAATTTAGGCATTTTAATTTTTTTTTCTGTTTTTCCTACTGTGTTGTTTTCGTTCTTATTGTCTATATCTCTGCTGTGAATTCCTGCAAGTGCTGTTTTTTTCTGTTTGTTCTGTGCTACTCCGTTTGTTCAGTGTATGCGAGGTACAATCGACCCAGGTGAACTCCAATTCGAACCTGAGATCGAGAGACTCTGCAGAAGGAATAGAAAGAGAACCAAGGCAAGACAGAACAGAGAAAGAGCATCTTCTAGTAGACAAGAGCAGCAAGTTGAGCTACCCAGTGTGCAAGAGCCACAAGTTGAAGTAGCAGCTGTCACCATGGCAGAAGAGAACGCACCAAGGAGAACAATGGGGGACTACACTTCCCCTAGAGTTGATAGATGTGGGACTCCGATTGTGAGACCTGCAGTGGCCTGCAATAATTTCGAAATCAAGGCCTCACTCCTCCACCTTGTGCAGCAAAACCAATTTGGAGGGTTGGAGAGTGAAGATCCTCATGCTCACATTGGTACCTTCATTGAGCTGTGTGACACCATCAAGTTAAATGGAGCTTCCGATGAGGCCATTCGGTTAAGGCTTTTCCCTTTCTCTTTGAGGGATAGAGCCAAGGCATGGCTTCAATCTCATCCTCATGGAAGCATCATCACCTGGAACGACTTGGTCAGCAAATTTTTGTCTCGCTTCTTCCCGCCGTCAAGGATGATTAAACTGAGATCAGAGATCAATGCCTTTGCACAGAGGGATGGTGAGTCACTATATGAAGCCTGGGAGAGATTCAAGTCTTTACTCACAGCCTGCCCAAATCATGAACTAGAGACATGGCAGCAGGTCGCAACTTTTGTTAATGGGCTCAACAGGAATTCAAGAAGCATGATTGAAGCGGCTGCAGGAGGTACATTGAGTCAGAAGACACCGGAAGAAGCGAAGGACTTGATTGAGAACATGGCTAACAATGACTATCAAATGCCTAGTTCTCGGTCAATGGTCAGTAGAGGTGTTCTAGAGCTGGATGAAATTGGTGCCCTCAAAGCACAAATGGCTATTCTTACCAAACAACTGGGGGTCGGTTCAACCGCAGAATTCTCAAGTACAAGCTATTCAAGCTCAAGGTGCCTCGAGTGTGTGATTTCCCGTGGAGGCAACCATGCAAATGGGAACTGTGAGATCAATGTGGTTGGAAGCTCGGGACAAGAAGAGGTAAACTATATGGGCAACCAAGGGCCTAGAAATGATCCCTACTCCAACACCTACAATCCGGGTGGCGCAATCATCCCAACTTGAGTTGGAGACAAGGCCAAAGTTCAAATACTCAAACAAAGCCTCCTCAAGAGAGTTCGAGCAAATTGGAGAACCTTCTAGGCCAGTTCATGCAAGTTACTCAAGAAACTATAAAGAATCAGAATGCTTCAATCAAGAACTTGGAACATCAAATGGGCCAACTGGCAAGGCAGATGGCAGAGAGACCTCCAGGACAAACCGCCTGGGGATACTGAGAAGAACCCAAGGGAAGATTGTAAGGCCATTGTTACAAGAAGTGGGAGAATGTTAAGTCCACAAGAAAAAGAGGAGGAAGAGAAGACAAGTGGTGCTGGAATTGACAAGGGGCAATCTAAAGAGGTAAACAATGAAGAACCCGGAACTTCCCAAGGTACTACCTCTAATCCTATTGATGTAGAAGTGAAGAACCACGAGAGGAGAAATTGGTTGATGAAGAATTTGCGAAGAAGAAGACTAGAAGACAGATTTCGGAAGAGGTTGATAACCCCAAGGAGCTGCCCCCATATTTCGTAATCCCATACCCCCAACGGTTGAAGAAAGAAGCAAAAGATCAGCCAGTTTTCTAAGTTCCTGGATGTATTTAAGAAGCTACAAATAAACATCCCGTTTCTTGTGAAGCTCTCTACAAAGAAATGCCTTCCTACGCAAAATTCATGAAGGAGATCCTTACAAACAAAAGAAGGTGGAAGGAGGAGACAGTTATGCTTACTGAAGAGTGCAGCGCTATACTTCAAAGGAAGCTGCCAGTAAAAATGAAGGACCCGGGCAGTTTCACTATTCCATGCACGATTGGTCATCTGAACATAGGGAGAGCATTGTGCGATTTAGGGGCAAGTATTAATCTGATGCCGCTCTCCATTTTCAAGAAGGTGGGGATTGGTGAAGTAAAACCAACAGGAATTTCTCTTCAACTGGCAGACCGTTCAATTACATACCCCTTTGGTGTTGTGGAGGATTTGTTGGTGAAGGTAGATAAATTTATTTTTCCAGCAGATTTTGTGGTGTTAGATATGGCTGAAGATGGTGATACCCCCCTGATTCTTGGGAGACCATTCCTAGCAACAGGTAGAGCCTTGATCGATGTTAATCAAGGGGAATTGGTGCTTCGGGTACAAGACGAAAAGGTCACTTTTAATGTGTTTGAAGCGATGAAGCACCCAAGCGACAAGGACACATGCATGATAGTGGACCTCATTGATTCATTAGCTGACAAGAGTTTGCACCAGAAGTTTGAAGATTCGTTGGAAGCCGCTCTAATGGTAGAGGATGTGGAAGAAGAAGTAGGTGCAGAAGAAGTTGATCTCATGATTAAATCTCTGGAGGCTTGTCTGGTTGTGAGTACTGATGAAGACAAAGTGGTGGAAGATGTGAGAATTGAAGATAAGGGTGACCCACCGGTGCTAGAGTTGAAGGAATTACCATCCCATCTCCGTTATGCCTTCCTAGGGATGAACTCTTCATTCCCAGATTATCATCAGTGAGTGGGTTGAATTCCTTGGAAGAAGAGAAGCTGTTGAGGGTGCTTAGGGAGCACAAATCTGCAATTGGATGGTCTATGTCCGATTTGAAAGGGATAAGCCCCTCCTTCTCGCATGCACAAAATCCGTGTGGAGGAAAAATTCAAGCCGGTTAGGCAACCGCAAAGAAGGCTCAACCCAAATATGAAGGAAGTTGTGAGAAAGGAGATTGTGAAGTTGTTGGATGCGGGCATTATCTATCCCATCTCCGATAGTCCATGGGTGAGTCCGGTCCAAGTTGTCTTAGAAGAAAGGGGGGATGACGGTGGTAGCGAATGAAAGGAATGAACTTATTCCCTCCGGGACCGTGTCCGGATGGAGGGTATGCATTGACTACGAAGACTGAATGAGGCCACTAGAAAAGACCACTTTCCATTACCCTTCATTGATCGAGATGTTAGAGAGGTTGGCGGGTCATGCTTTCTCTTGTTTCCTTGATGGATACTCCGGGTATAACCAGATTGTGGTTGACCCGGAGGACCAAGAGAAGACCGCTTTCACCTGCCCTTATGGAGTCTATGCATACAGGAGAATGCCTTTCGGGTTGTGCAATGCACCCGCCACTTTTCAAAGGTGCATGCTCTCCATATTTTCTGATATGAATGAGAAGTTTATTGAGGTATTTATGGACGATTTTTCTGTATTTGGTGATTCATTTGATAACTGTTTGAATAATCTTGCCTGTGTCCTAAAAAGGTGCCAAGAAACTAACCTCGTTTTAAATTGGGAAAAATGCCATTTCATGGTTAGGGAGGGTATAGTTCTTGGGCACAAAATTTCATCTAGAGGGATGGAGGTTGATAGAGCCAAAATTGAAGTGATTGAAAAACTTCCTCCTCCCTTAAATGTGAAAGGTGTTAGAAGCTTCCTAGGGCATGCGGGTTTTTATAGAAGGTTCATAAAAGATTTTTCAAAAATAGTGAAACCCTTGTGCAAGCTTTTGGTAGCTGATACTCCTTTTATATTTGATAATGATTGCATGCATGCCTTCACAATTTTGAAAGAAAAACTCACCACCGCACCAGTCATTGCTCCTCCAGATTGGAGTTTACCTTTTGAGCTAATGTGTGATGCAAGTGACTATGCGGTGGGAGCCATTTTGGGCCAAAGAAAAAACAAAGTGTTGCATGTCATTTACTATGCCAGTCGTGTGCTTAATGATGCCCAATTGAATTACACTACGACTGAAAAAGAGTTGCTTGCTGTGGTATTTGCTTTTGATAAATTTAGATCCTACTTGATTGGTTGTAAAACTACAGTCTACACTGATCATTCTGCTTTGAGATATCTGATGACTAAACAGGATGCTAAGCCAAGGCTTATTAGGTGGATACTGCTACTCCAAGAGTTTGATTTGGAAATAAAGGACAAGAAAGGAGTGGAGAATGTGGTAGCCGACCATTTGTCCAGGCTTCCACAAGCAGAGGTCCAAGCAGAAGCAAAGTTGCCAATTCAAGAGGAGTTCCCAGATGAACAGTTGTTTGTGGTGCAAGTGGCACCTTGGTTCGCAGATATTGCAAATTACAAGGCGGCCAATAAAATTCCTAAGGACTTCAATGCGCAACAGAGGAAGAAGCTCATTCATGATGCCAAGTTCTACATTTGGGATGAGCCGTATCTTTTCAAAAGGGGTTTGAGATGGAATTCCGAGGAGGTGCATACACGAAGAAGAAATTAATGGGGTGTTGACCCACTGCCACAACTCACCCTATGGAGGACATTTTGGTGGTGAGAGGACCGCCATGAAGATTCTGCAAAGCGGGTTGTTTTGGCCCACTATTTTCAAGGACTCCCGAGCTTGGGTGATGAATTGTGATAAATGCCGGAGGGACCGGCAATATTTCCAAGAGAAATGAGATGCCCTTAAAGGGTATATTGGAGGTAGAGCTCTTTGACGTATGGGGATTGACTTCATGGGTCCTTTCCCGTCGTCTTACAACAACAAGTACATCCTGGTGGCAGTTGATTATGTGAGCAAGTGGGTGGAAGCCGTGCCAACTTTGAAGGATGATGCAAGAACTGTGATCGATTTTGTGAGGAAGAATATTTTTACCCGGTTTGGGACCCCTAGGGCTATCATTAGTGATGGAGGTACCCACTTTCGCAATAAGGAGTTTGATGCAAAGTGCTTGCCAAGTTTGGGGTGAACCACAAAGTTACCACCCCATACCATCCCCAAACCAGTGGGCAAGTGGAATTGTCCAATAGGGAGTTGAAGAGGATTTTGGAAAAAGCGTGAACAATGCAAGGAAGGACCGGGCGAAGAAAGTTGATGATGCACTTTGGGCTTATCGGTTTCGCTTGTAAGACGCCTATTGGTATGTCACCTTACCAATTGGTGTTCGGGAAATCATGTCATCTTCCGGTAGAGCTACAACACCGTGCTTTTTGGGCAGTGAAGGCCCTAAACTTTGATGCAAGGCTGGCCATGGACAAGAGGATGCTTCAATTGAATGAGTTGGATGAGTTCCGACTCTTGGCTTATGAGAGTGCCAGGATATACAAGGAAAGAACCAAGTTCTGGCATGATAAATACATTCTTCCCAAGCAATTTGAAGAAGGCCAGTCAGTTTTGCTGTACAACTCAAGACTCAAGTTTTTCCCGGGCAAATTGAGATCAAGATGGTCAGGCCCATATTATGTCAAGTCAGTTTCTCCGTTTGGTTCAGTTGAATTGAAAAATCCATCATCAGGAAACACTTTCACTGTAAATGGGCACAGGCTCAAGCACTACCTTGGAGGAGATTTTAATCGTCAGGCAGTCTCCATCCCTCTTGAGGCACCATCTTAGAAATCATCCGTCAAGCTAGTGACGTTAAAGAAGCGCTTATTGGGAGGCAACCCAATTTTTATTTTTTTATTTTTTATTTTCATCTTCTCTTTTGTTTTTGATTTCCCCCTCTTGAATAATTTGAGAAGCTCAAGAGGTTTGTAATAGTTTGTTGAGTGATTCCAGATTTTGAAGGAAGGAGGAGAAGAAGGGCAAGAGGAAACAAAACCAGAAAGCATGTGATTCAGCACCACTACCACCTTGTGAGTTGTTCCAGTTTTCTCCCCTCTCTAAGTTTAATTATTTACATTGAGGACAATGTAAGTCTTTAAGCTTGGGGTAGGGGTACTCTTCTTTTCTTGCATTGTAAATATTGCATCCATATATGCATTGTGAATATTGCATTCATATAGGCTTAAGTTGCATGATCGCATGATTCGGTTACCCCTGCTTAGATTGAGCATATGATAGTGAGAGCTAAGTGCCAATTTTTCTGTGATAGTGAATTTTGGACCCTGATTTTCTATTCTTGTAATTTGGCTTCATTAAATAAGCTTGAGATGTTCTTGGATAGTTGATGATTAGCATGTGTTTCTATGGATTTGTGTTCTCACTGGTTCTTGAACTGATGAATGTGAGCTTTTGAGCCATTAGGGGGCACTCACTAAATCTGCCCCCGTTCTTTGTGTAGAGTGTTTTCCTCTTGGACTGTTTTTCTCTAGAACTTGACTTGAAACCATTTCGAAACTAGAAAATTTTTGAAAATGATTGAGGCAATAGGTATTTTTTTTCCGGCCTTCTGAACTTTGAATGTGTAAATGCTACCCTTAGTTGCCCATTTTGAGCCGGAATGAATAGCATGCTTTTCTTGGTGCCCTGAATTGTTTTGTTAAATATGCTTATGAGGGACCTTCTAAAGTACTGTGCAAAAATGGGTTAGAAAATGTAGTTGAAAGTTGGGATGATGAAAAGAAAAAGATGAATCTGAAAAATTTTTTTACTTCTCTTGGAATGAAAAAATCTCCCCTTCTCCAAACAAAAGAAAAGAAAAAAAAAAAAAAAGAAGAAGAGAAAAAGAAATAAAAATGGGGAAGGGGATGACAAAAAAAAAAAAAAAAGGGATGAGAAGTAGGAAAAAATGAAAGAATGGTGGAAGAGTAAACTGAAACCCAAGAAAGGTATTTTAGAAGGTCGTGCCTTGCAATGCTTGATTGTTTGTATAGCCTTTTGAAATTTCCTGTTTTTGAAATTCCCACCTGAAAATTGATCCCATGGCCCCATTACACCAAAGAATAAGTCCTCTTGATTCTTAGATGTTTTTCATTAATAAAGTGAAGATGTGGTTGATAGTCAAGCTTATGGTAGGAATCATTCTTTGAGGAAAATGGAGTGAAATGTCATATTCCCTTAACACTTGAGTGAGTGAGGCAAGAAAGAGAGCCAAGCAAATGAACAAGCTTGGGGTGAGCTTCAAGTGAGATAGAGTGCCCGAATTAGTGAGAATGTGAGTCTAGGGAAACTAAGCCCCTAATTGGACTTGAATTGAGTGTCTCTTGCTGAAATAATTGACTGCCTGTTGCTTGGATCATTTTATTCGGGTTCTTAGTTCACTATCATTGTCCTGGTTGTTTTCATCTTATGGCCTTGGTTTTTGCTTGAGGACAAGCAAGGTCTTAAGCTTGGGGTGATTTGATGAGTGTGATTTCACCTCATTTTCCATGTACATTTCTGCATGCATTTGCATATAGTAGGCCATTTTAGTGTTTATTTTGTTTAGTTTTTCCTTTGGAACGGATAAGGTGGTATTGTGTGTTGTTTTGCAGATATTCATGATTAAATGCCCAAGAAGTAGCAAGTATGAAGCTTGGATGACTTAGAGCCTTGAAAGATAAGAAATTGAGCCAAGCAGAGAGTATCACGGCCTAGCCGTGAGGGAGCAGAAGCTGAAGAAAGAATTGAGCCAGAAGTCAGAAGCTGTCACGGCCTAGCCGTGATGGCTATCACGGCCGTGACGTGTCAGCTGTGCCAGATCTCCAAAAGTCAGAGACGATCACGGCCTAGCCGTGATGTATATTACGGCCGTGATGAATCAGTTGGAAAAGTCAGAGACTATCACGGCCTAGCCGTGATGTCTATCACGGCCGTGACCTGTTTGTTGGAAAAGTCAGAAAGGATCACGGCCTAGCCGTGATGATTATCACGGCCGTGATGAATCAGAAAGTGAAGCGGTGCCAAGTCAGAAACCATCACGGCCTGGCCGTGATGGCTGTCACGGCCGTGACCGGCCACGAGTACTAGAAAAACTGAGCAGAACAGAAGAATTGGATTGATTCAGAAAACCCTAAAGAGAAATTCTCTGCTGCTGAGGCTGTGTGCATCATTCCATGGAGCTCTCCCTTTTCTTCATCTCTGTAATTATTACTTTTGTTTTACTTTCAATTATGTGTAGCTAAACTCCCCTTTTGTTGGGGTTAGACTATTGCTATCTGAATTTGGTTGTAAAAATGATTTGATTTTAATACAGTTTCCTTGTTCAATATGAGTGTTTGATTCCATGCTTAATGCTTTCTTAGGCTTGATCACCCTATGAATGATTAGTTGCTTTAATAGATAACTGGAAGGTTGGTGTTAGAGCTTGCTCATGAATCAAATGCCGGGTAGTTCATGAGCCTAGGAATAGGTCTTGAGGTGCTTGCAATCTTATAAGTCTTTACTTAATGCAAAATCTCAGGTTAATCCACCTAAGGAATTAGGGTTTAACTTGGGATTTTAGGCTCAATGCACCTAAGGAATTAGGCTTGAGTATCTCTGAAAAGACTTGATTGTCATATTAGAACTAGGAACTGTGTTAGTTATCATTTCATAACAACCAAGGGAGGTTTAGCTTAGTTTAACCCCAGCAATTCTATCTCATTGTTATTCATCTCTTTGTTTTCACGTTAACTGTTTGAGAAAAATCCAAAAAGAACAAAAATATTTTCTTCTTGTTTGTTTGCTATATGTTTAAACAACCTTCAATCCAAAATTCGATCGCCTAGATAGTAGTCAAATTTGCGAAGTGGTAATTGTCCACGATCCCTGAGAACGATATCCGGTCTCACCGTTTTTATTACTTGCAACGAACCGGTACACTTGCCGAGTCCGTGTCAAGATTATTCGAGATGCTGATGCTCGAGTCCCTGTGCCCACTGAGGAGGTTCAAACAGTGGGTCAGGCCCCCGGTAACTTCATCCTCTGGCCAAGAAGACTGGTCAGCTTTCTTGTTGCATCTGAGGTATTCGGTTAGTTGTGTTTTTCTATATTCATAGTTGAAATATATTTATTATTGTTTAAAGATAATGCTTTATTTGTATTTGTTATAGGATGTTGGAAATGATATTGTGCCTAAAAGGTCGGATCTAGGAAGACCAGAGATGTCTGCTCCTGCCAAGGTATTCATTTGACCATTTAGTTAATAACGAATTAAATAACTTAATTATCCGTGATTACTAATATATATCTATGTTGTTTAGGGGATCGACAAAGAGGCACCTGGCCATGGTGATGTTTTCAAAGTTCTGGCTATACAGGTTGTCACCATGGAGGATGATGCAGCCTTGGTAACGTAGGAACATGATGCCAGCACTGGTGAACTGTATATACCAAAGAAGGAACTTATGGAGATGGCACTCAATAAAGAAATGGCCAGTTCTGCACACATATCGTTTTGGTGCACGTAAGTACATTTTATTTATAAGTTAAGTACGTAATTAATTTTTAAATACAATGATAATTAACATGTTTTTCCAATATATTAGGTATCTGCATCGTATGTTAGTCGATCAGGGTAACCTCGCCCTTTATGGGTTCATTGACCCCATGTTCATTCAGGGTGATGTTCTCGTAGCATCGGAAGACCCGGTCACTACCATACGTGATATACTTGCCCGAGACGATCATCAATTCTATCTTGCGCCTTATCTCAATAAGTAAGTACCGGTTATTTAAGTATAACTATATATGACTTACCGCAAATACAGCCGGCATTGGCAACTGTTGCTCTTGTACCCAAGAATGAACGTCGTGGTCTTCTTCTGCTCATTGGGAAATAAGCCGGCGAATGAACTGAAGACGATCATCGAAACGTAAGCGTTAAAATACTTTATAATCGATGAATGCAGTTGTTTTAATTATCTGAAATCTATTATATATACTTTAATTAATGTTTTTGTCATGATAGGTCTATTAATGCATCCCACATGTTGCGTGGTGAAAGGCGTACTCGGGCTATCAGATGGATTATTCCCAGCGTAAGATATTTATTAGTTCAAATGCATCAAATGCAGTGGGTACAATAATTGATTTCTATTTTATTTAATTCCTCATATTCTAATTGGGTTTCATTTGTACGTAGTCACGTATACAACGTGGGTCATGGGAATGTGGCTACTATGTGATGCGATGGATGTTGGAAATTTATCTCCTCGGGATCACCTGAAAGATGGAGTGAGGTAAATGTTAATTGACACAATTAGAAGTAATAGTATAGATTCGTTATATGTTTTATGTTAGTTTATTACTTAAAAGATATAATCTTTTGTCCAATTAAACTTGCAGATATTCAACAATCCAACTCCATTGTCTCATTCGACATCAACATCATAAAGAGGCGTTGGGCAACTTTCTTTCTTGAAGTGTACCACCCATAGTTTGTATATATGTAGTTAGTTTAAAAACTTATCATATACTAGCTATAGTGTACCTTTGGTGATGATATGTATTAGTGCTCGTGTCCGGTTCAATTCTTCTTCTCTCGTGTTTTGATGTAGCCTTGATAAAGTGTTGTTTTCATTCATTCGAAATTAATTAGGCCTGATGCCCTCTTTTTAAACCACATGAGTAAGAGATGATTGTCTGTGATAAGAAAATTGAATAAAGTATGTTTTGCTTTTGAATGATTGTGTCAAAACTGGTGTGGTGTTCTGTTGTTGTTTCTTGTTTGATCAGGGTACTGCTGGTTTGTTTATTGATCGCATTCAGAAACAGGGAAAGGAATGATTGAAATGTAAATAACAGATTAAAAAAAAAGAGATTTTACACATCGGTTCTCAATAACCGATGTGTAAATTTAACTTTCTACATCGGTTTTGCCTAAAACCGATGTGTAAATTTAAATTTACACATCGGTTCTTTATAAAACCGATGTAGAAAGTCAATTTACTACATCGGTTTTAAGAAAAACCGATGTAGAAAGTTAAATTTACAACTGCTTATCAATTGCTAAATTAATTTTTCACATCGGTTAATATAAAACCGATGTTTAAATTATACTTTACACATCGGTTTTATAACCGATGTGTAAAGTGGCAATAAACCACATCGGTCGTTTCCACATCAGTTTTAAAACCGATGTGGAAAGCCAAAAATAACCGACGTGGAATCCCTTTTCTGCACTAGTGCATCTTGGATCTCAAGCACTTGATGGACGTGGTTTTCGGGTATGGAACAGTTTGGTTGAGCAAATTCTGAAGAGGTTCACCCATGATTTGATCCCAGCTTTCGTTTTTTTCAAATGGGCAAAACCTCAAATGGATTATGTGCATTCCCCTGAACTGTGCAACTTGATTGTTGACATCTTGGGGATATCAAGAAGATTTGACATTATGTGGGAATTGGTTGAGGAAACGGATCAACTTAAAAAATATGTGACATTGGGCACAATGGCTAAGGTAATGAGGAGGCTTGCTAAGACTCAATAACATCAAGATGCTATAGAAGCATTTCGCAGAATGGGGGAGTTTGGTGTCAACAAGGACACCACGACATTGAATGTGCTCATGGATGCTTTGATGAAAGGAGATAGTGTTGAACATATATGCCCACAATGTTCTTTTGGAATTTAAGAGTTTTGTTCCTTTGAGTTCTCATTCTTTTCAATATTTTGATATATGGGTGGTGTAGATTGCAATTGAACGAATGGATTTGGGGTTTGTGACTATGGTGAGCGGTTGGAAAGGATGGGAAGAGAGGAAGAGGGGGGCAGAGAGGGTTTTCCAGCAACTTTTTCCAGATTTTGGCCACTTTTCCAGAATCCGGTAACAGGAGATGATTTCTGGCTAACACAGTTGGTGAAAATTAACGGAAATGATAAGATTGGTTAACGTTTGTAAAATAAGAGATGAAAATGGAAAAAAAATAAATGATGGAGCAACATGAAACATAAAATAAAGATAAGGGATAAAAAGAATAATTTAGCCATTCATATACATAGAGGACTAAAGTGATGACACAAAAGGATAAACTAGGTGACATTTTATATCTTTAAGGGACTAATTTGGTGAATAAAATTAGAAGACTTATATGGTGACACTTTAACGTTGAAAGGAATACGTTGGTGACAAAAATCTTTAAGGACTTATTAATATGGTGACATAATTTTTGGAGAATTGAATTGATGGTTAATCAAGACTTTAATTAATTTTAGAATTATGTTAAATGGTTTTGTTTATAGTGTTTTATAATTAAGATTTGGATAATCTTTTAATATTTTTCCAATTTATTTATACACTTTTAATAGTAGAGGCCCTAAATTATCTCATTTAGGTTTTGCAGATGACCTTGTTTTGTTTGCTGAGACTAATATGGAGCAGGCTAATTTCATAAAACGGAGTATTGATCCTTTTGGTTCTACCTTGGGGTAGAAATTGAACCTTAATAAAACCCTGAGTTTTCTTCTCGAAGAATGTTAATTGGATCGTGAGAAGTCAAATCAGTAACATGCTGGGGTTATAAGTACTGAAGATTTGAGGAAGTATTTAGGTGTTCCTCTGGTCCATAAAAGAGTTACCAGAAATACTTTCAACTATATTCTTGAAAAGGTTGATCAAAGACTTAGCAGATGAAATCGAGGAATTTATCCTTTGAGGGAAGGTTTACCCTTGCCAAATCAATGGTACAAGCTATACCTACATATGGCATGCAGTGAATGCTTTTACCCATGGTTTTGAAAATCAGACCGGACCGACTGGTTCAACCAATAAACCGATGAACCGGGCATGTAGCCGATCTGGAAGAATCTTAAAACCAGACTTAATGAAAACCGGTCAAGAATCGATGAACCGTTCATAAACCGGTAAAACTGGACAAAACCGGTGGTTCAACATTTTGAACCAGTTCAAGATATTGACTTGAACATGTTACATGATCTCACACTTTTATAGCTCTACTTTCACACTACACTGCTTAGTCTCACTAATGTTGGACTCCTTAAACCTGGGTTTTCTTTATCTCTTGCATTTTTATCCTCCAATTTCCCTTCTTTCTATCAATTTTTTTTAAGATGCTTTTGTTCAAAAGAATATGGCAGTGAATAAGCTGGTGGTGGTTCCTACACACAGCAATAAACTCATCTTCCAAATGCTGCAACATGATCTTTTCGTTCTAGAACAAAACCACGTGGTACGTTCATAAACCACAACATCAATATAGTATGGTACTCAATACAAAACTGTGGAACCATATAGTTACACAAGTATTTGCTTCTTATGAGTCAAAAAAAAAGTATTTGCTTCTTATCAGCATCAGCAGCAAAAAAAATGGACTTGAGGATGTGAGGTTGGGAATTTGGCTGAGGCCGTTGGACTTGAAAAAATCAATGGAAAAAATGCACTTGACTTTAGCTGGAGAAAGCAAATTGGACTTTGAAGAAGTCAATAAATTTGTGAAAGAAAGACAAATACACATGATAGCTTCCAAGACATTTTAATTTTATCTCAAAAATATTAATGCTCAAGAGTTACGATTGCCTGACAGGGTCTCTCTTAGTCTTCAACATGATACTGTCACACTTTAAAGAGAAATATACCAATACTTGGTGGGATATTGTACATGGTTAGTTAATTAGCTAGTCATCCAATCATGGTGCTACAAGAAATCATATGTTTTTCAACCAACTAATCAAAAAAGTCCTCCAATATTTATGGTTAGTATGTTAATTTATTATATAAAATTTAAAAAAAAAATAGTTAATTAATACTTATTCAACCATGGCTCGACCACGGTTGGACTATTGAACCTTGAACTAGTGCTTTCACTGGTTCAATGACCGATCTGGTTGTAAGAACATTGCTTTTACCTAAAGCAATTTGTGAAGTCGTTGATAGGAGGTGCAGATCTTTCATTTGGGGAGAAAGTGAGTCTCATCGCAAGGTCCACCTTGTGTCTAGAGACCGTGTGTGCTCTCCTAAAGAAGACGGTGGGCTGGGCCCTAGATGAATGACATAACTAAAATCCGCTTTTTTAATGTTGACAAGATGCCATAAGTATTCCCAAACTTCTCTCTGGGTAACCACGTTGGGGGCCAAATATGGTGGCGGATCTGACATGATTCCAAGGATTAACACAAAAAGACCAGCCTCAAAATTTTGGAAGGGGATTTGTAAAAGCTGGAGTATTGTCCAAGATAGGATCCAAAGCGGAAGATGTTAAATTTTGGACCCACAATTAGATAACCCAAGTTGGGCCTCTGTCTAATCAAGCTCCAGGATTTTACTTTTCCCACCTCCCTTCTTACCCATTCCCACCTCCTTCCTCCAATTTCTTCACCAAAATACCATTTCTCTTCTCTTCACCCCCAATCCCTAACCCCTTTCCCTTCCCCTTCTTATTCTCCTTCTTCTCCCATCTCCCTCAACTTTATTTATATGCAACTTTGCTTCTACTCCAAACTATATTTACCTCTAACTAAACTTTATTACTACTATTGGCAATGGCATCATGCACTTCTGGTGGAACCAATACGGCCAACACCATCACACACACCAAACCCACATAGTCCAGAAGACATCATCCACTCACATCTGACATTGTCGACCCAAACATAATCCAAACCAACATCCACACGCGCCTCGACAACCCATCCCTCGTCTCCGCTAGTGCCACGTGTTCCCAACTCCACATGCTCTCATCTCATGATTTCTCTGGGCCAACATTTTCCACTCCACGTGGCCATCCACCGACAAACCACATATAAATAATGTTATCTCCACCTTCCGTCACGGCTATCACTTCTATTAAGGTCACATCTTTAGACATCTCTGATTTTGATGAATTCAAACAAAGAATGATTTTAAGTGAACCTTATGAAGTTTACTAATATGTCTATTAAGTGTGATGATCAGTATACAAGATTCTCATGACATAGAAACAAAGTCTTAATATGATGTATCATTGAAGATACACACCTGAACTCATTTAACTCAAGCATGCAATACTCTCAAAGCTCTCTTAAGTTATTCGCTAGAAAACTTCTCTGCTCAAATCATTTGTATTTATTGAGAAGTCTTTATTGCAATCTCACCTACCTTAAATACTTATTCACTCTGTGAATGTTACTCGGTAGATCTGTAAAGCTGTAATCCTTGAAGCTGCTGCTTCATTCCAACTCCTACCATTTGTAGAGCCTGTGGAGGCTTGAAGAAAGAATATTTGTTTGAGCCTGGAGAGGCTAGGTGTGGATACAATACTTTTTAGTTGAGCCTGCTGAGGCTATGTGTGCAAATAATACCTTTTGTAACCTAATCAGTTATAGTGCAAATACTTGGCGAAGCCAAAGACTGGACGTAACCCAAGGTTTAGGGTGAATTAGTATAAATCTTTGTGTCTCTTTTTCTTAGCTTAATCTTTTCAGTTTGCTTTAATTTAACTATGCTAACTGGGTTGAAAAGAAAATCTTCTTTTTATAAGACGCATCCTTGTGTCTTACAAGTTAAACTGCAACGTTTTCAAAAAAGTTTTTAAAACACAATTCAACCCCCCTTATAGTGTTTTACATATATTCATTTCAGTTGGTATCAGAGCTTAACCTCTAGGTTGAGCACTTAACAGTGTTGAGGAAAGATCCTGTTTAACAGACATCATGACAACTAGAGCTAGCACAAGCGAAAGCTACACTAGAGAAGGAGCTATGGTGAGACCTCCCTACTTTGATGTAGAATACTACATCTATTGGAAAGAAAGATTCCAATGGTTCATCATGTCAACAAATTCTGATTTATGGGATGTTATCACTGATGGTCCCTACATACCAAAGAATGATGATAACACAGACAAACCCAAAGCTCAGTGGACTGCAGCAGAAAAGACTAGGTGGGAGCTAAATCATAAAGCAAGGTACTCCTTGATGTGTGCTCTCAGTCAGGAAGAATTTGAAAAGGTCCATGCATGTGGATCCGCTAAAGAAATCAGGAATACTCTCGAAGTTACTCATGAAGGAACAACAACAGTGAAAGAAACAAAGATAAACATGCTTGTATGAAAGTATGAGTTATTTATCATAGAAGAAGGAGAAAGCATTGCTCAAATGATAGGAAGATTTCAAACTATCACAAATAATCTGAAGACACTGGGAAAAATCTATACCAATGCTGAGAAAGTTGGCAAAATTCTAAGAAGTCTACCCAAACAGTGGAGACCTCTAGTTACAGCAATAACTCAAGCAAAAGATCTCACGACGCTTCAAATGAGTGATCTTCTTGGAACTTTACAAGTTCATGAGCAGGAGCTGAAATCTGAAGAAGAAAGGAAAAACCATTGCCCCCAAGGAAGAAAAAGAATCTTCAAAAGCCCTAAAGGTTGAAGAGTCAGACGCCTCTGAAGAAGACTCTAACAGTGATGATGAAATGTCATTACAGACCAGAAAAATGAGAAAATTATGGAAGAAGAAAAATTTCAGAAAGGATAGACCTTTCAAGAAATTCCACAATGAAAAATCCTTCAAAGAGAACAATAGATCTGACAAAAGTTCTATTGTATGCTATGAATGTAAGAAGTCAAGACACTTTAAATCTGAATGTCCTCAGCAGCAAAAACAACCCTTCAAAAAATTCTATAAAAAGAAAACGAAAGGGATGATGGCTACTTGGGAAGATCTTGATGGCAGCTCATCTAATGATGATGAAGGTGAAGAAGCAAATCTATGCCTCATGGCAGATGACGACTCAGACTCTGAGGTAATTTCTGATTCTAAGGATTTACAAGATGCCTATGATGAATTGATTGAAGAATCTAACTGTTTAACTAAGGCTTTTAGAACACTTAAGAGGCAATATGTGAAACTCTTAAAAGAGCATGAACATAAGACTCAAGAGTGTAACAAACTGTCTCAGGAAAATAGTAAGCTTAAAGCTGAAAGGCTTAAGGCTAAGATCACAGTTGAGACGCCACAATCTGAAGAAGTTGTCAAACTTCAACAGAAGGTTGAAGAGCTCACTTCTGATCTTGCTCGTTTTGTCAATAGAAGAGATAACTTGACTAAGTTGTGAGCACGTCAGAGACCCTCTCTTGATAAAATTGGTATAGGATTCGTTGACCAGACACATCATAAAGTATCTAACAAAGTCTTAGGACAAAAACCTGAAACTCTTTATGATAAAGTCATTACTTACAAAAGTAGTTGTAAAAACTGTGGAAAACTGGACATATCACGTCTAAGTGTATTCACACAAGAAAGAAGTTGTCACAAACTTCAAGAACTAACAAAAAAGGAACCAAAAGAATGTGGGTACCTAAAGCTTTGATTATTCCTGTTGCAGATATCCTTAATAGGACAAAAAGGACACCTATCATGGTCACAGTGGGTGGCTGCTCACGGCACATGACAGGAGAAAGGTATATGTTCCTAGACCTCCAACCTAAAGAAGGTGGACATGTTACCTTCGGTGGGAATAAAAAAGGAAAGGTCATCGGGATAGGTAAAATTGGTGGGAAATCACCATTACCATCTATCTCTAATGTTCTTTTAGTTGAAGGATTAAGACATAATCTGCTAAGCATAAGTCAATTATGTGATAATGAATATAATGTTTCCTTTACTAAGAATGCATGTGTAGTCAAAGACACTAATGGCAAAGCTCTCTTTTCAGCAAACAGGCAACAAAATCTTTATAAGATTGATCTAACTGAATTGACAAATCAAAATGTGACTTGTTTTGTGTCAAGAGAAGATGAAAGATGGGTATGGCATAAGAAGCTAGGACATGCAAGTATGAAACAGGTCTCTACGCTTCAAAAGTATAGACTTGTGAAAGGTCTACCTGATAGAAGTTTGAAAAAGGATGTCTTATGTGATTCTTGCCAATGTGGAAAGCAAGTTAAATCAAGTTTTAAACCCAAGAATCTAGTATCTTCCTCTAGACCTTTATAGTTGTTGCATATGGATCTGTTTGGTCCACTTAGTGTTTCTAGTAAGGCAGGAAAGAAATATGGTTTTGTCTTAGTCGATGATTATTCTAGATATACATGGGTACTCTTCTTAACCCACAAGGATGAGTCATTCAAAATGTTCTCTATATTCTGTAAGAAAGTTCAAAATGAGCAGGGAATTTGTATCTCAGCTATCAGAAGTGACCATGGGGGAGAGTTTGAAAATGAGCACTTCAATACATTCTGTGAAGATAATGGTATCTCTCACAACTTTTCTGCTCCTAGAACTCCACAACAGAATGAAGTAGTAGAAAGAAAGAATAGATCTCTACAAGAGACGGCTCAAACGATGCTCAATGAAAGTAAACTCCCAAAGTACTTACAGGCCGAGGCAAGAACACCGCTTGTTATGTACATAATGAGAATATTGATAAGACCTTTCTTGAACAAAACTCCTTATGAATTGTGGAAAGATAGAAAACCCAACATTTCGTATTTCCATGCTTTTGGATGTGAATGTTTTATTCTAAATATTAGAGATCAACTTGGAAAGTTTTATTCAAAAGTAGATAAAGCTATATTCCTTGGATATTCTGATACTTCTAAAGCCTTTAGAGTTTACAACTCTAGAACAGAAGTGGTTGAAGAATCAATTCATGTCAAGTTTAATGATGGCTTAAAGACTGATAAGAAACTATCAGATCTTGAAGATGATTTTGCAGGATTGGATCTTAGAAAACAAACCAATCAGACTCAAGATGACTTAAAGAACGAGGATTCAGAATTTCCTACTCAAGCGTCTGATCCATCTACTCAACAGTCGTCTGATAAGGAACCCAGACGGGACTGGAAGTTCAAAACTCATCATCCTGAACAGTTGATCATTGGCAATCCCTCTCAAGGATTCAAACAACATGGCATTTCTATCTGAGATTGAACTAAAGAATATCAAAGAAGCTCTTGAAGACGAAAGCTGGATTTTAGCTATGCAAGAAGAGCTAAATCAATTCAAAAGGATTGATGTATGGTTATTAGTTCCACATGAAAAAGGAAAGTCAATTATTGGAACAAGATGGGTATTCAGAAACATGCTTGATGAAGACGGTAAGGTTGTCAGAAACAAAGCAAGGTTAGTAGCTCAAGGCTATAATCAACAAGAAGGTATTGATTACACTGAAACTTTTGCACCAGTAGCTAGAATAGAAGCAATTCGTATACTTGTGTCATATGCTGCACAACATCAAATCACCTTATTTCAAATGGATTTTAAAAGTGCATTTCTTAATGGAATTATTGATAGGGGTGAGCATTGGGCGGGTTCGGGCGGGTTCGGGTGGGGACCATCGGGTTCGGGCGGGTTCGAGGTAAAAAAAATGGAAACCGAACCCGCCCATCTATACCATCGGGTTAGGCGGGTTCGGGTTTCGGGCGGGTTCGGGCGGGGTTGAAACGGGTTTAGGCTTTTTAATTATTTAATTTTATTCCAAAAAATTTTAAAAAAAACCCAACGAGCCTAATTAAAATTTAAGGCTTTCAACCCAATTAAGTACCAAAAAAAAAAAATATAACAGAAGAGGGGAAAAAAAATCTAAGATCCAGTCTTGGCAGCCCATTCTCCATTGAAATTTTTTTAAATTTTTTTTTGCTATGAGCGGGTCGGGTCGGGTTCCGATGGGTGGCATAAACCAGACCCGAACCCGCCCGCTCTTATCCATCTAAAACCGAATTTCCACCCGCCCAACCCGCCAACCCGTTTCAACCCGACCGTTGCGCAAAAATAGTAACGGGTTCGGGCGGGTTCGGGCGGGTCATGCAATTTTGCTCACCCCTAATTATTGAAGAAGAAGTATGCGTTAAACAACCACCAGGATTTGAGGATAATGACAAACCAAATCATGTCTATAAGCTTAAGAAAGCTCTCTATGGATTAAAGCAAGCACCTAGAGCTTGGTATGACAGACTAAGTTCTTTTCTAATGAAAAATGATTTCATTAGAGGAAAAGTAGATACAACTCTCTTTAGAAAAAGTTCTAAAAAGGATTTCATTATAGTACAAATCTATGTTGATGATATCATATTCGGTGCTACTAATGAAAAGCTCGCAAAAGAGTTCTCCAAGCTTATGCAGAATGAATTTGAAATGAGCATGATGGGAGAATTGAAGTTCTTCCTTAGTTTGCAAATCAAATAGACGTATGATGGAATTTACATTCATCAACAAAAATATACCAAGGAGATCTTAAAGAAATACAAGCTGGATACAACTAAACCTATGAAAACTCCCATGGAAGCAAATTCAAAATTAGGCAGAGATGAAGAAGGTAAAAAGGTAGATCAAACTACTTACAGAGGTATGATTGGTTATCTCTTGTACTTAACCTCAAGTAGACCTGATATTCAATTCAGTGTCTGTATATGTGCGAGATTCCAATCAGATCCTAGAGAATCACATCTCAAGGCCGTTAAAAGAATATTAAGATATTTGCTTGGAACCACAAATCTTGGTTTGATGTATTTGAGGACGCAAGAACATAGATTAGTAGGATTCTGTGATGCTGATTATGCAGGAGACAGAATAAAAAGGAAAAGCACAAGTGAAGGATGTCAATTTATTGGAGCAAGCTTAGTCTCTTGGACAAGCAAACGTCAAACTACAATTGCTTTATCCACTGCAGAATCAGAATACATTTTAGCTGCAAGCTGTTGCTCACAACTCTTATGGGTAAAATATCAACCTGAAGATTATTTTATCTTTGAACATAATATATCTGTTTGGTGTGATAATTCTAGTGCTATATGTTTATCTAAGAATCCCATTCAGCATTCTAAGGCTAAGCACATAGAAATTAAATATCATTTCATAAGAGACTATGTTCAAAAAGGTGTTTTTGATAGTAGGTTTGTTAAAATTGAAAATCAATGGGCTGATATATTAACAAAACCCTTAACTAAAGAAAGATTCACCTATATTAGAGATAATTTGAACATGCATTTCATAAATGAATAATGCATCTAATCTTCGATGAAGCGTCTGCTGACGTGGATTATTTACTGAGACTTTACATTGCAGTTATTCCAAAATGTCTTTGAATTCAAAACGCTTTGTCTTTATTTAACAGCTGTTTTGGAAACCTATTTGTTTAAAACCTTTGTTCTCTCTCCAAAACACTTTACTGTTTCAAAAGTGTTTCTCTCTCTCTTGCGAACGAGTCTTTTCGAAACCCTTTCTTTTCTCTCTCTCTCTCTCCAAGACTAAATCCATGGCATTCAAGGAACCCTCTCAGAAAATTGCCCGTGCTGCTGCTCAGTTAGGGATGAGTGTGGAAGACATATCTATGATCGTCCCTGGATGATTTGTCAAGATGAACAAGATCGTTAAAGGAGGAATGAATGTTATGGCAGAACTGGAAGCTTCAGAACGGGTCAACTTTTTCTCACTACATGAACCCGTTTACCTTTGCTACTTCAAGAATTTTGGGAAAATGCTGAAGAAAGAATGTCTCGGACTCAAATTTCCATTCAGACCAAGTGTAATGGAAAACCCTATTCATTCACTCTCAACAGTATTCAGAACCAGTTGCCCTAAACAAGGTGCCGCCTTTACAGATGATTGGGAAGATGAGTATGGTGAAGAAACTGTTCACCAAGTTCTTTATGGGGTATCCAACCCTACAAACAAAGATGCATCCAAACTGACTCCAAAAGGAAGATATCTGCATGTCTTGCTGATAAACTGTGTGTTGCCAAGAACAAGTTCTCGTGACAATGTCAACAAGATGGATATATTTGCACTATTCCATCTCCTGAATCTTATGAAGGTTGACATAAATGACTTGATTTTCAAGTATATGTTGAGGATGGCAAAGCCCCAAATCAGAACCTCATATACCTATGGGATGCTGATTACCAAACTGCTAAATCTCAAGGGCATTCCCCCCACTAGAAAGATTGATATGGCTACTGCCATTGATGAAAGAACCCTCTCTTAGATGAAGCTGAGACCTCCAAGAAAGATTCTTGACTCTGATGAAGATGAAAATAAGAAGGAATCATCAGAAGAATCTGAAGAAGAAACTGATGAGTCTGGTGACTTAGAAGCAACAGAAGTGTCTGTACCTATGAATCCTAAGGTCAGAACAAAGCTTCAAGTAAAAAGGAAGTTGGTTATCTCAAAAGCATATGATGATGATGATGACCAACCTATTTCAAAGGTTTTGAAAAAGGAAATAATTGCAAAACCTACTGTTGCCCCTTGGAAGGAACTCAAGAGGAAAGCTGTTGTTGTAGCTACACCAGTTAGAAGATCTACAAGGCTGAAGCTGGCTGAATCTGTTCAAGTTTCTTTGCAAACTACTGCATCACCTCCTAAGTCATCTGAACCCTCACCATCTTCAACGATTGTTTCATCTTCACCATCTAATTCACCATCCTCTTCCTCCCATAATTCCCTTCTACACCATGAGATTTCAAATGCTGAAAATCTTCTTGCTTTATCTATTCGAGATTTCAATTTAAATCTCACTCTAGATCACCCTTCACCACAACATGTTCTTCACAACTCACCACATCACATATCGAACCATTCATCACTCTCTTCCTCACTAACTCAAGAAATTCAATCTCTTGTTCCTGTTTCAAGAATTTTTGATTCAATTCTATCACCTCTCTCTCACTCTTCGTCATCACCTGAAACCTCACCACGAAGACCCTAACCTACTTCTTTCAACTCCTCTGAGCCTGTACTTATAGATCAAATCAATCATGATCTTCTTAGTCCGGATAATTTAAAAGCAATCAGCAATCTTGATGCTGAACAGACTGCAGTTAGGCTAAATCAAGCCTCTTGGAAACATAGACCTAATCCATCTGCTTGCATGAAGCCCAATACAGTTTTGAAAATCTGTCCTGACAAAGGATCTGTCTGTCCGAAACCAAAATTGAATCCAAAGTCTAAGAAGCCCTTTGTCTTCTTGAAAAGAAAATATCAGAAACTGAAGTTCCCTCGCTGGTCTACTTCATTTTTTAGCCACCCTAAGCCTCATATCTTTCAAGATCCAGCTCATCATTGTGGACTCTCTCTGGTTGACAAAATTAAGACGCCTACAGATACTGCTTGACTAAGTTTTTATCAGATTCCCTGGATCGGATATCCAGATGAAGACAGAGCAAGCACAAGGCAACTCTATCCCTTCCAACCAACTCTTATTTTCGCTCCTTTTCTTTTCATTTTACCTTTATCTTTTTATGAAAACCCTTTTTCTGTTTGCTCTTTTGATTTACCAATTTCTGTTGAAAACTTAATTTGGTTTTTCGAAAATCTTTCCCCTCTTTTCATTTCTTTGTCTAATCTAGAAATCCCCTCTTTCAAAATTCCTTGTATGCAACCTTTTGGTTCGTTGCATTCAGTCTTTCCTTTAACTCTCTCTTTGTTCCCTATTATTATTAATATCTCTTTTATTTTCTCTTCTGGTCTTTCTCTTCCCTGGCATTGTCTGGAAATTGTTCCTTATGAACCTCCCTCGACTGCCACCTCCTCTGACCCTGGACCGTCTTTTTCGTCTCCACCTCATGATCCTACTGCACTGGCAGTCAATGTCATTGGAATAGATCCAGTAGCTCGTGCAGAAATCAGCGGTCTTCGTGAGACAATACAAACTGTTGTGGCTCTTCTCACCAAGATTGTTGAGAAACAGCAAGTTTAGTTTTCTTTATCTTTGTCTGCAATGTACTACAGTCAATGATGGTTTAATAAATAAATGTTATTTTTAGCTGCATCTTTACTGTGTTACTTTATCTTTTTGCTGATGACAAAGGGGGAGAAAATAGAATGAGAAAATAGAACAATAAATATCTATCTATTAAAGATAAGACGCTACCTTAATTATGCGTCTAAGTTCATTATAGAAGCATCAGTTCAGGGGGAGCTTGTGAAGCTTTTTATGGAGCTTAAGAAACTTAACTTAAATATTCTTATAAGCTTGATATGACCTTTTTTGTGTTTAAATCTGCTTTTATCCTTAGTTCATTAAAATCATAAGACAATGTTTATCATCATCAAAAAGGGTGAGATTGTTAAGATCACATCTTTAGACATTTCTGATTTTGATGAATCCAAACAAAGAATGATTTTAAGTGAACCTTATGAAGTTTACTATCATTTCTATTAAGTGTGAAGATCAGTATATAAGAGTCTCATGACAAAGAAACAAAGTCTTAATGATGCGTCTGTAGTATGATGGGTCTGAAGATTGACTCGGTCACGAACAAATTCTGATCAAATGATAGAAAGATTCTCGCTTCAACAATATTAAAACTCAATGAATATTCTCAGAATATTTCCAATAAATAAATTCAATATCAGAAAGCTCAAAGCACCTTTCCGCGCCTGAAGTACCTATTGGTTGCAAAGAGCAAAATGAACTTTACTTGAACGCAGATCCGCTTAGCACAAATAAGGAAAGTCGTGTTGCCCAAGTCTGATAAAGCAACACACGCTGCTCTGAATCAACTGCACTATGATAAAGTTATGCCTATACGTTCAATTTGTCTTGAAGCTCACCAACGATCATAAACATTAAATGCATGACCAGAACGACTCTATTAGCATTTATTGACGAAGAACAAAAGTATACTCAGCTGAAGAACTCTCTTCAACGGACCTATCTCTTTTTGAGTATAAATAAAAGACTTTGAAGATCATTGAAGATACACACCTGAACTCATTTAACTCAAGCAGTCAATACTCTCAAAGCTATCTTAAGTTCTTCGCTATAAAACTTCTCTGCTCAAATCATTTGTATTTATTGAGAAATCTTTATTGCGATCTCACCTACCTTAAATACTTATTCACTCTATGAGTGTTACTCGGTAGATCTGCAAAGCTGTAATCCTTGAAGCCGCTGCTTCATTCCAACTCCTACCATTTGTAGAGCCTGTGGAGGCTTGAAGAACGAATACTTGTTTGAGTCTGGAGAGGCTAGGTGTGCAAACAATACTTGTTAGTTGAGCCTGCGGAGGCTAGGTGTGCAAATAATACCTTCTGTAACCTGATCAGTTATAGTACAAATACTTGGTGAAGCCAAGGACTGGACACAGCCCAAGGTATATGGTGAACCAATATAAATCTTCGTGTCTCTTTTCTTAGCTTAATCTTTTCAGTTTGCTTTAATTTAAATGTGCTAACTGGGTTGAAAAGTAAATATTCTTTTTATAAGACTCATCCGTGTGTCTTACAAGTTAAACTGCAACGTTTTCAGAAAAGTTTTTAAAACACAATTCAACCCCCTTCTAGTGTTTTACATATGTTCATTTCAACTTTTTCATCTCCAACTCTTTCCTCCCCACCACCGATGAAAAACCTCACTCAAATCCCAACCGTATGCCGAAACTTATCTCCGCCGTTGTATTCCATCACCAGAAGCTGATACACTCCAAGGTAGTTGAGATCAAAACCGTGACTTGGTGGTTCCAGTGTTGGCCATTCTTGGTCGACATGCTAAACCCAGAAGATTCAGTTCAAAGACCAATTAAACAATTGAATGGCGAAGACGCATGTATGAAAACCGGCGAGGAGCTGAGGTTGAGTTGGATAATGGTCGAGCCAAGGGGAGGACATGCAATCAACATGTCAAGCTGGAGGTCAAAGGTGGTGTGCGGGTGGCGACTTGGTTGAGTGGGAAGACCGAGCTTTGTTTTTTGCGATGGTGGTTAGGGAGGCAGAGTTGTTCATCATGACGGCGAGGTGTGACAGGCGGAGGGAGGAGAATTGCAGGTGAGGGGAGTAAGCATGGAAATGGAGGACATGGATGGGAAGCATTTGAAAGGGAGGAATAGCTTGGGGATTTTACAGAGAGCGTTGGAGGGTAAAAGGGGAAGGTGGAAGAATGAAGGAAGGGAAGAATATAGTTGTATAGAGAATTCTTAAAGAAGAAGAAGATAGAGAGGAAGTTGAGGACTGAGAGGAGGTTGGATATGCTCTGTGTCGTTCTTGAGACGGTGTTACTTGCGGCTCTTTCTTGTCTCTTTCTCTTATGAGTTCAATATACAAACTCAAATGCGACTAAACTGGACTGTAGAAAAGAAGAAGAAGGAGGTTAAGGGGAAATGGATGAGGGGTGAGGGTGAGGGATCATGGGGGGTGGGCAAGAGGAAGGGTATTTGATGAAAAATTAGGGGAGGGTGGTGGGAAAAGTAAACCCCTTAGCTAATGGACCGTATACTGGGAAGACACTAAGGTGGGCCCATTTTGTAGCGGCTCACGACCAGTATGCGTGTATGAAAATCAACGAGGAGGCCGAGGCTCGGTTGGATAGTGATCCACGGTGAGTGGGCGTGACGTGATGAACATGTCAAGTTGGAGGTCGATGTGTGTGTGGTGGCACTGGCTGAGCGGGGAAATTGGAGGGATAGTGTGGGGATTTTGTAGAGGGTGTTGGAGTGTAAAAGGGGAGGGTTGAGGAATTAAGGAAGGGATGAGTATATATGTATAAGGAATTCTTGAAGAAGAAGAAAGGGAGGAAAGAAAGGAAGTTGAGGACATGAGGGAGGTTGGATATGCTCTGCGTCGTTCTTTCTTGTCTCTTTCTCTTCTGAGTTCAATATGAAAACTAAAAAATACGATTGAACTGGATTATAGAGAAATATATGGGGAGGGGAAGGGAAAGGGAAAGGGAAAGGGAAGGGAAGGGAAGAGGAAATGGGTGAGGGATCATGGGGGTGGGGGGAGGAAGGGTATTTTGATGAAGAAATAGGGGAATGGAGGTGGGAAAGTAAAGCTCCCCCAGCTAAGGGGATCTATGCATGTTAAGGTGGTCAATTTTGCAACGATTCACGGTACTTGGGTCTAGGAACGTTTGGCCCCCATACTGCCGAGCCAAATCCTTGATAGGATTAGGGGAGTGAACCCCATTCACCAGATGCGGGGCCTGACTCTCTGGCCTAAAATTGCTTACCAGATGGAAATTTCACTACAGCCTCTGCGTGCCATCATCTTCAACAATTAATACCTCACCCCCATAGGAAGCACTTCAATGCTATGTGGAAATGGAGGGCAGAGGAAGAGGCAGATGTTTTCTCTAGAAAATCGCTCACTGTGCTTTACTAAAGAATTCCCAGCAGGTAAGGAGACACTTGTCCCCAACAGGCGCTTGCCCAAGGGTAGAGCAACCGAGCAAACTCTTTTCCACACCTTTAGGGATTGTAATTTAGCTTCTGAGGTTTTGAAAATCTTGCTAGAGAGGGACAATATGGATTTTTTCATTGACTCAAATTGGCAAAGGTGGCTCTTGAGAAATCTTCGTGTAGTGGGGGAGAGCAATTGATAAGGACCATGGAGCTTGATCTTTGGCACTACCCTCGACCACCTCTGGAGAACCATAAAAGAATAAGCTTTTTCGAACCAAGGAGGTGGATGGCCATTCGGTTGTGGGCTCAATTAGAAGATCTGTACCTCAAATTTGTGACAGCCTCTTAAAGAAGAGTACTATAAAGGGTTTAGCTCATAGGGGTAACCATTGTACCACAGTTAGCTGGCTCCCTCCTCCTTCGAGAATAGTGACATTAAACTGCGATGGGCAGTCTATAGTGCTGGGAGAAATGCTGGATGTGGAGGAGTTATTAGAGACGACTCGGTAAACTTTCTGGTAGGATATGCGAACAAGCTGGGTATTTTCTCTGTTGTGCAAGCCGGACTATGGGGCATTTACCATGGGATCAAGTTGGCTCGGAGTAGGGGCTTCAAGAATATTAGAGTTGAATCTGATCTCTTAATTGTTGTGGGTCTTTTACAGAAAGGTTGCGATAGGATCCATTTGTGTCACAGCCAAGTGGAATGGAAGACATTCGCAAGATCTACATGGGTGACCCAGCACCAATGTGGGTCAATATTTTGAGAGAAACTAATCAAGTAGCAAACTCCTTAGCAAAGAGGGGTGTGAACCTATCTACCTCCTGTAAAGTTTTTAATTTTGCTCCAGATTTTCACTCAACCCCCCTTATGGCAGATGGAGCTCATATTTCCTTCCTTCATGGGTTTTTGTTTGTTTGGTGTTGGGGCCTTTGGCCTTTCTAAAAAAAAATAAAATAATAACAAGAAGTATTGGCAATTAAAGGTACATGTGTACCAAATGCAATGGAACGTTTGCCAAGTATGTAATTGCATTTAATATCAGAAGTCTCCAATTTTAAAATTTCCAGGATAAAAACTTAGGGTTATTTATATAAATTAAATTTTAAAGAAAAAAATAACAATAATACAATATGATACTGAGAAATCAATAAATAAATTTTTGACATTCATTGTGTGATTCTAAATCAATAGATGTATTAAACAAAGGATAAGTTGTACAATATAATCTAGTTATAATATTTTTATTTCAATTTTTATAAGGAGAAAACTTATATATAGTTCTAATGGTGCATTTGGTGTTGTTTTCCAATCACAACACACCATATAGAATATTTAATTTCTATTATCCATTATCTTTCAATTATTTTTTAAAATAAAGTCAACATGGTGTGGTGTGATTGTAGAACAACACCAACTGCATCATTGGAAATGTCCGTAGGTTTTCTCCTTTTATAATTACATTAAATTATGTTTAATAATAAACAATAAAAAAATTTTGGTAAAATAATAATATATTATATTAACATTGAGTAACTAGTACTCACCAAGGGAGGAAAATAAAACAGAGGGCCTGCATTTAGAGCAGGCCAATGGCCATCACTGGCCTGCCATGCTGATAGGTGATGAACGGCTCTCCTCAATGTGGTCGTGACGTTTTCATCCGTTATCTCCTCTCCATCTTCTATCTTCACACCAGTTATTGTTTGTTTGAAGTTATTTTCTTTCAGAATCTACGCATGTGAGAAACAAAAATAGAAAATAAGTTATATTTATAGGTGATAAAATTGAAATTATGCACACATATAATGCGAACTTATCGAATTAACTGTTTAAGTTACTTTGATGATTATACACATCATTTTTTTTTATAATTTAAACACACATTTAATTTTATTTATTTATACTCCCTTCTGTTCTTTTTCTTTGGTATTTTTAGTTACTTTTTTTGTTTCAAAACAAGGGATGCTTTATAAACTCAATGTATAATTGATCAATTTTTTTCATATATACCCTTATGTAGAACTAAGTTGATTTGCTTTGAAAATACATAAAACCTTCCATGAATGACCTAATGGAGTATGAAGTATTTATTTAGATTGAAACTTGCAAACAATTAATGATAAAAATACGGGTATTTTGATACAAATATACATAAATTAATGATTTCTTAATTTATATGTGGAAACCTCGAAACGCCAAAGAAAAAAAACCGATGGAGTAATTTTTTTTAAAAAAATATTTCTTATTAAAATAAAATTATGAAATGAAGATTAATTTTTATAACATAAATATTTTTATACTCATGTTTTACGATGAGAACTGAGAAGTTTCAGATTATGAGTGTTATTAAACATTAAACATGACAATATTTGTCATTTTCGATAAATGCTTCCCCATCACATGTGTACGTCTAAGTTCTCGGCAATAAAGGGGGAGATATGAATCAATATCCTATGACGTTACTATTTTTTTTTGGTAGTAAATCCCTAATTTAGTCTCTAAAATTATAGATGCCAAATATTTTGGTCTTAACGATATTCTAAAATAATTTTCAAAATTAAAAATAGGAATCACATTGATCTCTCCAAAATAATTTCAAGATTAAATTATCGGACTCAAAAAAAACTAATATGATTAAATATTTTAATTTTAGAGATAATTTTAAAATTTTCTTAAATTAAGGAAAATTGGTTGACCCTAACAATTTTAGGGACTGAAGTGTCACTCATCCCGGGGGTAAATATGAGTTAATGTTTTAAGTTTTTTTTTTAATAAGCCTATATTAGTAGTTGTTAGATTTGTTATAAGTTAGTAGTTTCTTAATTTCCAAATCTCAACCATCAAGTCATCTTTGGTATGCTTTGTTTGTAAGTCTTGTTTAGGAGGGGAAGTAAGGAAAAATGAAGGTTTATGAGAATCCCTCTTTTGTTTGTGAGTGTAAAATATTAGAAGAAAAGTTTTTGAAGATTTTATAAAACCCTTCAAACCCCTACTCATCTCAATTTTTTGGTTTACCCCAATTTGTGGTTTTTTGGGGGGTTTACCCCAATTTTTAGAGGAAAATGAATAATTTTTTTTTGCATTAGTATTATTTTTTTTGAAATGTGCATTAATATTATTTAAAAAATATTACTTATGTTAGTTTTCTAAAATAAAGTAAAATTGTAAAAATATGTTATAAATCTTCCATTTAGTTCGTCTCATACAATGTACACTCATAAACAAGGTGAGGGATAATACTCTCATTCTCCTCCCTTCCTCCTCCTTTGATCTTTCCTTTCCTTTCCCTCCAAACTCAAAAACAAAGCCTTAATATTTTTAGTTTGAGTGCACCCACGTGTGAATTAATCTCACGGCAAGAAAGTGATCCTGGAAAAGAAGCTGATCGTGTGCTGTTGGAAAAGGGATATCTAAAATGCTAACTTCAAAGATATGTAATACACAATTAATATAGGGATAGTTAGTTACCTGAAAGCGGCAAAGGAGGTCCCCACAGGCCTTAACCTTGAAACGATTGTCGTAGAAATGCTGACGAGCTGCTTCAACCTGGGCTCTTTCCTCTGGAGTACCAGCCTCAGGATCAAATTCCCATATCTGTCTCCCTACGAAGTTGTTAGTGCTGAATATGTATGGGTCCTTCCCACCATCTGCTATCTTCAGCCTCCACATCTTGGGTCTTTTTACAAGCCTTACATTATACAATAATATCTGTTGATTAATTTCTTCGGCTCAAGTTTGAGCAGATTTCGTCTTTCACCTTCAAAATTAATATTAATATATTGTAATATACTAATATTAATTTCGGGCAAAAGAAACAGAGAAAAAAAAAAGAAGAATAGGGGAATGGATATATTGCTAAATTACCAACTTTGAGGACTTGTGTTGTGTGTGTAAGCTGAATATCACACAGTCCAAGTCTCAAGAAACAAGTTTTATAGCAAGTGGGGTAGGTAATGCTCAGCAGCTTCAGTTCCGCACCAACATTGCTGAATCTCAATTTGGACAGTCGCGGCGTTAGATTCTGAATTGCTTGCCCAAGTGAACTTTACACATATAAACTTGTATAGCACCAGATGAGGTGAGAGCGATTCCTATTAATTAGTCCTGCTTATTGGTATTGGTATTGGTGGGCATTTATTTAAGTTGGCCTATATCAGGACTTGTCAAACCAACTAAAATCAATATATTTATAATCGTTAATCTACAAATCTTGACAATAAGGGTGCGTTTGGGAAAACAACTTAATTAAGAGCTTATCACATAAGACCTTATCGCATTAGAGCTTATGCCATAAGCGCTTAAAGAAAGAAAAAGAAAGAAAGGGTATGAGAGGATTCGAATAGTGAAAAACACGGAGACGATGTTTAGTGCATAAGCTCTTATGATAATTCCATAAGCTTCTCCCAGTAACTTATGAAAATAAGTCAAAAACTCCTTATGGGATGGCATAAGTTATTTTTATAAGCTCTGTCAAACACACTGCATAAGAGCTTATGTCATCAGATAAGTCAAAAGGAGCTTAAATAAGCTCTTCCAAACGCCACCTAAATCCTACAACAGAAAAAGTTAGCTTTTATTATGCCTAAACTGTTCACAGCAACATGTGTACCAGCTAACCAAGAAGTTAGCTTTTTATATAAATTAGTCTGTGCCCGAACATCGCACAATAACTATAAATTTCTTAAAATAAATAATATAAATATTATGTTGATAATTTAAATTGCATTTTCATAGTCATTTGAAAACAAATACTTAATATTAATGTGATAAACCTCACAAAAATAAATCTTCTACTTTGCTTGTTTCAAACTTTGCATTCCGTGAAAAAATGATGAATTAATTTTAAAAGATGGAGAAAATCAAGATGATTCAAACTTTGTTAGGTTTAATAAACTCAAGAAAAGGAGCTCCATGAATGTAATTATAAAAATAAAGTATAACAACTATGTGTCATTCATTTTCCAACAATTATCATACTTTCAATCATTAAGACCGTACAAATTCTATATTAAACATGATATGATATCAAACACGTCGAAAAAACGGTAGAAGACATGATTGCTGTAAAATCAAAAGATTTACTAAGTAACCTTTATCATTAGTTTTTGGTCGTAGCAATTCTATATTTTTTTAAGAGTTATATTGGAAAGTGAACAATTAGGAGCTGTAACAGTCAAAAACATAATGAACCTTATAAGATTAATTCATATGATTGCAACATTGGCTTTTCAATTCTGTAAGGTGAGGTCATAGTTTAAGAAAAGAAACTATATTGTCAATTAATTATAATAATATAATCTAAATTTGCATGATTGATAAATTAAAAACAAAATAGAATGCATATCTTTTACCATTTTTTCTTTTGCTCCACATTCAATGATTGCTTTCCATTTGATTGCGCCATTTTGTTTCTTGTAATGCCAAGGGTGGTGTTACATTTTCTCAAGAAACGAGTTAGTGAGGACAAAGCACGATGAAAAGACCCGTGTTGGTTTGTGGGGACAGTCGTCAATCCTTAAAGCAGCCAGGGATGTTACATTTCTCACCTATCGAATATTAATTAGAGAAAGTGGGAGAGTAATGTAAGGTTTCACGATATACATGTCTTGTTTCTCAAGAGATGAGAAATCACTAAAATATGGATTTAAATTGTTTATAAAGGGCCAATTTCTTGAGTAGCCTGTTTGGTTTGAAACTTGTCTTTCAGTCTACAGGTACTCGGTTCGAGATTGGCACCAAGCAGCAAAAAAAAAATTGTTTATAATGGAAAATGAATTGTCATATGCAAATGATTTATTGCCTTGAAAACATATTTATCTATAAATATTTTTAATAAATAGACATTAAAAAATAATTATAAAAGTAGTTCCTTTCCAAAGTAGTATAAATATCTTATCCGAAAAATCATACAAATAACATTACTACAGCAAGATAAATGCAAAATGGTTACCAGGTTGAATTGTGTTTACCAAATTTTTAGGAAACTTTGAAAATTATTTTCGCAGGCACAACAAGCAAAAATAAGACAACACAAAATTAGACGAGTGACACATCTAATTTTAAGACAGAACACACAAGCATACAGAGAAGGGTAAAACAAAGATTGATATTCACAATAATAACTCCCCAAGTTAAAAGCTTAAACAAATAATACTTAAGCAAATTAAAAAGATAAGGGAAGAGGAAAATCACTCAAGAGTTTTATCCTGGTTCACTGATCAGATTACAGTACAAGTATTCTTTTCACACCTAGCCTCTCCAGGCTCTACACTTAAACAAGTATATTCTTTTCTTACCTAGCCTTTTCAGGCTCAACACAGTAATGGAAAAAGGTTTTACGTAATTAATACAACTTGAAAATCTTTCAGATAACACTCAGAGTGAAATAAATATGAAATGCGAAAGACTGCGAATTAATATCAAATGATTGAAGAAGTATTCAATGAAAGAATGAAGAAGTTAATGAAGTTAGTAAATGCTTCTTATGCAGTGTTCTTAATGATATTCAACTTCTTGTCTTCATCTTCATGGTTTGGTCTATATAAAGACTTCAATCAGTTTGATCCGTTAGGAACAGCGTCAGAAAGTGTGTTCTTTGATTTGAGCTTCTGGGACGCTATTAATGCCAAAGAGTCATTCTGTGTAAGCGTTAAATGCTTAGGAACGTTGAACTTTGATAAAGTAGTCCAAGAGTACACTTTGTTCTGAGCAGCTGTTGTTTCAGAGTTGCGGCGGCAAGCTTCTTGTATTTGCAGCAGAGAGCTTTCCTCTTTCAGTGCAACACTGAGTTCGCTTTCTGGAAAGCACTTTTACTTTGTACTAAAACAGCTAAAAGGTTACTGCTGTGGTACATAGATTGCATGCTTATTCCTTAAATCGTTGATACAAACGTTCTTTATTCTTTATCCTTGGTGCTATTGTCCAGAGGTCTTCGAGATCCTTATGGAAGACATCTAATTTGAATAATGTTGACTTGGACTTCCTTTCTGACATTCTGGCATTTTAGCAAACGTAGCAGTGTTAGAATTGTAGACGAGTGCTTGTGGAGTCCAGATTTAGACGGGTGGAAATGAGCCATAAACTTAGACGAGTGATGAAGTTATTTTCTAGACGAGTGATCCATTGAGTCTTCTTCAGACATATGCTTCTTGCCACGTCATCAAGTATATCAGAATCTTGACTGAGCGTTGACATGGTCTTTGTCTGTGTTGACTGAATTTTAGACGAGTAGTTTTTAGACGAGTCTAAAAACAGTGCCCTATCAAAATGTAGACGGGTCATAAAATAGACGAGTGACCTTAAGTCTATTTTCCTGCACACTTATCAGACATGTCAGTTATTTCATATGGTTCAATATTACCATACTTAATCTATTTGGAATCATCAAAACTTAGAGAATCTACACATGGATTGTGTCTCAGACTTTTGAGGTCTCCACAAATATATATATATATATATATATATATATATATATATATATATATATATATATATGGGATGTTTCTAGTGAGAGGACATTTTTTATGAGAGTGAGAAGGGTAAATCTGGGACATACAACCATACATGGATGATCAAGATTAAAAGTTATTTCATGGTTTTAAAATGTCATATGACCACTTAAAAAAGTCATATGACTTTGTGGTTTAATCATGACCGTTTAAAGTTTGATCCAATGACTATGATATAATCCTCCTACTCTCACATAAAAAGGATCCTCTCACTTGATATGTCCCATATATATATATATATATATATATATATATGATTATGTAAATGAATGGATGGGTATTAAATGAATGACTCAAGTAACCAGGTTATATGATTTCATATTTATTTGATATATATATATTTTCCTTGAAAATATATCTATCTATAAATTTTCATAATAAATAGATATTAAAAAATAACCCTAAAAGAAATTGCTTTACCAAAGTTATATCAATATCTTATCCGAAAAATCATACAAATAGTTGTAACAATTCTATTTTTTTAAGAGTTATATTGGAAAGTGAACAATTAGGAACTGTAACAGTCACTATATTGTTCATATTTCATTATAACAATAAAAAACATAATGAACTTTATAAGATTAATTCATATGATTACAAAGGTATTGGGAAAAGACTTATTATCTTGAAATGGTTTAATACTTTAATTGCTTTGAAAACACACACACATAGAACAATATAATGACTGTTTAATACCCATATATATATATATCATAAAAAAGAAAACACACATATATATAATTAACTGCTTGATATAACTATACACAATTTTATATGTAATGGTTGATGAATTGCTTTAGAATCCTTTAGGAATTACCGTTGGTGTAAACAAAATTTAATAATATGATTGAGTGGGATTTTACTGGCTAAACAATCGATCAAAAGGCAGGGTAAAAGGCAATTAATCTAAAATCAAAAGTCATGATCTAGCATCAAAGCGTTGGAATGGGTTCAAGCATGATCTTACCAGGTACTATGTATCTGGGAAGAAGCGGCTTGATAAAATGTTCTCGGATTATCCCTGGATTGATCAGGATACTTGGGATATGTTTGCCAGGAGTCGACATGATGGAGAATTTCAGGTTGGTTGATTAAGTTAATTTTGTATGCTTATTATAGATCATTTAACTGTATTTAATTATGTGTTTTTGTTTGAATAGGCTAAGGCAAATAAGGGTCGGCAGAATCAGGCGAAGAACGTCCACTGCCACACCATGTCTCAGGGTGGGTACCAGACTCGGATCGAGCAGATGATGGCGGATAGGCTGAGGGCGAAGGGGAAGAGCACTCGCTAGGATTGAAAGAGGAGAGGTGCCTGGGGGCACACCATCAAGTCCTCCGTCGGACATCGACCGCGAGGATGTCCGGTTAGCTTACGCATGACAAAGACGGGATCTTTTAAAGTTGATGCCACTCGCGAAGTGGCGGATAAGATTGTAAGTAAATAATTAACTTGATTTCAATTGATATTTGTATAGATATTTGCAACACTTTTCACTTGCACGTTTTTTTCATTTGTTTTCATTGTAGATGGATCTTAAAGCAAAATCCTCCCAGGGCGCATTCGTCCCTTCTGGACGGCAGGACGTCTTGATGACTGCTCTAGGCAAGAAAGACCATCCTGGTCGGGTTCTCGGTGTTCCTGGGAACGTGACCATCAAACAATATTATGGCAAGTCTGCTTCACGAAAGCGGGTGGTCAATGAAGCATCAATTTTGGCTGACCTTACTCAGCACCTCATGTCCAACCCAGATATTACAACACATCTGATGCAAGGCTTACTATCCAACCTGAATTCAAGCAAAGCGCTGCCAGAGAGCTTTCCTCCATCGGTACATCCTAGGACACCGCAGGGCTTGACAACCCTTCACATGTGAGCACAAAAGAGAGTTTTAGTAGGGCACATGTGGAGGACGATGAGTTGGCAGCTAGGGAGCGGGAGTTGGAAGTCCAGCGCCATGAGCTTGAGTTGGAAATGAAAAGGCGTGAGCTTGAGTTGGACTCCAAACGACGTGAGCTCGAAATGTTAGCAAAGGTATTTATTCATTATTAATGTCCAAATTAGTCAAATAATTACTTGTGTTTTTTTTAATTATCAAAAACTTATCTATTTTATTTTTCCTAAACTGAAGGCCAAGTCGACGTCGGTGTCGTTGTCACCTATCACTCGTTTGTTCTCACTTGGTGAGGATTATGCGTTTGAGATTTTTGAATGTCCATTGGAGCACGATGGATGGGTGGCACGCCCAGATCAACGGAGGATATTTACCTTCTGTGGTGATGATCTCGGGAACGCCTGCAGAAATAACGTCTGGATGAACAACAATGTTTTCAGTCTCTGGTGCACGTAAGTTAATTTAAATTTTATAATTTATTTATTTTTGGTATTTTTCCATTTAATAATTTAATTTAATTTCAATATATATATTATGTAATTAACATCCACACCTTTTCATATCTTAGGTATCTCCATCGTCTTCAGCTTGATAAGGGCGTTGCATCAGTTTACGGTTTGTTAGATCCGTCAATCCTTCTGCCCGAATTCTTTACTGGCGATGCATTGAGTAAATACTTAGCGAACTTGTTGGGAGACAATCCGAAAGAAATATATCTGGCTCCCTACTGTATGAAAAACCATTGGCAGTTGTTCGTACTTCACCCGTCTAGGCATAGAGTCATATTCTTCTGCTCTCAACACCAAAACCCCCCACATGAGGTGGTGGAAGCTGTAAATACGTAAGTAACTAATCTTAAATTTAATATAAGTTTTAATATCAGTTGTTTTTAGTTTATTACGCACATGATATATGAATTTGTTAATTGATCGACATGATTATTTGTTTATGATAGCTATCAAGGCTAGTAGCATAAGTTGCGCCAACGGGAGAAGTAGGACTTCTAAGGCTAAAGCAAATCCTGTATGGAACATCATAAAGGTTTGGTAGTTTATTTATCAAATAATTAATATTATAATTACTAATTTATATGTATATTCAACTGACGTTTAAATTAATTTTGTTGGTAGTCTCGATTTCAAATTGACGGGTGGTCGTGCGGCTATTATGTGATGCTTCATATGCTGAACATAGTCTCCGCATCTATTACGGATGGATGGAATAAGGTAATATTTAAACAACTTGTTAAATTATATATTATAGTTTTGAAGATGACTTGCATTGATGTTATTGTTATTATTTGAACGTGTCTAGGCATTTATCGACCAATCGCCTATTGAAGAAGATGAGTTAAGAGACTTGAGGATACGCTTCGCCGAATTCTTCTTCAAGTATGCGGCTGAAAAAGGAATAGACAATATACCTCCGCAATACTTAGATAAATAGTTTTTTTGTTAGACTTTAGAAACTAATTAATAACATGTATATATATATCCTTAGATTGATAGTTTTGTTTTTTAGACATTGGAACTAAAATTTATTTATATATATACATGGGTTTTGGTTTTAAGTCCCCCATTGTTCCATTTTACCTTTGCAACTCGTAATGTGTGTGATATTCGTGTTCTTGGGATATTTACAGAATGCAGGGATAGCCGAGGGGAGTGATATTTTAAAACTGAATTTAAAAAAAAACCTATTAACCTCAGTTGTATCAAACAACTGACGTTAATAGTATTTTATAAAATATAAAGTACACTATTAACGCCGTTGTTTATTAAAACCGACGTTAAAATTAAACCTTTAACGCCGCTTCTTTATTACCACTGACGTTAGTTTTAACAAAATTAACGTCAGTTGTCTTAAAGAACTGATGTTAATAGTTTTATGTTTAACGTCAGTTGTTTAAAAAACCGACGTTAATTTTTACAAAATTAACGTCGGTTTTCTTAAGGAACTGACGATAATAGTTTTATATTTAACGTCAGTTCTCAACTGACGTTAAAATATTAAATATTAAAGTCAGATGTATTTACGCAATCGCAAGATTCGACGTAAAAAATCAATTTTAACTAACGTAAAAAGCACTTATTGCACTAATGATTGTCTCTTTACTCTATCTTTTAAAGGTGTATGTGAAGATGAAAATATTTACATGATTGATATATTTATATATAAATATGTAATGCTTCATTAATGAGAAACTTTTAGAAATTATCGTTACTATGCATGATTGAGTGAAATTTAGATGCCCAAATCATTTGTGTATATGGTTCAAATCAAAATGACATCATGCAATGAGGATAGAAGGATTTTTTTTATCACAGTTAATGAAAGGAAAATCCTTCACGTGCAAAAATAAAATCACATATCAAAAGGGCATCATACATAGTTGCACGGGAAAGCATTTTTTGGAAGAATAAATGTTCTATGACTTATAATTTGTATTTTGGAAAAAATAAATGTTTTTTCCTTTTTTTTTGTTAAAAAAATGTTTTAATAGCTTCTACACGGATTCTAAGACATGTATTTCTATATATACAAAGCATCTTATTTTGCCAAAAATCTTATAAATATCTATCCAAAAAAAAAAATATTAACATCATAAATTATTTTATTTGGTTTACATTGGAATGGGTAGACCATTTTGAAATTATAAATATCTATCCAACCCAAGTAGGAGTATAAATATTTTATAATTTATAATTTATATTTTGAAAAAACAAATTCATCCAAATTTTTTTTCTTCTAAATGTGGAATGTTTGCCAATTGTCAAAAATAATTTAAATTGTCCTATATCAGGACTTGTCAAATGTAACGCCCCCCTTGGGCATTACCTCATGACCACGTATGGAAATAAATTAAAAAGGAATTTACCGGTTGCTTTCGGAAAATATAAGTTTCTATTATCTTAACTTTACTAAAAAATGATTACGAATTTTTTTTTTCTTTCTCCCTACAATCAAACGTCATATATACATATATACATCATCAACTGTTACATCATGACCTTTATAATAACAGGTCATTTCCCAATGTCATAACATAAGAATATAAAGACATAACTATAACGTAGCGATAGTCTGGTACCACAACTCAACAAGGATTGTAACAGCCCAACTTTTCGACTTTCTGATATCTGCAATAAATATATGAATGAGTATATTTATTATTTGAGTTTTTAATGATGATTTTGGTTTAACTAAAGTTATTTTTCATGTTTTACTTGCAAACCTTAAGTTTCAGGGAGATTTGTGGTTGAAAACTCAGACGGAGCCTGATCCAAGATTTCACTGACTGTAAGAATTTACTGATCAGAAGACCTAATCTTGACTCGAGATTGAATCCAATAGTGTTTTTACAGCATTTGCAAGAATGCTGGCTATTTTAAAAAATTTCAAAAAAAAAATATTTTATTGTTTTGTGCGGGGCCAAATATCGAGAATCGCGTGCGGGGACTTGAGACAAGGCAGAACGGAGCATATTCACGAATCTTGATATTTTAGATGCTTGAAGTGACTAGCATTTATGGTGACGTGACGAGTATTTATGGCAATCATATCCATGTCATAATGATTTTCAGATTTTTATAAACTTATATTACTATTTTATTTTACTATCTACTTATTTACAATTTTGCCATTGAAACATGTGGTGTAGAAAGCAGCCACACCTCCCTTACCTATTCACCACACATTTTCCTAAGGCTACAAAGTTGTCCACCCTTCATCACTTATAACCACGTGTTTTGCTTTTACCTAATGATAACAATTTAAGTGGAAATTGCACTTAGGTCCTTAAACTTTTCTAATTTGCAAATTGGTCCTTAAGTTAATTTGCACCTTGGTCCTTAAGTAACAAATTTTCTTGCACTTTAGCCCCCCAAAGCAACCCAAAACTGCAACCCCCTCATTACCCACACCTTGTTACTTCTTTGTTTTCACTTCATCATCTTCAACACTTAAGTTCAACCAAAATCCTATGTTCTTCACTTTCTCTCATTTGTTCTTCCTTTGTTCATAATTTGTTCTTCATTTTCCTCTAACTTAGAGACATAATTTCATGATTCTTTCTTCATGAAACTTGTTCCTTAGATCCTTGTCATCACTTTGATCCATTTAGTTCTTAAATCCATGAACTTTCAAGTTCATTTCTTCTCCTCTCAAATTTCGGCCATGACCATAAATCAACATCCAAACCTTGTTTTGATTTTCTAAGATCATATTCTTATTCCTCTAAATGATCTAAACACTTTCTATTTTACATCTCAAGTCATTTCTTCACAAAACACTTTCAAGTGCTCCATGGGTGTTTTTGCTAAGTTCATCATTGATCTTCAAGTTCTTGACCAAATCTCTTCATTCTAAGGTGAGGAATCTATTCCTAATCATCTTAGCTTTAGTTCTCCTGAATCAAATCTTCATTTCATCAACTTTGCACAAAAATCTATTTCTAGATCTAGAACTTCAAACAATTCTAGAAAATTGTTGAAAAATCCATTTGAGCTGAAATCAATTTCTATGAACTCACCATGATGTCTATGTTATTCATCTAGAAGCATACAAGCAAAAGAAATTTCCTTCCCTATTTTTATAAGAAGGCCGAACCTAGGTGAAAAAGGAGCAAATGAGTTTTGTTTCAATTTGTGAAAACGAACACTTGATTTGAGCTCTCTAAAACCTATGATTATTAAATCCAAGTGATTAGAAAGCCAAATCAATTTCTAACTTATTTTACTAAAAAGGGCCTAAACCTAGCTCATAAAGAGTTAGAGGATTTTGTTTCATATTTTTTAACTTCTAGCAATTTATTTATGCTAGTTAATACTAGAGAAACTAGAATCCAAAAGATGGAATTGAGAAAAATAATTCTAACCCTAATTTGAATTGAAGGCTGATTACCCATTCATGTGAACTCGATGAGTTTGTTTTATTTTGTTGATTTATGATTTGATTTGTTGTGAAGGACGAGTATTGTTTGTCATTGTGAGATCGTGGAGGAATCAGGATTCTTAGAAGAAATTCACTGAGGAAATCAGAACTTCAAGAGGTAAGGGAGCTTACCTGAGGGATTTGAGATAACCATATGTTATCTATGTGTTGTCTATGTATTACCTGGGTGTTTATCTGCCTTAAGTTGATTATTGTTGCATTTAACTATATGGTTATGTGATGTGACGTGATGTGATGTGGTTAGTGGATTATGTGGATATAATTGTGATTTGGTTATATCTGTGATGCATGCTATATCTGGGAAAGTATGCTTTGTTTGTATCATGTGATACATCTGTTATTGATGGTTGGAGTGTGAAACCTGACAGTGGTCATAGTTTAATTAATTCGTAAGATTAAAAGCTTGTTAAGTTTACACAAATAATCCAAGTGATTTAATATTGTAAAATGGTGTAAAAGTGGAAAAAATAATATTTTATTGATTTTTCCGATGATTGATGAGCCAATGAGTGCCAAAGAGGGTGTAACCGTGAAAATATTTCACAGGTGCTAGTTTTAACAAAATATATTTCACAATAATGGAAAATAATAAAGTGACAAAAATAGTTTAATTAGAATTTTAAATAAATATTTTCAAGTAAATAGCCATTTTTGGCATTTTTATGAAGAAAATGAGAAAATTATTTTAGTTATTTTTAAGTTGAATTAAGAAAATGTTATTATAAAATTGATAATATTTTCTTCAAAATAAATATTTTCAAGTGTGAAAATACTTTAGAAAAGGGAAATATTTATTCTTGACTCAAACGTATTTTAAATGATTTATAAAATGATTTTGACGGAAATGAATTTTGGAAAAAGGATTTTTCAGTGAAAACGATTCCGTTAAACTTGAATAAGTTTCCTGGAGGTTTGATTTTGTATTTGTTATTTCACTGAGCGAAATGTTTTAAAGAAGACAAGCGAACCTAGTTACCGAGATGTTGAGTTTCTTGGGTTCTATCTGACATGAGGATCTAGGATTCGTGTCATTGGACATGAGTGTCCTGTAAAATGGTGGACTGTGTGTCCCATAAGTTGATGTGGTTAAGCATTGTCTTCCATATCCACGAACCTTCGACTGATGTATCGGTGTAAAGGTTTTGTAATTGAGCACTCGGACTGGTGTGTCCTGTGTTGAGATTGAGCACGTGAACTCGTGTGTTTCATGGGTGCCTAAGTTTTAAGTCTTAATAATGAAATTAAGCATGGTCGTGTGCTTGGAGCCTCGACAAGGAAATAATTATGCGATAAAGAAAATTATCGAGAACAAAAGTATTTCACATGCATATTTATGGCAGACATGCTATGTTATAGTATCTTGATTCATTGTGTCATCCGGGATGTACAAATGAACAAGTTTGGAGATCATTGAATCATATATTCTGATCAATGTATCTGATGGTATAAAGCCCATTAACAGCGATAACCATTGCGCCATGAGTAATATTGGGTAATGAGTGGACCGAAGTTTCCCGTTTATTGTGATGACAATTGAGTCCTAGGTTGGCTAAGGTGTCATATTTTACGCAAACAACTATGGTGATGCCTGGGGTATTCCAATTAGTTGAAATCCGTTGTACATTGAATTCTTTTCGTTGTCAATGCTCCATTTAAAATGCCTGATCAGCGGAAACGAAAAACGAGGAGTTGGTAGAGTTGTGAGAGAGAGCCTGATTATTGAAGTGTCATGCATTTTTGTAAAATCGTGATGACTGTCGGGTATGAAACCCTTTGACAATTTATTATGTTGTTTGGATTAAATTGTTATATATTCAGAATACTATGAACATGCTGTTTTGTGTGTTATGCATGTGGATATCTTATTAAAATCCATATATTGGTGTCTCACCCTTACAAATATATCAGGATTCTTCTGGTTTGCTGTTGTACCTTGGTACAATTGTACAGTTGGTGCAGAGAAGTTTCGTAAGTCACACGGACTTAGATTCTAGATGCTTGAAGAAGTATCTGTTCATGGGAATGACCATGGAGGTCGTTCCAACAATGTCTTGTAGAGCGGTCAGCTTAGGAGTCTTGGTTGGGTTATATGTTTTAAAAGGTCGGTAACTGTGGTGCTGTAATTTTGTCTTTGGTTTAAGTTTTCCTTTTTGGGAGTTGAAAATCTTTGAGGAAAAAAAAATGGTATGTCGTGGTGATTTCTTTATGTATGTGACTTTACTGTTTAATGTATGTATTATGGTGTTCTAGAGTTATTCGCGGAAGAAAATTTTTACACCCGACTTTTCTGACTTAAAACAAACAAATTTTTCGAAAGCAACCAGTAAATTACTTTTTAATTTATTTCTGCACATGTTACGAAGTAATGCCTTAGGGGGTGTTACAAGGATGGCTCTCAGTAGCCAAATCTACAGATTAACAAAAATACCATTACCTTAAAAAGATATAAAAAGTCATACAGCTGGTCAATACTAATAATTACAGTTGGAAAGACCACCATGGTTCTCCCTACCAGCCGGGGTATCTAGCGAGGTCCTGGATGGATCACCCAAGCATACCACCGTCTTCAGCATGGTCAAATCTCAGGGACTGAAAACCAGAATGGGATAGATCCCCTATGTGGTTCATCTGTACTCGATTATAAAAGTACCATAGTAGAAACCCAACAGGAAAAACGCAAGGGTGAGATACCAACATATGATTTTCAACAAAATAACCACATGCGCGACACACAAAACAACATAATAATTTGCCAATGGGATTCATACCCGACAATCATCGTGATTTATAAAAAATGCATGACACTTAAATACTCAGTCTCTTTATATGGCCCATTGTCAACGAAAGAAACAATATCCAACAAAATACATGACACATTGGCCAGCACACAGACAAAATGGTCATCACAATAAATGGAAAAGTTGTTCATAAAACACATTGGCCAACACACAGGACACAATAGTTATCGCATAAATGGAAACATTGTCCATAAAGATGCATTGGCTAGCACACAACACACAATGATCTACAACTCATGACACAATGGTCAACATAGGCACGTCTGCCAAATAATGCACATGTAAAAACTTTTATTCTCGTCTCATTATCTTTTTCGTTTCATTCTTCCCTTGTCGAGGCTCAAAGGCTCACGACCATGCTTAATTTAATATTAAGTCTTTTCAATTTCAACACAACACAGGACACACAATTTGAGTGCTTAATCACGAAGCCCTAAACGGATGCACTAGTCTTAGGCTCGTGGATATGGGATGCAACATTCACCATATCAATTATAGGACACACAGTCCATAACAACTTTTTCAAGACACACAGTCCACAAACACGGATCCATGATCCACGTGTTAATAGAACACTAGAATCCCGACGTCTCGGTTACTAGGTTCACTTTTCTTCTTTAATAACATTTTCGTTCTGTGAAACAACAAATACAAAACAAAACCTCCGAAAACTTTTCCAAGTTTGTCGGAATTATTTCGCTGAGTAAAAGCTCCTTTGCGTAGAAAATCTTTTCCATTGAAAATCGCTTATAAAACGTTAAATCTCATAGAAAATCATTTTTTCTCCAATTCCTTCATTCTTGAAAATCTCTTTTCTGAAAAATCAACTTTTGAAAAATCATTACCAACTCAATTCGTTTTAAAGAAATAAAACCGTTGTCTCAAAATTTAGCCCTAAAATTCTTTTATAACCAAAAATGACTTTTCTGTTGCAAATAATTTTTCCAATGTTAATATTACATTATTTTTGAAACTTAACTACTTGAAATAACGTTTTACTTTAATTTTGAATTTATTTTGGAAAAACTAATGACAGTGAAAATTTTTCACGGTTTCGCCCTTACCGTCACTCATTGCTTCATCTTTCATCGAAATATCATTAGAATATTAATTTTTCATTTTTCCTTCAAATTTCCAAAATTAAATCATTTTGAATTAATCTTTCAATCTTATCAAGCTTTTATCCTTAATTCACATTGAACACTGACCACTGTCAGGCTTCTCAGTCCATCACTCAACAACAGATTCAGATAATCCAATACAACATGTAACAACCCGATTTTCCTATACGCTGTATTAACGATAAAGATATATTTATTTATATTTTTATCTGAGACCTATGAAATGATTTTGAAGAAAACAAAATCATATCTATAACCTACTCTAGGGTAGGAAGCTCTGGTTAAAATTTGGATTTAAAATTCAAACGGAAACCGGACTGTATTTTTACTAATTTTATACCGACAGAAAACCCTAATTTGACCCGAAACTGAAAAATTGTAGATTTATATATCATGTCCGTGAGGAAGTCTATTTTCCAAAGTTTTGCACAAAAATAAAATATTATATTTTATTCGGGAGAATTTTGGGGAAAAACGGATGGAAACCCTAATCTGGTTAAACGACAGAGTCAGATATGGAGTCGAGATGATGGAAGTAATTGATATGACTGAAAGGACAAGCATTAAATGTGAGGGGACAAGCATTAAATGCGAGAAGACAAGCATTTATGGCTATTGTTAATTATCTAGATATTTTAAGGTAAAAAGACCAAAATACCCCCAAGCTTTCATGGTTAGAAACAAGCCACATCTCCTCACCATCAACCACACTCATTTTTACATGGTTATAAACCTCCCACATCTCTCCAATTTCGTGCAGACAGATCCCCTTAACCATACCTATTTCATTTTACTTTCATTTCATCATTTTCCTCTCAAAAACCGTGAATCGTGAACCAACGGAACCGGATACTGATGCACAGAGATACAACGGAGACAAAACGACGAGTCATCTATGATGACTCAGAGGGAATGAGTCACCATGGTGAGTCATGATGGTGACCCATCTTCATCACAAATGCTAGTCATTATGAGTCCGTATAAGCGTAATGACTAAAATACCCTTAACCTAACCTAAATTAGTTAAATGTTAATCATGGTTAAAGCAAATCATGTATAAATTGGCTTCTTCTTCCTATTATGTGGTCCAAAATAAACCACACCATCCTTCACCCTCCACCACACATTTTAACCTTACCATGATTGCTGTTAACCATTGTTAAGTTATTATATTATTTTCTAACTTAACCTTTGTTCATTTTAATCAATTAAACTACTCCTCACTCACTCACACTCTCACTTGGACGCAGTCACCCCCCCCCCCCCCCCCCAAACACACACAACACATTTTATTTTCTTCCTATTACATTTGTTCTTCACAAAAACCTAAAGAACACCATATTTGTTCTTGACAAGTTCTTCATTTCTCTTCATTTCCTTCATCAAACTTCTTCATTCCAAGGTGAGGATCATGTTCCTCATCATCTTAGCTTCATTAATCATACATTAAACTCCATTTTCATCAACTATTTCACAAATCTCTATTTCTAGATCTAGAACTTCAAATAATTCTAGAAAATTGTAGAAAAATCATTTTAATGTGAAACTGATGAGTGTGATTTCACCTCATATTTCCATCATATTTTGAATGCATTTTCATATAGATTAGGCTTATTTTGTTTGATTATTATTTAATTTTGCCTTGGAACGAGTAAGGTGGTTTTGTGGTGCTTGCGTGCAGGAAAAGTAGATTAAAATGCTCAGGATCAGTCGTGTTGGAGCTGGCACGAAGATGGGAGCTTGGAAGGCAAGAAAATGGGGCAAACAGAGCTGATCACGGCCAGGCCATGATGCCCATCACGGTCGTGATCAAGTGAAGCTGAAAAAGAATGGAAAAAGTCAGAAGCTGTCACGGCCAGGCCGTGATGCCCATCACGACCGTGACATGCATATCGAGCCGCACCCCTCAAGACAGAATCTGTCATGGCCAGGCCGTGACGCCCATCACGGCCGTGACAGACCATTGGGTGAGGCAATTTTCAAGACAGAAGCGGTCACGGCCAGGCCGTGATGGCCATCACGGCGGTGACGCGCATTACTTGGACCTGAAGTAACTGATTTGGATCAGAATTTGTGTTTGATTGGGATTCAAACTCCCCAAATCTATAAAAAAGGCACCTGGGCAGAGATGAAGGGGAGGGGCTGCTACTCTTAGGCTATAATTTAGGATCTCTCCTCTTCTTTTTCCTCTTCTTCTCTTATTTCTGTTTTCATGTTATTTGTAATCAAGCTTGTCGTCACCATGACAAGGCTTGAGTAGTAGTTTAATTTCTAGGGATTGGGGCTATGCCCAAGGTTTGTTTATGGCATTGAATTGATGTTATATCTTTGTTAATTGCGATTTTACTTTAGATCTGATTTCTAGTGTTTTAATTACTTGTAAATCTGGTGCGCTCTTATTTACATGTCGTAGACATTCTAAGGAGGAACCTAGCGGTGAACTTATGTGTCATATCTATAGAATCAGACTTAGGACTGAAATCACGAGAGTTAGAAGCCATCCTTCGAGGATTAACGAATTGTCACAAAACGTAAAGGGTCCAATCTGAATTCGACTACCACGAGAGTAGGGGTTGGTTCAATTGGGCATGGTTTTTGTAACCCGAGAGGGAGCTTAAACTATTTGAGGATAAATTCGCCTTCAAGGCAATTTCGATATTTAACAAGGGTTAATCAGTTTAGTAACACAAACGATCTTGTTGGTAACCCAAATTCCTAGGAATCCATTTAAATCTGAAAAACCATAAATTGATTTACTTTCTGTTTTACTTCATTCTGATTTTAAGTTATCTCTTATTTCAATTCAAAACCTTTTTCAAAATCCAAATCCTTTTTTATACAGTCCAGTTTTATCATTTAACAATTAGTTACGACTCGAGATCACGGTCTCTGTGGGATCGATATCTTTTTATTACTTGGCGACAATCTGGTACACTTGCCGGATCGCACGTGCGTTCGCACGACAACAAGTTTTTGACGCCGTTGCCGGGGACTGTGCCTTCTCGAATCTCAATTTAATTTTTAAATTGATTTTTATGGACATTTTCTTTTTATTCAATTTTTATCTTAAATAAAAAAAATAAAAAAAATTTAGTATCTATCTCTCTGTGCTTTTCTGTTTTATGCAAAGATCCCTAAGTCTTGGAGACCTATTTGAGTTGACCCCGAAATCGAAAGGACCTTCCATAGACGTAGGAGACAACAAAGGGAGAGAGAGAGGTTGATTCCCATTCCACTCATGGCGAATCTACTTGATACAAAACCGTTGAAGGACTACGCAGCCCCAAATGCTAGGGGTTTGCGTACTGGGATTGCTAGGCCAGAGATTGAGGCAGAGAACTACACTATACCGCCTATGCTAATCAACATGATTAGGCAACATCAATTCGGAGGATTGCCCTCGGAGGACCCGACTGATCACGTAGAGACATTCTTGGAGTTCACCGATGCAATTAGGATTCATGGAGCCTCGGTCGATGCTGTACGCTTGAGATTGTTCCCTCATCTCTCGATCGAAAAGCAAAAGCTTGGCTGAAACAAGTTCCCGCTAACACCTTGTCTACTTGGGACCAACTGGAGCAGGCGTTCTTGGAGAAATTCTTCCCTCCATCGAAGACGGCCTACATACGAACCCAGATCACCGGCTTCTTCCAAAAGGACGGAGAATCCTTATCAGATGCTTGGGATCGCTACAAGGGATTGCTGGAGTCATGCCCACATCATTGACTCGAGAGGTGGTTATTAGTGCACACCTTCTACAACGGGTTGGATTACTCTTCGAAGGTGTCACTTGATTCCGCTGTTGGTGGAGCCTTTATGCATAGGCCTCTGACTGAGGCATTTAACATCATTGAAAATGTGACCACCAACTACCACCAATGGGGTTCAGAAAGAGGTAATAACCCGAACAAGATTTTGGGGGGTAAGTTTGAAGTTAATAGCACTGATCTTATAATGTCAAAAATAGACTCGCTGAATAAACGTTTCGATCAGCTTGAACGGGCTAATGTGAGTGCAATAGGTGCTACTAACATTGTTTGTGAGATTTGTGGGATGCAGGGACATGACATAATGGGGTGCCCACAAGGTATTGCTGCTGGACCAGGTGCTTCGGGGGAACAAGTGAACTCGTGTCACAAATTCTATGACACGAACCCGAAGTTGCCAAACTATGACCCTCGCATTCTTACAATCAAGGAAGGAAGAACAACCCTTACCTCTCCTACGGGAACTACAGCAACACGCTGAACCATGAGTACCAAGAAGGCCAAGGTAATAGGAAACCAACACAGGGGTATCCTCAGGTACAGAAGTCTAAACTCGAGTCTTTATTGGAAAGTTTTGTTGAAACTCAAACAAAACAAAATGAAGAGTTTAGACAACAAGGTAGGGCAGTAAACGAGGCAATAAAAGAGCTAGAATCTAAGGTAGATAACTTAGCCGTCCATAACAAGATGCTAGAAACTCAGATTGCCCAACAAGCCAGCACATACTCTAGACCTAAGGGTACGTTCCCGGGGCAACCCGAAGCTAATCCCAATGAGAATTGTAATGCCATATACTTGAGGGATGACAAGCTTGGGGTGGTTGTAAAGGACGTGGAACCAGAGGAGGACATGAGCAAAGATGAAGAGCCAGAACCAAAATATGTCCCTCCACCACCGTACCAACCCCCAATACTTTTCCCACAAAGGTTGGTCAAGAAAATGCTAGTAGATATAGAAACTAAAATTCCTCATAAGCCGAAAGACCCAGGTAGTTTCTCTATCGCTTGCTCAATTGAAGAAGTGCAAATAGACCAAGCCTTATGTGACTTAGGGGTTAGTGCGAGCTTGATGCCGCTCGCTATCTTGGAAAGGTTGGGAACCAAAGAGTTGAGTCCATTCAAATTCTTCTTACAATTTGCGGATGTCTCAACTGGGACTCCTCTAGGTCTACTAGAGAATGTCCCCGTAAAGGTAGGGAAAATTTTCATCCCTACCGATTTCCTGGTATTGGATATGAATGGGAATTCTAAATTCCCCATCATTTTAGGAAGGCCATTCTTGGCCACCGCTGGAGCAATAATAGACGTAAGGAATAGCAAACTCTCTCTAAATGTAGAGGATGGTAGGGTCGATTTTGAATTTACTAACTCATATAACAACCCTCCTTTTGAGTGTCATGTGTGCAGGATCGATATAAAGTCTCCAGAGGTAAAGGAAGAGCTCGACATGGAAGCAACTCCGAAGATTTGTATGAGGAATGATGCCCCAGTAGTGATGAAGATGGAGTTGCTCATCATGTGGAAACAAAACTTCCGCCGGGTGGGAGTAAGGCCATGAAGCTCAGAGTGAAAAGAGCAAAGCGGAAGCGCAATTGGCCTTATGAGTAGAATCGACTCTTTGAAGGACTCCCATGGAAGAGAAGTGTTCCTGCACTTCTAGGCCCAGCCAACCTCGGTTGATTGAAGGAAGTATGGTCAAGCTTAAGACCATAAATAAGCGTTTCTTGGGAGGCAACCCAAGTTTTCTTTCCCTTTTCCATTTGTTTTTAAATTTGGCTCTTGAATAATTTGAGAAGATCAAGAGTAAAAAAAAAAATCATAAATTAATAGATTTGCCAAGTGTTTTGAGGTTCTAAAGTGATGGAGAGTGAAGAGAGGATGGAAAAGAAAAGTCAGCAACCATCACGGCTAGGCCGTGATATCCATCACGGCCGTGATGGCCCAAAAGCTAAAAGTCAAAGACCATCACGGCCCAGCCGTGATGTACATCACGGGCGTGACAAGAAATCCCCAGAAGACAGAGTCCATCACGGCCAGGCCATGATACCCATCACGGTCGTGATGTGAAGAACAGAAAGGATCACGGTCTCTGTGGGATCGATATCTTTTTATTACTTGGCGACAATCCGGTACACTTGCCGGATCGCACGTGCGTTCGCACGACAACATAAACCAATTTCTATGATCTCTAAATGACTCCTAATTTCATTATCTAAGAGCATGTGAGTAAAATAATTTTCTTTCCATATTTTATTAATATGGCCGAAACTAGGCTTTTGTAGGCAAAGGAAGTTTTGTTCAATTTTTAAAGTATGACACTTGATTTTAACTCCTTAATACCTATAGTTGTTATATCTAGAAACTTGAAATCAAAAGAAATTCCTAGCCCTATTTTTTAGCCTTGGCAGAATTTGTGTTCATATGGGCAAAATAAGTTTTCTTTAATCTTTAATTAGATAATGATTTGTATAAACTATTTAAGGTGTGTAGGTTCTAGATCCAAGAGTTTGTGAGCAAAAGGAATTTCAAGCCTATTTTATTCGTTGAGGCCGAAACCCTAACCCTAGAGGTTGGATGATTTTGTTTCATATTTTTAACTTATAACAATTTATCTATGATAGTTAATACTCTAGTAACTAGGATCCAAAAGATGGAGTTGAGAAAATAACCCTAGCCCTATTAATGACTCATGGCCGAACCTAGCATCAATTTGTCATAGTTGGTTTTGTTTGATTAATATATTTGTATGTTGAATTGATTGAAGGTTAATTGATAATTGTGATTTAGCGACGAGGATCAGAAAGTTCGGTGATAAATCAGGCGGGGGAAAGAATCAATCTATCGTCGGAATGGATAAGTAGTATATTTTATAATAATGGTGAGGGCGACCTAAACTCTACTAGTAGTTGAGTAATCGACAATACCAAAATCATATTGGAAACTTTTCCGAAATACCAATGATGATTTGGGGATTGTAGGTTTATCGCCATTAGGATAATTTTAGAACATTTGTGGATGTCTGATTTTATTATTATTGAACTGTTTGTGATTGGCTAGTTGTGGTAAACTGCTTTATGTGATGTTTTGGTGTTATCTGAATATTTTATGATTATTGTATTATGTATGATCTTCCTAGTTTGATAACATGCTTAGTTGGTTGTTAGGCAAGGATATATGTTGTTCGGGAGATATGTATGTGGGTGAGAGAATGAATGTGATTAGAGGTGCCTAGCTTAATTAAGTTTATAGATGAGATTATGGGATATGATTTGAGGGTTTATACGAGTTTCTGGTGAGAGGTTGATGTACTTGGTTACGACCTCGTAAGAGTCAGTGATGCAATCATTACATTGTGTAGCAATCGGGCTACTATCACCATTACATTGTGTAGCAATCAGGCAACTATCATCATTATATTGTGTAGCAATCGGCTACTATCATTAGTATCATGTGTAGCAATCGGGAAACTATCATTACTATCATGTGTAGCAATCGGGCTACTAATATTATATTATGTTATGTTATGTTATGTTATGTTATGTTATGTTATGTTATGTTATGTTATGTTATGTTATGTTATATTATGTTATATTATATTATATTATATTATATTATATTATATTATATTATATTATATTATATTATATATGATAGAGGGGAGTGCTCGCTCAGACAATGGACTAACCTTCCTATTAGGACAGAGATGGTGTGACATGATTGTAGTGGGCACGTTAGCATAAAGGTTTAGTTTGGGTGAGATTAAGGGTAGAGGACGATATTATGATTTGAGGATGATTTTTAGTTATGTGTGATGTGTGTCTTCGACTGTTATTATATTATGTGCTATGTATTCCTTTCCGCTTTTGATGATAGAAATGTTTATTATCCCCTATATGTTTCTGTATACTGTATTTTATTTATTATGTGGTCGTGCGAGAAGACCCTATGGAGGAGCTTGATACTGAGCAGCTGGATGGGATTCCGTATGAACCGGATGCGGGAGGACGAGTTGTGGATTCCAACAATGTAGTTTAGTGTCTAGGGCCAGTGAGTCTTATAAGACGTTTTATATTTCCGCAAATGTTAGTTTGTTTAAATACGCACCTGTAAGAGATCCTGTTGCCGGGATACCCTTAACAGTGTTTTTGATAACTCTGATGCAAGACATATGTGTGTATGTATTTATTATATAAAGTGTGATGCTTTAACTTTCAAATGTTATATGTTTTATATTTAAGTTTTTAATTTTTACGAATTTTACGTTAAGCACATGATTAAGAAATTAATTAATAAGGTTTTAAGTTAATGACACAACGGGGCATAACGGTGTGTCTCACAACACAGTTATAGCATACTTCACATTTATAGCATGCATCACAGTTATAACATAACTCAAGTTATAACACATCAATCAACTGAACCACATCAAACCACATAAACAATTACACAATAAATAATTAAAACCACAAAAACGACAGCAGATAATTTACAGACAATACTAAGATAGCATATGGCTATCTGAAACCCCTATGGTAAACTCCCCTTACCTCTTGAAGTTTCTCGAAGTGTCTCCTCGATTCGATTTCGTTTCCTCATCACAACTCAATCAACCACACAAAAACTTATCCTTCAACAAACCACAACAAAATTATCAAACTTAACAACAAAATACCTTCGAATACACATGCTTAGGTTTCGGCCTACATTGCTAAATTAGGCTAGGGATTTCAAAATTTCACAAACTCTTGGATTAATGATCCTTAAGTATTAAGAAGACATAATCAATTGTTATTTGACAAAGATTGAATCAAAAACCCCTCTAACCCATATGGTTAGGGTTTCGGCCTTGAAGAGTAGAATAGACTAGAGATTTTAAAAATTCTTAAGCTTCTAGATTCAACAACTATGAGTATTAGAAAGACTAAATCAAGTGTTACTTCACAAAACTTGAAGCAAAACCCATAACCTCCCTATTAGCATAGGTTCGGCCAGTCTGAGAAAAATAGGGAAGAAGTTTTCTTTTACTTCATGCTCTTGGATGATGAATATAGAGATCATGGTGAGTTCATTGAAATTGGTTTCACATCAAAAGGATTTTTTATGATTTTCTAGAAATTTTTGAAGAACTAGATCTAGAATTTGAAATTTGAGAAATAGATGATCAAAATGGAAATTTATGGATGATTAATGAATCTAGGATAATAAGAAAGAAATTCCTCACCTTGGAATGAAGAGATTTGATGAAGAACTTGAAGGAATTTGAAAAACTTATCAAGAACATCTATGGTGTTCTTTGTGTTTTTGTGAAGAGAAGCTTAGAATGAAAATGAATTTTGCTACGTGTGGGAGGGGAAGTGGGCTGCGCACATATTGATGGAGTGAGGGTATTTTTGTCCTTCAAAACTACCTTGGGGACAAAATGGTAAAAGCACATAGGAACAAGCTTGTAATTACATAAAAAACTAGGGATATAATAGTCATTCCTTATTAAAGTGTCATCATGACAAATGAGTGGTGATGGTGTGTAGTAGGTGTGGCTGAATTGTGACCATAAGAAGGGCGAAGAAGCAAATTTGATATTGTCTTGCCTTAACCATGGTTGTCATTTAACTAGGATAGGTTAGGTTAGCAGCATTTTAGTCTTTTCACACACAAATATCTTAATCATCACTACTTGTCATAAATGCTAGGTGAGTCACCCCTATGACTTACCACCCTAGGTGGCAAGATATCCCATCATCCGGTGCAGCTTTTTGTCTCTCGACATCCGTCATCGACTCTGCCGATTATCCGCTTGTTGATAATGTGCCCTAATAAAATATAATAACTTATTTATTTTGAAAATTTTCAAAATAACCAATATCGTTGGAAAAATAAAATAAATCTAACCATTTCGCTTTCTCGAGTCAAAATTAGGTTTTCTCGATCAAGAAATTTTTACATCGTCAAATAAAACGTGACAGGGTTTCGTCTCGAATTTTCAATCCAAAACTTAATCGTAATCTCTTACGATAAAGTAGAGTATAAATATGACTTTAGTTTATCCAAAATCATTTTCAAGGTCTCGGATACAAATATAAACATTTATATATTTATTATCGATATTAAAAAACAATGAAAATCGGGGTGTTACGTTAAACCAACTAAAATCAACATATTTATAATCGTTAATCTACAAATCTTGACAATAAGTCCTACAACAGACAAAGTTAGCTTTTATTATGCCTAAACTGTTCACAGCGACATGTGTTACTAACCAAGAAGTTAGCTTTTTATATAAATGTCTTGTTTCTTAATTTTATATATTTTAAATTTTAAAATAATTAGATAAATATAAAATTCATTTTTTATTCTTGTTCCTTAAATTATGAAATTGAACATTAAAAATTTTAAAAACATAATTTCATTGATGAAAAACTATTATGATCGGCAAAAATAAATAAAAAATGTTTTTTTATAAAAAAAGTACGTCAATGGAAATAAAAATGAAGAAATATAAAGATACCACGTATTTTAAAAAATTTCAAAAAATAAATTATTTAAAAAAAATTATTTAACAATAATTTTGTCGGTGTATTATTTTAATTTTGTATTTGTTTACATTTTTAATTTTCCATAAATTTGAATTTAGACTACCAAGTATCATGTACATTACAAGGGTATTCATTTGAAAAAAAAAATTTAAAATATAAAAGTAAATGTATTTGAAATGTTTTATTAATGAAAATTTTAAATAAATTTATTTAATAAAATTAATTTAATCATGATTTATGACATGCATTACTTATCTTTTTGCATTTGTTTCTACTTTTTCCTCTCTAAATTTAAAATCAAACTAAAAAGTATCCTTGTGTTTTGCGGGAATATTTTTATGAAATATAAAATACTAAATTTTAAAAATACTTTTACAGAATTAGTTGGCTGCATCTAAGGTGGAGCCAAAGTGGTCTAAGTGGGTACAAAGTTTTACAGCCGTTAGATTTAATGTGATAAGTGGTCCATTTGAGTCAAAAGTTTTACAACCGTTAGATTTAGGGTCATTTACCTGTTATAATAGGTGACCCAAACTTTGTAAATAAGCCCCTGTCTTTTATGTTATTAAATGTTATACATTTCATTTTAGCCCCTCTGACATGGTTTGACAAAATTACCCCTGCCTTTCACTACCATCCCAAACAATCCTCACAATTGTACTTCCCCCTTGCCACAGGACTATCACGATCACCACCTTTGTGGCACCACACCTCTCTAGCTTGTATTCCCCTGTCCCTTCCGCCATTTACCTAGTTAGAGTCTATCCTTGCAACCTTTCGATGTTGGACTTTTATTGTGGTGGCTCATAGCCGCTCAGAGGGAGCAGACTGTTGCCATAGAAGATTTGGAGGGGCGCGATGGTACATGGGCAAGGCACTGTGGTCTTTCCCTCCGTTCTCCCTATTATATCCCTGTTCTATAACCTCGAAATATCCATGGTCAATCACCGCGCCGTTGAACGATTCACCTGGTTGCCTCCGCTGTCGAATTATCGAATGAACAAAGGTTTAGAGTTGAGTCGAAGTGCCGGAAACCCTTGGTTGGGGTTAGAGTCGGGTCGGGCCAGACTAAGTGTAAGCATGCACTTGGCCCATTTAGGGTTAGAGTCGGGTCGGTCTAGACCATCCCAGGGAACATTAAAGCTTCATAGGGTCTTTGGGTGTGTGAAGCTCATGTTTGTTACTGGGCTAAATTATGATGTAAAACCATTTAAGCCCAATAGAATGTGAACCAGATTAACTTTTTCAATTCGAATGCAATTTCTTTTGGGTGTGTGAAACCCATGTTTTTTACTGGGCTGGATTATGCTGTAAAACCAGATTAACTTCAGTGTCGAATTCAATTTCTTTTGAGTAGCAGATGATTGATGAAGGCAACATTGTGAGATGCCTCAATTATGAACTATGCTATGAATCAATAAAAGTCCAATGAATGACTCAAAATATGATATTTGACTTATTAGAGACTACCATATGAAATTATAATCAATCCCAAGTGAATTCATTATCAGATACCATAGACAACTTATATGAATTCATAATCAATTCATTTGTGAATTCATTCAAAAGGTATAAGTCAAATATAGAGGGATTGTCATTCCAAAATCAGATTGTCATTCCAAAATATTTCAAAACATATCTAGTCATCCATTACATAAACAGGGTCCATAAGTTGCATATTTATTCTTCCCATAAGTTGCATCAAAGGCTAACACGTCACCATAAACCTGGTAGTCCATCCGACCAAGGCCATCAGCCCAAAAAAGATGTTCTAACCGTCTTTCATCATCCTTTGTGTGCCGAAAGAACATCATTGGGTCCTCTGATGTCAAACCACGAAGATAGTGTATAGCGGCTGTAGCGTCGGACTGTCGCGAATGCCGTTGTTTCGCAATATGATTATAGATGTCCTTCCTTCGAAATCCTACCTTATCAAACCCTCTTGACTGAATGGCAAAAGAACCATAAATGTGGGGTGGAGAAATGCCAAACCTCAACATTGAATTCATCTGCATTATATCAGAATCTGTCATCCTCATGTGTGCAGCAAGCATGCCACTGTACTTCTCGTCTAACAGATCATGGTTGTGTTGATCCGTAAAATGGGTAACATGTCAACCCAATGTCTGTACATCAATGTGCACCTGAAATTTTGCGTGGCGTCCACATCGTGTCTCAGGCTTTTCCTCATGCTGACGGTTCTCCAATAATAAACCTTTGAAATCCCTAAATGTAACATCCTAAAAATTCAAATATAATTATTTTATTTAAAAAAGGGTAGTATAAGAGTTTATTATAATTATTTTATTTATAATAAAAATCCAGTGGGTTCCACAATAATGTAAAATTGATTTTAAAAAATAAAATAAAAATAAATAAATTAATTAAGAAACCTACGTGAATAGCACGTAGGATTCTTTGTTAGCAATATAAAAAAATTTGGCTTTAGCCAAATTGCATATTTTCTTTTTTTTTTTTTTTAAAAAAGAAGGATAAGAACCTACCCTGGACTAAATTATTGCGGCAATAATGATAGGAAACATAAGCATATCAAGGCCCATGCTGTGTTACCCATTATAAATAGATAGTTTGAGTGTTTTAAGCTCAATTTCGCATAATATGACTAGATACCTAACTTCAGATGGATATTTCGTAACCAAAGAGAACTTGTTTGAATTCGAGATTTGTATAAGAAATATAGACCTGTCTATTAGCTTTCCATAGACACCAAATCCGTCCAAATTGAATTCTTGTAACTCAAGTTATGACCAAATTCGTACACACTATTCATGTTCCAGCGTCAGAACCATTTTTTAAAATTCTATCCACGTTTTGACTATCTAAACGTCGGTTTCAGATTTTGTGGTATTCATAAAAGTTGTAGACAATTATTTTATCTTTCCAACGATATAAAATTTATAATTTTTGAATGTCTATAACTCAAGATATGTGTGAAATACAGCACCATATGCAGAGTAAGCAGGCTTAGCGCGTTTTTACGTGTTTTAACACGTTTTGGGCTATTGGGGGCTCTCTAAATAGAATCTTAACACTCTTAGGGTGCGTTTTTGAACCCTAATTACGCCTAGAAACTCAGAAACAACTAAGAAGAGAAGAAATTCAAGGATTAAGAAGAGATGGTTGTGGAAGAGGGAGTTTAGGAAGAGGAAGATGATGATAACTCTTGGCAAACGTTAGGATTCACAGTAGGAAATGCTTAGGGCTATTTGGAGGTCTTCAAGAGGTGAGTAACAATACTTTTTATGAACCCTTTCCATGGTATATATGGTTGTTTTTGTTGATAAGGGATTACCATGTGGTTTTGGGAGTCTCTAATTGACTTGATGCATATTGTTAGTAACCTAAATTCTAAAATTGGGGTTTTGTTTAAGAGGGGAATTAATTGATTAATTGATGTTGTAATGTGCTTATTCAAGTATGATATGTTGTGATATTCATGATTGTTTGTTATTGGTGGAAGTTTATATGTTTAAAATTGAGGGAAATAGTTTGTTACATACATGAGACATGACATATTTGAGTTATAATATGTTGTATGATGTTTGCCGCAATACCGCCTATGATAGGGGTATCGAAAAATAATACCACCGTAATGGGGTATCGAAAGTAACATCCCCATATAATTGGGATGTCGAAAAAGAGCAATATCGCCTAAAAAGGGTATCGAAAGTAACACCGCCGCCCATTGGGGTATCGAAAAGGGAGAAATACCGTCATGTGCACATGGGAGGTATCGAAATAGAAATGTCCCAGATAGGAGGGTGACATCGAAACATTCATCATGAGTAGGGGTGGGCAATGGGATGCCATTGTCATGTGATGTGTGAGATTTATGGCATGCCAAAGAAGAGACCAGATTAGTTATGAGGCCTTCGAGCCACTTGGATTAATTTAGAATTTACTTGGTATGTGGAATGTGATGCATTGAGACGAGTTGACCTTATGTTATATGCATTTGACTTGATGAGATTTTTGTTGTTATTAAAAGTATTTTTTTTATATTATTTTGGGAAATTAGCGGATACCATGGACAGTTTTTCCGGTTACCGCACCGGCTGAGAACAACACTATTTTCGAAACATTTTATAAATGTATTGTTGTGCTTGGGATTTTATATCTCATTATAAGTGTTGTTTTCAGAGCCCGAGGACATCGCTGTTGAGGATCCAGAGATCTGAAGAGTTATCTTTGATTAGCTAGTTGGTTAGTAATGTAGTATGGTTTAGAGTATTATGCGGACGACGTTATTTGGTTTACATACTATTTTTATCAGATTGTAATTAGATGCCCGGTTTTGAGGCTTTTAGTTTTTATTTAAATGATTGGATTTAATGATAATTTTCAAAATTTTGTAAATACTATTTTTTATTTAATACGAGGTATTTTCATACTTAGTTATTTGAGAAAAATCTTATGACTTGTGTTTTTTTTTATTTAAATGTTTTGAAGGATTTTTATTGAAATTAATTTGGGTTACTAATGTAACAAATGGCGTTACATTATTGGTATCAGAGCAGTTCGATTCTAAATCGGACTGTGGTAGTGGGCCTTTTTCTAAAACAAAACTTGGGCGCATAGGATGCTTGTTAGAATTATAAATACTGCATGTTATTCTGTGATATTGGACATGATCAACCCAATATTTCATAGGTAGTGAGCAGATTTATAGGACTAATAGGCGAGGGACGAACATTGCACTCGCAGCAGCTTTGGTTTGTATGATCAGAGCTACGCAAGGGCAGATGGAGACTCTCCGTCAACTGTAGGGGAATGGAGGCCAATCACTGATGGAGTGGTGGTTACCTAGGACCCTTAGCACGTGGGACTTTTCGAATTCAAGAAGAATGATCCGCTATTATTCTGAGGCAGCTTAGAATCCGAAGGAGACTTGATTTCTTTAACTCATATAGGGGAAGAAGTTACTATATTGTTTGATTCAGGAGCAGCACTTTCTTTGATATATCCTTCAAGTGTGAAATTTGAGTTGCCTATCTTTCGTTTGTCCTTTGAGTCATGTGTTTCTACTTCTATGGGGATAATCTTATTGCTTCTAGTGCTTGTTTAAATCGTCTTCCTATGCATCGAGATGTTCCTTATGCCATCGATCTTATTTGTCATCTATGTCTGGGTTGGATGCTATTATTGGTAAAGACTGATTGCCGTCGAGACTTGTTGTCATAAAGCACTCTGATAGAACTTCTTCTTTTTTTGCTTCTTCACAACCAACGTCGATTGATCCTTTGGCGTCGACCCATATTGCATTTGTTGTTTCCTGTAATAAATGCTTAGTTGAGAGAGCTCAAGGATCGATACATACTCTTTTTTTTAGTAAGGTAGAGATTTATAGTGATGTGGCAGTAATACCTGGAGTGTGAGAGTAAAAATAAAATTTGCTTACCCTTCCTTGGTATGTTTAATTTTAGATTTTTACATGTAGATCAGTCTATTATAAAAATTAAAAAAAAATTGGTATTTAGGGTACTTGATTCTTTATATGAGATTTTTGAATGTTGATGATGAATTGATTTTAATAAATTTATTTTCCTTGAATCTATAAGGAATTACTACTAATGGTAGTTTTGTATGTGCATTCGTGCTGGTATTTTCTCGTTTACACTATTCTCATCATCTATACTTATGCCAACACTGTCAAAACCCATTTCCATATCTAATTGAAATGTCCTATTAAATTTTTTTTAATTCCTCCTGTGCGTGAAGTTCACGTCCATCGCATCGAGGCCAATTTATTGAATTGTAATTATATTTCTAACTTCCTCTGACTCATGGATTTAATTGTGGCATGAATTCTATTTTTTGTTAGTTTGAATCGAATTATATATATTTAATATTTAAATTAAATTATGGTTCACTTTATAAATTTAAAAAATATGTTTGATTTTGTATTAAGTTTTGAGTGCTTTTAGTGGGAAAAGATGATGGGAGTATGAGGTTATATGTGGGCAATATGCAATCGAACAAAGTAATTATTATGGATAGGTATCTTTTACCTAGGATAGATGAGCTTAGATCAAGGGAGTAGAGTAGTGGTTAATTCTAGTAAAGTAGATGCAATGATAGGGTGAAAGAAGCCTAAGACAATGACAAGTGTGAGAAGTTTCCTAGAATTGGAGAAGTATTATAGGAAGTTATAAACGAGTTCTCTAGACTACCCTTACCTCTCACCAAGCTGATTAGGAAAGGAAAATCTCTTGTATGGGATACAACTTGAAATTTTTAATGATCAGTAGAGCCTTAAACAGTTGTTAAGAGATAGAGACAAAGACATAGACGAAGAGTTAAATATAAGGCAAAGAAGGTGGATGAATTTTCTTAGGAACTATAATTTTGAGTTGAAGTATAGTCCGGGAAAGGCTAATGTAGTGGTCGATACTCGGAGTAGGAAAATTTCCGCACAAGTCTAACTTAAAGTTGCAAGAGATGAACCTAATAGAAGAGTTTAAAGACATGAATTTGGATATCTTTTTAAGGCTTTAAACTTGAAATTGAATAGGTTGAAAATTTGTAGTGACCTCAGAAAATAGATTAAGCGAGTGTGGTTTTTAAACAAGGATTTGAAATATCTTTTGGGTCAAGAGAATTATATGTTATATAATAATGGTGTAGTGTTGTTTAAGAAAAGGATCATTGTCCCTAAGGAGGGGAGCCTTAGAGGGAAAAAAAATGTTAGAAGAGACACATAAAAGAACGTTAACCATGTGTCTAGGAATAATCAAGAAGCATTAAGATTTAAAGAAGTATTAGTGGACAGGAATAAAAATGGAAGTGGTATTAAAGAATTTTATATATATGTTCAAATTTTATTATAATGTTGTAATTTTGTTATATAATTTTTAGAGGATCACTTTTCTTGAAATTTCAAATTGCTTCTCAAGTGACAAAGTATTAATCGCGATTGATATTCCCCAATGATTTGTTTTCCATATAGATTAATGGCATGTCTAATCCTAACAAACTTATATTTCTTAACAAAAAGTGAAAAAGGTTATTTCTTATTTGTATGTGCCTATGATAGTGTGATTTCATATCATAATTCTTGTACATTTTGGCATGCATTTTCATATAGTTTAGACATATTTAAATTGATTTTAGTTAGTGTTTCCCTTGGAACGGGTGAAGCGGTTTCTTGGTGTTGTTATGCAGGAATTTAAGGAAAAATGCTCAAGATTGGCCATGATGGAGCTTGGATGAGGATGGAACTTGAAAAGTGAAGAAATTAAGCCAAGCAGAGCCCATCACGACCTGGCCGTGATGACCATCACGACCTGGCCGTGATGACCATCACGGCCGTGATCAAGCAGAGCAGAAATGAAGGCAAAAGTCAGAAGCTGTCACGGCCTAGCCGTGATGACCATCACGACCGTGACATGCCAGCTGAACCAGACCCTCAACAGGCAGAACTGGTCACGGCCTAGCCGTGATGAGCATCACGGCCGTGACAACCAGAGCCTCACAGACAGAAGCTATCACGGCCTAGCCGTGATGAGTGTCACAGCCGTGACAGATGAAAAGTTGAAAGCGCGCCCAAGGCAGAAACCGTCACGGCCGTGACGTGAATCCTGATTTATAAAAAGGCATCAGGGCAGAACGAAGAGGGCATCTCTGGATCAGTTTTGAAACCCAAAAACACTCTCTTTGAACCTGAGGCAGCTGCTGAGGATTGCCCCCATGGAATCCCTTCTCTTCTTCTTCTTCATTTCTTTGGTTTTAGCTATGATCATGAGTAGCTAAACTCCCATTGTTGGGATTAGATGTAGCTATTTCTGAATTCTCCATGTATTTGATTTGATCTTGTATTACAGTTTTTACTTCTTTTTGAGTGATTGATTTCTATGCTTAATGCCTGTTGTGGCTAGCACCCCCATGACTTGATTTGTGTTTTGATATGCAATTGGAAAATTCGTATTGAAACCGGAACTGAGATCAACCACCTGGTAAACCTTGTATCTAGGGATGGATTTAGGTTTATTAGCAATCGTGTAATCCTTAATCCTAATGCAAATTCATTAATCTAGGCTATCTAAGGAATTAGGGTCTATTAGTGGATTTAGGCTCTTGTCATCCGAGGGATCGGGGCTTGAGTAATTTAGTGGATTGATTGTCATATTTGAAGTAGAAACTATTTGTTAGTCATTTCATTGCATGGGGATGAAGTTTAGTGAAGTCTAATCCCAACGCCTTTTATTATATTTGAAAATCCAATTTTCTGCATTTCAACTGTTCGACAAAATTCCTAAAAGAACTTCTTCTTTTTATTTTGTTAGTTTTAACTTTTGGTAGTTTAGAACTTCCTTTAATCCAAAAATCCGCTTAGATAGTAATTGATTCGATAAGTGCTAGTACTTGTATCAGTCCTCGTGGGAACGATAAACGGTCTCACCACCATATTGCTTGCACGACTGGGTATACTTGCCCAGATCAGTCAACAAGTTTTTGGCACCGTTGCCGGGGACTGCGTCTTAATATTAGCATAACCATTTCGGTTACTAATTTAAGCAAAAAATTTTCCTGTTAGAATTTGTTTTCTATCATAATTTTCTGTTTTGTTTTTGCTGTCATTTTTTTCTAGTGTGTTGCTGTTGCGTGCTGACATTTACTGCTAACATTCTTGTTTGCTAGACTGTTTGTGTATACGAGGTACTATCCCAGCTGACCAACTCCTCTAGGATCCTGAAATTGAAAGAGCAGCTAGGGAGAATCGGAGGCAAGCAAGATAGCAGAAACTGTTAGAACAACAAGAAGAAGAACAAGAGACTTCCACCTCTCAAGTTCATCAAGAAGAACTCAGGATGGCAGGAAATGGTGAAGGTGCTCCACCCCGGAGGACACTTGGGGACTATGCCAATACGAATGTCAATCGGCATGTCACTAGCACAGTGAGGCCTCCAGTGAATGCCAACAATTTTGAAATCAACCCAGGTTTCTTGACTATGTTTGCACAGAATCAGTTTGCCGGGATGGAGAAGGAGGATCCTAATAGTCATATCTCCAACTTCATTGAGATATGTGATACAATGAAGCACAATGGTGCCTCTGAGGATGCAATCCGCCTAAGGGCGTTTCCCTTCTCTTTAAGAGATAGGGCCAAGGCTTGGCTCCAATCTCAACCAAGGGGGAGCATTACTACATGGGATGACTTAGAGGCAAAATTTCTGGCAAGGTTCTTCCCCACCTCAAGATTTGTAAAGACAAGGGGTGACATCATAAGCTTTGCTCAACAAGAAGGTGAGACTCTGCATGACGCCTGGGAAAGGTTCAAGGAATTACTCCGAAGATGTCCAAATCATGGGTTTGATGATCATACCCAAATGCAAACATTCTGTAATGGATTGAGGCTCACAACGGTATATGTTGGATGCCTCAGCTGGAGGTTCCATGAACACAAAGACAGCAGAGGAAGCATTGGTTTTGATAGAGGCTATGGCATTTAATGACTACTTGATGCATCATGATCGGGGTCCTACATCAAGAAGGGGAGTGTTAGAGTTAGATTCACAAACTGCACTGCTGGCTCAGAACAAGCTCATGACACAACAACTAGAGTCCATTACCAAGCAACTAGCTCAACTCCCACAACAACTCCAAACTGTTCAAGGGACAACCATGCCACCTCAACAGGTAATGAGATGCGATTTTTGTGGAGGAGATCATGATAATGGAAGATGTGAGGCGCCACCTAGTTCCCATGAGGAAGCTAATTATATGGGGAACTATGGGCGGTAAGGCAACAACCAATACTCCAACAACTACAACCAAGGGTGGAGGAATCAATCAAGCTTTGGTTGGAAACAAGATGCCGGACAAACAAGCAAGCCTCAAACCACACCACCGCCTCAAGACCAGACTTATATCCTGGAAAACACTCTCAATCAGTTCATGCAGATTTCCATGTCAAACCAGAAGAACACCGATGCATCCATAAAGAACTTGGAGGTTCAAGTTGGACAGATTGCAAAGCAACTAGTGGAACAATCCAGCAGCAGTTTTTCAGGTAACACTCAGACAAATCCTAAAGAGCATTGCAAGGCTATTGTTTTGAGGAGTGGTAAAAGTCTTGAGCAAGAGGGTGGTGAGCCTTTGGTGAAAAGTCAGAGAGATGCTGAAGGAATAGAAACGAATGCTGAAAAGACTGAGCTAAGTGAAGAAAAAGGCAAAGATGTTGTAGTTGAGGAAGAGGAAAAAGCCAGTGAACAAGACAAGAGGGAGAAGCTAGTGGATGAGAATTCAATCTTGAGGAAGACTAAAAGTCAGATTTTGAAAGATGGAGACAAGCCTCAAGTGATCCCCTCTTATGTGAAGCTGCCCTATCCTCATTTGAGCAAGAAAAAGGAGAAGGAAGAACAGTTTGCCAAGTTCCTGGACATCTTCAAGCGGTTACAGATCAACATACCCTTTGCTGAAGCACTAGAGCAGATGCCCACTTATGCAAAATTCATGAAGGAGTTGCTCACAAAGAAAAGAAAGTTTAAAGAAGGCGAGACTGTTGCCTTGACTGAAGAGTGCAGTGCGATACTTCAGAGGAAGCTACCTCCAAAGCTTAAAGATCCTGGTAGTTTTACAATTCCTTTCACTATTGGGAGTGTTGCCATTGGGAAGGCCTTATGTGACTTGGGAGCGAGTATTAATTTGATGCCGCTTTCAATTTTGAACAAGCTTGGAGATGGTGAGGTGAAACCAACAAGGATGGCATTACAACTAGCTGATAGATCAATCAAGCATCCTTATGGTATTCTGGAAGACGTCTTGGTTAAAGTGGACAAGTTTATCTTCCCAGCAGATTTTGTGATATTGGACATGGAGGAAGATGCAGAAGTTCCACTTATATTGGGGAGACCCTTTCTTGCAACTAGATGTGCTTTGGTAGACGTACAAAAGGGCCAGCTTCAACTCAGAGTGCAAGATGAAGAGGTTACTTTCAATGTGTTTGAAGCTATGCATCACCCGAGTGATGAAAAAAACTGTTTCCGCATGGACATTGTGGATTTAGTGGCTAAGGAAGCCTTTGCACATCAGCACCACTCCTCTACTCTTGAGAAGGTAATTGTGAATTCTATTGAAAATCTTGATGAGATAGAGGAGGAGGAATTAGAAGAGTGTTTGTGTGATCTGGAAGCCCAACCTAAGCAACCTGCTGTCAACACTGTGAAGGAAGAACTCAAGAAGGATGAAGTTCAAGAGAAGCTCCAGTTAAAGCTTAAGCCCCTACCTCCCCACTTGAAGTATGTGTTCCTGGGTGTGAATGACGAAAACCCTGTCATAGTGAGCAATGAATTGTCCAAATTGGAGGAGGAGAAACTTGTAAGGGTGCTTCGAGAGCATAAGACAGCTATTGGATGGTCCATCTCAGATTTGAAAGGTATTAGCCCCACGTTTTGTATGCACAAGATCATGATGGAGGCTGAATTTAAACCGGTGGTCCAACCACAGAGGAGGCTCAATCCTACAATGAAATAAGTGGTGAAGAAGGAGGTGCTGAAACTCCTTGAAGCTGGGATGATCTATCCGATTTCCGATAGTGCTTGGGTGAGTCCGGTACAAATGGTTCCGAAGAAGGGTGGCATGACCGCTGCTTCACAACGAGAATAATGAGTTGATTCCAACTAGAACGGTCACCGGTTGGCGGATGTGTATAGATTACCGGAAGCTAAATCAAGCTACTAGGAAGGATCACTTCCCACTTCCATTCATGGACCAGATGTTGGAGAGGTTGGCCGGGCAAGCTTACTATTGTTTCTTGGATGGTTATACGAGTTATAACCAAATTGCGGTTAACCCGGAGGACCAAGAGAAAACTGCTTTCACATGCCCGTTTGGAGTTTTTGCCTATCGGAAGATGCCTTTCGGTCTGTGCAATGCGCCTGCGACATTTCAAAGGTGCATGTTGTCCATTTTTTCTGATATGGTAGAAAAGTACATTGAGGTTTTCATGGATGATTTTTCTGTTTTCGGTTCCTCTTATGATAACTGTTTGTCTCACCTTGCTGCTGTGTTAAAGAGGTGCATGGACACCAATTTAGTCTTAAATTGGGAGAAGTGTCATTTTATGATGCAGGAAGGCATTGTGCTTGGGCACAAAATTTCAGCTAAGGGGATTGAAGTGGACAAATCCAAGATTGATGTGATTGAGAAACTACCTCCACCAGCGAATGTCAAGGGTGTGAGGAGTTTCCTTGGGCATGCAGGCTTTTACCGGCGGTTCATCAAGGACTTTTCAAAGATAGCCAAGCCGCTGTGTAGCCTTTTGAATAAGGACACCCCATTTCTGTTTGATAATGCTTGTCTTAACTCTTTTCAAATTTTGAAAGACAAGTTGATCACTGCTCCCATTCTTGTTGCACCCAACTGGGAGTCACCATTTGAATTAATGTGTGATGCCAGTGACTACGCAGTTGGGGCAGCGAAGGGACAAGTTTTTCCATGCCATTCACTATGCTATCAAGGTTCTCAATGAGAACCAAATAAACTATGCAACAACTGAAAAAGAGTTGTTAGCCATAGTGTTTGCATTGGAAAAGTTTCGTTCCCACTTGATTGGGTCACAAGTCACTGTTTTTACTGATCATGCTGCAATCAAATATTTGTTGACTAAATTAGATTCTAAACCACGCCTCATAAGGTGTATTCTATTGTTGCAGGAATTTGACTTAGTCATCAAGGACAAAAAGGGCAGCGAGAATGTAGTGGCTGACCACTTATCTCGGCTTGTGAATGAAGAAGTGGCTGCTAAATAGAAGGACATTCGGGATGAGTTCCCGGACGAGGCTTTATTTCTAGTGCATGAAAGACCATGGTTTGCCGACAAGGCAAACTTCAAGGCAGCCAACATTGTTCTAGAGCACCTTAATTGGCAACAAAGAAAAAAGTTCTTCCGGGATGCCAACCATTTCATGTGGGACGATCCATTTTTGTTTAAGGTTGGTCCGGATGACTTATGGAGAAGGTGTGTGAGCCAAGAGGAAGTAAGGAATATTCTGTGGCATTGCCATAACTCCCCATATGGTGGACGTTACAATGGGGACAGGACAACTGCAAAGGTCCTCCAATCTGGGTTCTTTTGGCCCTCAATCTTCAAGGACTCTTTCAATCATGTGAAGAGTTATGACAAGTGCCAGAGGACCGGGAATATCTCCAAAAGAGATGAGATGCCACTGCAGAATATATTGGAGATAGAAGTATTTGACTGTTGGGGCATTGATTTTATGGGTCCACTTCCACCTTCATTCTCCAATCAATATATCTTGGTGGCGGTGGACTATGTTTCCAAATGGGTGGAGGCAATTGCAACACAGAAGAATGATGCCCAGACAGTGATCAAGTTCATCAAGAAGAATATCTTTGCCCGGTTCGGTGTCCCAAGTAAGTGATGGAGGATCCCACTTCTACAACTCACAACTGGGAAATGTTCTGGCAAAGTATGATGTGAGGCATAAGGTGGCATCCCCATATCATCCGCAAACAAATGGACAAGCGGAGGTCTCCAACAGGGAGATTAAGAGAATTCTGGAAAAAACTGTGGCCACTTCAAGGAAAGATTGGGCCAAGAAGCTTGACGATGCCTTGTGGGCCTACCGGACTGCACTGAAGACTTCTGTGGGGTTATTCAGATGGTCTATGGGAGGGCATGTCATCTACCCGTAGAGTTGGAGCATCGGGCCTTTTGGGCATTGAAGTTCTTGAATTTTGATGCCACTCTGGCGGGTGAGAAAAGAGTGAATCAGCTGCATGAGTTAGAGGAGATGCGCCTTAATGCATATGAGAATGCAGCTATCTACAAGCAGCGAGTCAAGACTTATCACGACAAGAAGATCGTGATGAAACAATTTCAGCCCGGACAACAAGTCCTATTATTCAATTCCCGGCTGAGATTGTTTCCGGGCAAGTTGAAGTCTAAGTGGTCAGGACCATTCATTGTCAAGGAAGTCTCACCTCATGGAGCTATAGAAGTGGAGGATCCTTCTTCAAAAAGGACCTTCAAAGTCAATGGCCAAAGACTCAAGGCCTACTTGGGTGGTAACATCGAGAGACTGGCCACAGCTGTGCACCTTCATGATCCTTGAGGTCACCTACCCGTCAAGCTAGTGACGTTAAAGAAGCGCTTATTGGGAGGCAACCCAAGTTTTCTTCTCCTTTTCCTTTTGTTTTTGATTTTGCCCTCTTGAATAATTTGAGAAGATAAAGAGGAAAATATCATAGATTAATAGGTTTGTTGAGTGTTTTCAGGATAAGGAGGAAGAAGAAGCAAAAAGGGGAGGAGCAGACAAAGTCAGCAACCATCACGCCCAGGCCGTGACACTGGTCACGGCCGTGATGGGCCAGCCATGAAGATCAGAAAGGATCACGGCTATCACGGGCGTGATGGAAGAACCCTGAAGATCAGAGAGCATCACGGCCTAGCCTTGATGGAGGTCACGGCCGTGACAGGCTACCCCTATGAACCAGAATGCATCACGGCCTACCCGTGATAAGCATCACGGCCGTGACCCAAGTTTCATGCAATTCCTTCTGACTAGACATGTGAGCCAGCACCCGCTACCGCCTCGGTAAGTCGTTCCAATTTTTCTTTCCTCTCTCCATCTTGATTGTTTACATTGGAGACAATGTAAATTCTTAAGCTTGGGGTAGGGGTATTTTTGCATTTGTTCATGTTGCATTCATATAGTTTTGCATGATCGCATGATCAGATTACCCCCCCCCCCCCCTGCTGAAATTCTGCATCCAACTGTGAGAGCTAAGTGCCACATAAATCGAGGATAGTGAATTTTTGAACCCAATCCTTTTATTCTTGTGATAAGGCAAATAATAAAAATGCTTGAGATGATCTGTGATAGTTGATAATTAGCATATGGTTCAGAAGATTTTTGTTTCTCATTGATTTCTGAACTACAAAATGTGAGATTTTGAGCACAAGGGGTACTCATTAAATCTACCCCACTCCTTCTGATAGAGTGTTATTCCTCTTGGATGCATTTCTCTAGAACTTGACTTGAAACCGTTTCAAAGCTTAAAAATTTTTTGAAAATTTTTTTTGAAAATGATTGAGGCACTAGGTATTTTTCCGGCCTTCTGAGCTTTTGAATGACTAAATGCTACCCCTTTAGTTGCCCAATTTTGAGCCTACAGAAAAATAAAATACTTTTCTTGGTACTTCAGATAAATGTGATGAATAATGCTTGGTAGGGACCTTCTAAAGTATTACAAAAGGGTAAAAAGGTAGTTGAAAAAGTTTGGGATGAATATATATATATATATATATATATATATATATATATATATTGAATCGAAATTCTCCCCTTCTCAAATGAAAATAAAAAGAAAAAGAAAACAAAATTATGGAGAAGGGGATGACAAAAAGAAAAGTGAGAAATAAAAGAAGGAAAAAGAAAGGTGGAAAAGTGAATCAAAACCCAAATGGGTATTTTAGTAGGTCATGTTTGCAATGCTTGATATGTTGTGTAGCCTTTTGAAATGTCCTTTTCTTGATTTCCCACCTAGCGTTTAATCCCATGGCCCCGTTACAACCAAAGTGAAAGACCTCTTGATTCTTAATTGTTTTCATTAATAAAGTAGAGATTTGGTTGATAGTGAAGCCTATGGTAGGATTCATTCCTTGAGGAAAATGGAGCGAATTGTCATATATCCCTAAACACTTGAGAGATGTGAGAGAGAGAGCCAAGCAAATAAACAAGCTTGGGGTGATCTTCAAGTGAGAAAGAGTGCCCGAATCAGTGAGAATATGAATCTAGAAAACCTAAGTTCTAATTGGACTTGAAACTGATTGTCTCTGGCAAAATTGTTTGAAATTCCCGTTACTTGAATTATTTGCTCGGCTTCTTGGTTCTCTATCCATGTCTGATTATTCTTCTGGCCTTAGTGATTGCTTGAGGACAAGCAATTGAATAAGCTTGGGGTGATTGGATAGTGTGATTTCACATCATAATTCTTGTACATTTTGGCATGCATTTTCATATAGTTTAGGCATATTTAAATTGATTTTAGTTAGTTTTTCCCTTGGAACGGGTGAAGCGGTTTCTTGGTGTTGTTTTGCAGGAATTTAAGGAAAAATGCTCAAGATTGGCCATGATGGAGCTTGGATGAGGATGGAACTTGAAAAGTGAAGAAATTAAGCCAAGCAGAGCCCATCACGGCCTGGCCGTGATGACCATCACGTCCGTGATCAAGCAGAGCAGAAAAGAAGGCAAAAGTCAGAAGCTGTCACGGCCTAGCCGTGATGACCATCACGGCCGTGACATGCCAGCTGAACCAGACCCTCAACAGGCAAAACTGGTCACGGCCTAGCCGTGATGAGCATCATGGCCGTGACAACCAGACCCTCACAGACAGAAGCTATCACGCCCTAGCCGTGATGAGTGTCACGGCCGTGACAGATTAAAAGTTGAAAGCGCGCCCAAGGCAGAAACCGTCACGGTCGTGACGTGAATCCTGATTTATAAAAAGGCATCAGGGCAGAACGAAGAGGGCATCTCTGGATCAGTTTTGAAACCCAAAAACACTCTCTTTGAACCTGAGGCAGCTGCTGAGGATTGCCCCCATGGAATCCCTTCTCTTCTTCTTCTTCATTTCTTTGGTTTTAGCTATGATCATGAGTAGCTAAACTCCCATTGTTGGGATTAGATGTAGCTATTTCTGAATTCTCCATGTATTTGATTTGATCTTGTATTACAGTTTTTACTTCTTTTTGAGTGATTGATTTCTATGCTTAATGCCTGTTGTGGCTAGCACCCCCATGACTTGATTTGTGTTTTGATATGCAATTGGAAAATTCGTATTGAAACCGGAACTGAGATCAACCACCTGGTAAACCTTGTATCTAGGGATGGATTTAGGTTTATTAGCAATCGTGTAATCCTTAATCCTAATGCAAATTCATTAATCTAGGCTATCTAAGGAATTAGGGTCTATTAGTGGATTTAGGCTCTTGTCATCCGAGGGATCGGGGCTTGAGTAATTTAGTGGATTGATTGTCATATTTGAAGTAGAAACTATTTGTTAGTCATTTCATTGCATGGGGATGAAGTTTAGTGAAGTCTAATCCCAACGCCTTTTATTATATTTGAAAATCCAATTTTCTGCATTTCAACTGTTCGACAAAATTCCTAAAAGAACTTATTCTTTTTATTTTGTTAGTTTTAACTTTTGGTAGTTTATAACTTCCTTCAATCCAAAAATCCGCTTAGGTAGTAATTGATTCGGTAAGTGCTAGTACTTGTATCAATCCTCGTGGGAACGATAAAGGGTCTCACCACCGTATTGCTTGCACGACTGGGTATACTTGCCTAGATCAGTCAACAGCTTACTCAAAGATCGAGATTGAATTGGTTTCTTATGCTATTGTGGTGTTAATTTTTATAGTTGTTTTTACATAATGTCTGCACAGTTTAATTGTAATTTTGTTAAACATTATTCTTCATTTTGTTATCACATATTTTTTTTTAGTAAGATCTTATTATCAACATAAAGTGAAACTATTTCTTCCTCTTTTGAAATTATCATTTTGGGATAGCTAAAAATTAGTATGTGAACGTGCTACTGCTTCACATTTCTTTATTTATAAAATTTATAAAATTCCTCAGTTCTGTGTAGAATATAAGAAATTTGGTATAGAGTTCGTAAGAGATATTATATCTACGTATGGATGATATAAAATATTACATCAATTTCTTTTATGGATTGTTTGTTAAATTTAATTTGTGAGAATGCTTATAAAGATGAAATGCAAGTGAAGGTGTTCTAATTATAGGCGGATGGATAGAAACAAATGCTTAAGTGCATGATTTTTTTATATAAATGTTATTATTGACTTCATTTTAAAATTAAATTTTTTTCTTTAAAAAATAATTTTTTTTAAAGTTAAGGGGGCCATGAATTATACATTTATTATCTGGTGGAATATTCAATGACTATACATACATACATACATACATACATACATATATGTATATATTAATGATGTGATTAGGAATGTAGATCCCTTTTTATGATAGTGCGATGTAGGTGAGAAGATATTGTTAATATCAGATTTAATCAAAGAGATCGCAATTAGGATTAATAATTGAGGGAAAGATGCGCATTGCGCAGAATGGATAAAAAGTGTTATGTCGACAAGAAAAGAAAGCATTTAGAATTTTAGGAAGAGGAACATATAATCTTGAGAGGCACTCTTAGGTTTTGGAAGGGGAGGTCAATGTCATTCAGAAAACTGACTTTGTTTCATGGGACCTTTCCTAATTCTCAAAAGAGTCGTGTCCGTTGCTTACCAATTGGCTCTTCTGCCACAATTGGCAAATCTTCATGATGTTTTCCATGTGTCGCAACTTAGAAAATATGTACCTGATGAGTCTCATGTGATGGCTCCCGAGTCTTTACAATTGAAGGATAATTTGATCTATAAGCCTAGGCCTAGTCAAATCTTGGACAAGGGCATAAAGACTCTAAGGAACAAGACAATTCCATTGGTGAAAGTGTTATGGGAAAGGATTAACTCCGAAGGAAACTACTTGAAAGATGGAAGAGGACATCGTATGTCAATACCCAGATCTTGTTGTTTAAGGTAAGGTAACCTTATGTTTGGTTTTCAGCATATGTTACAATATGTGTGTGAGTATGTGATGAATTTCGGGGACGAAATTCTCTAAGGAGGGGAGAAATGTAACATCCTAAAAATTCAAATATAATTATTTTAATAAAAAAAGGGTAGTATAAGAGTTTATTATAATTATTTTCTTTATAATAAAAATCCAGTGGGTTCCACAATAATGTAAAATAGATTTAAAAAATAAAATAAAAATAAATTAATTAATTAAGAAACCTACGTGAATAGCACGTAGGATTCTTTGTTAGCAATATAAAAAATTTGGCTTTAGCCAAATTGCATGTTTTCTTTCTTTTTTTTTAAAAAAAGAAGGATAAGAACCTACCCTGGACTAAATTATTGCGGCAATAATGATAGGAAACATAAGCATATCAAGGCCCATGCTGTGTTACCCATTATAAATAGATAGTTTGAGTGTTTTAAGCTCAATTTCGCATAATATGACTAGATACCTAACTTCAGATGGATATTTCGTAACCAAAGAGAACTTATTTGAATTCAAGATCTGCATAAGAAATATAGCCCTGTCTCTTAGCTTTCCATAAACACCAAATTCGTCCAAATTGAATTCTTGTAACTCAAGTTATGACCAAATTCGTACACACTATTCATGTTCCAGCATTAGAACCGTTTTTTTAAATTCTACCCACGTTTTAACTATATAAACGTCGGTTTCAGATTTTGTGGTCTTCATAAAAGTTGTATAAAATTCTTTTATCTTTCCAACTATATGAAATTTATAATTTTTGAATGTCTATAACTCAAGATATGTGCAAAATAATGCACCATATGCAGAGTAAGCGGGGTTAGCGCATTTTTACACGTTTTGGGCTATTGGGGGCTCTATAAATAGAATCTTAACACTCTTAGGGTGCGTTTTTAAACCCTAATTACACCTAGAAACTCAGAAACGGCTAAGAAGAGAAGAAATTCATGGATTAAGAAGAGATAGTTGTTGAAGAGGGAGTCTAGGAAGAGGAAGATGATGATAACTCTTGGCAAACGTTAGGATTCGTAGTAGGAAACGCTTAGGTCTATTTGGAGGTCTTCAAGAGGTGAGTAACAATACTTTTTATGAACCCTTTTCCATGGTATATATGATTGTTTTTGTTGATAAGGGATTACCATGTGGTTTTGGGAGTCTTTAATTGACTTGATGCATATTGTTAATAACCTAAATTCTAAAATTGGGGTTTTGTTTAAAAGGGGAATTAGTTGACTAATTGATGTTGTAATATGCTTATTCATGTATGATATGTTGTGATATTCATGATTGTTTGTTATTGGTGGAAGTTTATATGTTTAAAATTGAGGAAAATGGTTTGTTACATGCATGAGACATGACATATTTGAGTTATAATATGTTGTATGATGTTTGCCGCAATACCACCTAATATAGGGGTATCGAAAAGTAATACCACCGTAATGGGGTATCGAAAGTAACATCCCCATATAATTGGGATGTCAAAAAAGAGAAATACCGCCTAAAAAGGGTATCGAAAGTAACATCGCCACACATTGGGGTATCGAAAAGGGAGAAATACCGCCATGTGCACATGGGAGGTATCGAAATAGAAATGTCCCCGACAGGAGGGTGACATCGAAACATGCCTCATGAGTAGGGGTGAGCAATGGGACGCCATTGTCATGTGATATGTGAGATTTATGGCATGCCGGCAAGAGACCAGATTAGTTATGAGGCCTTCGAGCCACTTGGATTAATTTTGAATTTACTTGGTATGTGGAATGTGATGCATTGAGACGAGTTGACCTTATGCTATATGCATTTGACTTGATGAGATTTTTGTTGTTATTAAAAGTATTTTTTTAAATATTATTTTGGGAAATTAGCGGATACCATGGACAGTTGATGAGCCTCTGTTTGACTGGTTTTATAACTAGTAAAGACCTTGGCTTTGTGCCAATTTCATATCATTTTCACCCAAATTAGACTTGATTGTCCTTAAGTAGTATTTTGAGTCTGTAAAGTGTTTTTATGTTAATTTAGTTGTTTTAGAGTTGAATAAAGTATTTACTATTTTTTCTTGTTTGCAGGATAATAAAAAGAGCAAAGAAGGAAGTGTATCTGAAGCAGAGGCTATCACGCCCAGGCCGTGACAGTGGTCACGGCCGTGATGAGAAGATCATGAAAAGTCAGAAAGAATCACGGCCCGGTGATACACATCACGGCGTGATAAGGAAATGCAGAAAGTCGGAAAGAATCACGGTCTAGACGTGATGAAGGTCACGGCCGTGATAATAGAGAAACCAAAAGTCAGAATGTATCACGGCCTGCCCGTGATATACATCACGGCCGTAACGGACCAGAATGTGAAAAGTCACCCTTGGCAGAAACGATCACGACCTGCCCGTGATATACATCACGGCCGTGACGCGCAGAAGCTTATAAAAACAGAACGCATCAGACAGAGGAAGAGGAGTTTTTGGCTGGTTTTTAGTCATAGTTAGTCATAGTGTAGGAGTCAGAGAGTTAGCCAGTTTTGGCTAGTTCTTAGGCAGTAGTAGTAGTTTACTTTCTTTTCTTTTCTTTTCTGCTTATGTCTGTAATGGAGAATTAGTCTCCTAGATTAATCTACTGTAATTGGTTTTTCGTTAACACTTGAGGTTTTGTGATTCCATGATCATTTGCTTCTCTCTTTTCAATGCAATGTTTGTATGTTTCCATTTGTTATTTCAGGAATATATAGTATGGTATTGTTTCATCTCGGTGATGCAATGTTCCTATATATAATCGCGTTTGTTATTTCGCGTGTGTTCATTCATGTTCGTTTGTTCATGAGAGCTTAACTCCGTTTGTTATTTCAGGAATAGGAACATACATCTGTAGTAGCGGTTTTCGTTTGTTAATTGTTGCTACAACCGGGAGGGGATTAGTATCTGCTTAGGATTTGCATGAATCAATGATAGTGGGAAACCAAGAACGAGTAGGTTAATCGCTTTTGTCTATTTGCTATTCTCTTTAACTGCTTTGTTTTTAGTGTTATGTTTTCTTAATTTAGATTTCAATCCAAAACCACAATTTCTAACTTTTACTAATTTTCTGTTAATAATAACAACAACTAAAGAGTCCTAGAGAGAAGATCCGAGTTGTCGCACTATCCTGCATTATTTTATAATCGCTCGTTCTTTTTGGGCGCGTGGCACACAGTGACCAAAAATTGGCGCCGTTGCCGGGGACTCTTGTTTGTTGTTATTAGCAGAAAAAAAAATTTAAAAAAAAATATATATATATATATATATATATATAAAAAATATATATAAAAAAATTTCTCTTTTCTAGATAGTTTTGTCTCGCTTGTCCGGTTGTTTGATTGCCATGGATAATTACATGTATGGATATTTGCCTAATGTTTATTATGAGCAACCTTGCATGTATTATCCTAATTGTAGTGAGCCACCACCATACTATCCTAGCCAAGTGACCACCTCTGCACCTTCCACCTTGGATGAGATTGCTTCAATGCTACAACAAATGGAAGAGAACAATCAACGGATGGCACAACAAGATTTTGAATTTCAACGGATGATGGAAGCGAGCAATCTTGAATTTCAACAGAGGATGGAGGCTCAATACCGGAGGGACCAAGCTGAATCTCGAAATTGTGGGCTCGATTGATCAAGTTATCGCCAACTCGGCTGCAATGTTAACTCCACGACCCCATTGAGGAACATAAGGATTCACAGATGGTTATTCCTGAAAATACTTTTGATGATAATTCTGATGATGATATTTCTGTTGATGATGAATTATGTGTTGAATCCCCTGATTCTAATGATTGTTATTGTGATGGTACTGCTGCTTTATGTATACACTGTTATGCAGGTTTATACTTGAAAGGAAACAAAGAAAATGAGGATCGGGAGGATCAAGAGGACATCTGCCTCCACCGTGCTTAAGGATAATGAAGAACCTGTGGAATCGGATGCATGTGTTGAGAATGATGGGGTGGATGAACCGTGTGTGAGAAAGTCCGGACAATCGAGACCTTTACTAACTCAGTTTCTTTTACTACATCTACTAACTGTCTTGACACTAACCCGTGTCTTTGTTTGTGCTTGGGGTTTCTTGACTCTATTTTGCGGGATGATAATGAGAATGAAGCAGCACCGTTAACCATTTCCTAACTGTTTACCATTTCCCCCGAGGAACCGGTGATGGATTTTGCACCCTTGGATCTTGCACCATGGCCGGTCCAAGAGGTTGAGCCCCACTTCTATTGGGGAGATTTTGTTGAAAAGGAGGTCATCCGTGACCCCAGGAGGAAGTGAGAAGTCCGCCGCACTTTGGGTGGAGTTATCATGGATGTCAAGTGCTCACCTCCGTATCAAAGCTGCAAGTTAGGGAGGCTTGGAATGAATTTTTGTCCTTTGGCTACCATGTGGGACTTACGCTACAGGCAGTGGGATCCCGGTGGAACCGCCTCTGAATGAGTTTTTCTTACCCTTGCTTCTTTTTAATTTTCTTTTCTTTACTTTATTTCTATTTTATTGTCAATAATGCTCCTGAATAATTTGAGAAGCTCAGGAGTTGTGTTTGTGTCTTGGTTATGGCAAGTTTATTGGATTTTATTAATTTTTGCATAGATGGATTGCATGATAGTGTTGACTGTTTTCCCCCTAGGATTTGAAAATTTTTTGAAAAAAATGATCCCCATATGATTGAAAACTGAACTTTGAGATTTTATTATGATGGCATGATTTATGATAAGTTTGGGATAATAGGAAGCACACACTAGGGATAGAATCTCTTTCAAATAATTTGAAAAAAAAAAAAAAAATGTCCAGGTGAGGTTTTGAGCCTCCAACATGTTTTTGACTGTGTGAAAATCATTTTTTAAGTTGCACTTTCCTGAATTTGGTTGAATCTCTTTTTGATTTGCATGATTATATGTGTGTAGCAAATGATTTAGGCAGTTTCTTTGTAAATAGCTACTTAGCCTAAAAATAACCAATTCCTAATGCATGTTCCCTAGTTAGCCCATTGAGCCTTTTAGCCTGTTAATTCTTGATAACCTAATGTTATAAGCCCAAAAATATGGAAAACCATGTTAGCCCGATCTTAGGATTAGGAGAGCATGTAATCTTAGAATGGGTGCAAGAAACAAAAGTTTGGGGTGGCTACTACCCGGTGCAATGTGTTGTTTGGGATTGGGAAAAAGTGTAAAAATGAAAAAAAATAAAAATGTGAAAAAAATAAAAATAAAAAAAGAAAAGAAAAGAAAAGAAAAACAGAAAAAAATAAAAAATGCCAAAAAGGCTGTTTGAATAAAGAGGTTGTAGCTACCCAAGGCAAAATGAAAAATGAAAAAGGAACTTGAGTTAAATTCAAAGTGTAAATAAGTTTCATGCTCTCTTAGTTCCTAGGGTCCTCAGCCTAGTTCCTTTGTATATCCTACCCTTAGCCAGGCCCCATTACAACCCATAAAAGACCTTCTGATGTTGCTTGCATATTTTCTGTGGGAACTATTTAGAGATGAAAATCAAATTTATGGGAAGTGCTCTTAAAAGTGAAATTGAGTGAATTGTTGATAGCCTGACACAAATTGAGCGATTGAGTGAACATAAATTTCCCTTGTGAGGAAGGCAGTTGTTTGATTTTGGTGATCTCCCTCTTGTGTGTAACTTGGATCCCCTACTTAGATTTCTGATTGTCTGAATGATTAAATTCTCAATTGTTTAGAATAAATGAATGTGGGGATTGGATTGTTTTGCTTGTAAGGGGGGGAACATTGAAAGAAAAATTCTTTTGAAAAATTGCTTGAAATCTATGGAAAGTTGATTGAATTCTTAAGCTTGCCAGGTCTTGAGTCTTTTTAAGTTTTTGAGTGTAGTTTGCTTGGGGACAAGCAAAGTTTAAGTTTGGGGTATTTTGATGAGCCTCTGTTTGACTGGTTTTATAACTAGTAAAGACCTTGGCTTTGTGCCAATTTCATATCATTTTCACCCAAATTAGACTTGATTGTCCTTAAGTAGTATTTTGAGTCTGTAAAGTGTTTTTATGTTAATTTAGTTGTTTTAGAGTTGAATAAAGTATTTACTATTTTTTCTTGTTTGCAGGATAATAAAAAGAGCAAAGAAGGAAGTGTATCTGAAGCAGAGGCTATCACGTCCAGGCCGTGACAGTGGTCACGGTCGTGATGAGAAGATCATGAAAAGTCAGAAAGAATCACGGCCCAGCCGTGATACACATCACGGGCGTGATAAGGAAATGCAGAAAGTCAGAAAGAATCACGGTCTAGCCGTGATGAAGGTCACGGCCGTGACAATAGAGAAACCAAAAGTCAGAATGTATCACGGCCTGCCCGTGATATACATCACGGCCGTAACGGACCAGAATGTGAAAAGTCACCCTTGGCAGAAACGATCACGGCCTGCCCGTGATATACATCACGGCCGTGACGCGCAGAAGCTTATAAAAACAGAACGCATCAGACAGAGGAAGAAGAGTTTTTGGCTGGTTTTTAGTCATAGTTAGTCATAGTGTAGGAGTCAGAGAGTTAGCCAGTTTTGGCTAGTTCTTAGGCAGTAGTAGTAGTTTACTTTCTTTTCTTTTCTTTTCTGCTTATGTCTGTAATGGAGAATTAGTCTCCTAGATTAATCTACTGTAATTGGTTTCTGTTAACACTTGAGGTTTTGTGATTCCATGATCATTTGCTTCTCTCTTTTCAATGCAATGCTGTATGTTTCTGTTTGTTATTTCAGGAATATATAGTATGGTATTGTTTCATCTCGGTGATGCAATGTTCCTATATATAATCGCGTTTGTTATTTCGCGTGTGTTCATTCATGTTCGTTTGTTCATGAGAGCTTAACCCCGTTTGTTATTTCGGGAATAGGAACATACATCTGTAGTAGCGGTTTTCGTTTGTTAATTGTTGCTACAACCGGGAGGGGATTAGTATCTGCTTAGGATTTGCATGAATCAATGATAGTGGGAAACCAAGAACAGTAGGTTAATCGCTTTTGTCTATTTGCTATTCTCTTTAACTGCTTTGTTTTTAGTGTTTTGTTTTCTTAATTTAGTTTTCAATCCAAAACCCCCATTTCTAACTTTTACTAATTTTCTGTTAATAATAACAACAACTAAAGAGTCCTTGAGAGACGATCCGAGTTGTCGCACTATACTGCATTATTTTATAATCGCTCGTTCTTTTTGGCGCGTGGCGACAGCGCGGCCAACAGTTTTTCCGGTTACCGCACCGGCTGAGAACAACATTATTTTTGAAACATTTTATAAATGTATTGTTGTGCACTGGGATTTTATATCTCATTATAAGTGTTGTTTTCATAGCCCGAGGACATCGCTGTTGAGGATCCAGAGATCTGAAGAGTTATCTTTGATTAGCTAGTTGGTTAGTAATGTAGTATGGTTTAGAGTATTATGCGGACGGCGTTATTTGGTTTACATACTATTTTTCTCAGATTGTAATTAGACGCCCGGTTTTGAGGCTTTTAGTTTTTATTCAAATGATTGGATTTAATGATAATTCTCAATATTTTGTAAATACTATTTTTTATTTAATACGAGGTATTTTCATACTTAGTTATTTGAGAAAAATCTTATGACTTGTGTTTTTTTTAATTAAATATTTTGAAGGATTTTATTGAAATTAATTTGGGTTACTAATGTAACGAAGGGCGTTACACTAAACCCCTACCTGTGACATACAAATGTTTGCTGCAATATGTCACCTTTCTTGCTTCTAATCACCTTGCTTTTCCGTGCGGCAAAACCATTCAATCTAGAATACCAATGGTAGAACTCATAAGCAACTCATTTCATGGGGACTTAGCCCTTTAAGGTCCATGGCGGCAATGTCATCCAAATTTTCAATGTTAATACAGTTGTGGGCATCATTATGCTCTATTGTTGAATTGTCACTAGTTCCATTGTTATCTTCCCCATCCACAATACTCTCATCCTCATTACTCTCATCCTCAGTACTCTCATCTTCTACAATGAACTCTAAGTCATCCAGACCCTACAGAAATGAGTAAAAGACATACAAAGCCCAAATAAACTCCTAATACTGATTTTCCACAGTAAAGCATTCCAACAAAGAATAATTGGTCTCGTATTTACCTTCATCTTGGGAATTGATTCTTTCGACCAACTAGGTGACTGACCATAACCTTCCATGATTAACTTCAACTTTTGACCAGTTGGATTTGGGCAGTTACATCAATAAAAAAGACAAATAACAGAACATCAAACCAAGTTGGGCAAACACACATGAAACCCTTTATCAATCAAACCAAATTAGTTACAAACGTTAATCTATAACCTAAATGATTAACAAAATCACAAATAGTGAGGGAAGAGCATGAGCATAGCGAAAAATGGGGAATAAGATAATGTCAACATACGAGATGTATACGGAGTCAACTACAACGACAGCAAGTCCATAGGGCCATCACGATGTAGTCAGCTTCGAAGATGGCGAGTTAGCCAGACCGTACGATGTCCGCGTCAAGAAGAGGGTTACACGGTGCTTTAACTGGTGATTGAAACTTGAAGAAGGTTTCAGACATAAATTGAAGGTGATGGTAGGGGCATGTTAGTAATTTCGACTTTTACAAACAGGCACCGAATTTACCTACTATGGGAGGTCATTTTCTAGTGTTTCACATGGACCACTTGTGAGGTGGTCCACCGTAGATTTCACCGAATTAGTCTATTGATAAAATTATTTTAATGGTAATAAAAGTAACTTTGAAAATAAAAAATGTAGATATTTAAATTTTTACGTTTTCCAAAATTAGAAAATTTAATTAGATTGATAAAAAAGTTTTTCAACGAAAATTTGTGCCACATATTATTTTATTTTTACATTCATTTTTATCTTTCTTTCTTTTTATGTGAATTTTAAAAATTAAAGTAGAAAATATTTATTATGTACATGGGATTTTCGTTAAACATAAAAACTAAAATTAAAAATATTAAAAATGTGGATATTTTAAATTTTCATTTCTAAAAAATTTCAAAATTAATTTGGCCAATGAAATATTATTTTAATAATAAGTTTTACTGCTTGCTTTTCTAAATTTATTTTAATGTTGTTTTACTTTTTACATTTTCGAGGCGGTTACGCCACATGTTCTTGGCGTAAGCCCTAGATGGCAAAGAATTTCTTTAGACTTACATTTGTATCTTCCTATAATATGAGACATTTCAATTTATCATGTTATTTATTTAAACATAATAAAGTCCTTAGAATAGAAAGTTCGAGGACTTGATCGTGAGGTCCTATTAAACTATAGAACGCTATTCTTAAATATACGTAGTCAAGTATTATTATTAATAAGAACATTAATAATACGTCGAGACTATTATGTGAGTAGACCGATGACCACATATCGGGGTCATGGATATGAAAAATCAAGTCTTTACATCGGTATATCCATTAGAGTAATATAAGTATTGAATTGACCCACTATGAGAATGCTACATATAAATTACTACTAGTGCACAACGCACTTTTAACATCGGTTAAAACTGACTTGTAACAACGGTTAAAGATGCGATTTTCCAACCATTGTTACAAGTTAACTCGTGAATAACGGATTCGGGGAAAATCGCCTTTACAAGTAGCGGATTGACTGATCAAAGCAATGTTAACTTGTAACAGTGGTTCTACTGACAACCCATGTTACAAGTTTTTTATTAAATTTTGTTTGCTTTCAGTTACTACACACACATATGCACCCGCTTTTATATATACACACAGAATCATAAGATCATCCAAAATTCAGACCAAATGGCAGAATCAAGATATATATATATATATATATATATATATATATATATATATATATATATATATATATATATATATATTACAACATAATCATATATACACTACCAAAATTGATCAAGCTAACTAAGTCATGATCTATTACATACACAAACTAATAATGTTCTAAGTACCTAAAACATAAATATATGCATCAGGATCTTAGTCTGTATTTTTCTCTTCAGCATACTAAAAAAAGAACTTTGCAAAGCGTTCCCTCAAGTCAGTGAATTCCGCCAAAGTCATGCTAGACTGATTGTAGTCGAAAGCCTGCACAATCTCAAATTAATGCAACATTAATTAAATTAAGTCATCAACAAAAACAAAATATAATTAATTAACTGCTTAAAAGTTCTATTAATTACCTGCAACCATTTGTTTTTAATACCAGTGGAGACTATGTCTAACATATGTCTCATGACATAGTAGGCACACTCCCAACCGCTGACTTGTTTACGAGACTACAAATCAATTTGAAATTGATAAATATCAAGTAAATATAATTTATATAGTAATAATAATTTATATTTAATAAACTACTGACCTTTGGTATAATTCAAGTATGCTTGAGTTTTGCCTTGGCACTCCTACTGTTACCATTCGCGCAAGCAATGCTACATGCAATCATTGCACTGTGATAAAAAAATATGAATATCAATTATATGTTCATGCATGTAATAAAATAAAACCAAAATTTTACAAATTGTATAAAAGTTTACGTACCTATCAATATTCAGTCTTGATTTAATATCTGGCTAATAGTGCAACGAGCAAAGAAAAACTGTATCTTTGCTGTCAGGACAAAGTAGGAGCAACTACCAATGGCCTTCTCTTACAAGTGGGGTCATAAATACCTCTTTGTGGCTTCCATCAACTAGGCTTTGCAAGTATCTGGTGATCGCATCGCCGTCAAGGCAGAAGTCACCCAAAATGGCGGTGGGGTCTAGGAATCCGTAAACCAACTCCATGCCAATTGTCATAACAAGGTGATGCAGATACCTAAGATATGAAATAATTAGTTAACGTCAATTACGTAATATATTGAAATAAATTTTAATATTGAAATACCTAAGATACAATATGATAAAATGTACTTACGTGCACTAGACACTAAGAACCGTATTGGCTATCCATAGTCGATCATGGCATAGGTCACCCACATCCCCCCCCCCCCCCCTCCCCGAGATACAAGAAATAGGCAAATAGGAAGTTGTAAAGTCGTGTTCCACACGCAAACTAGTGGTATTGGTACTCTTCCCCCAATGTAGCCAAACGAGCTATCGTCGAGAGACGCTTTCTCGGCTTCGACGGAGCTGCTGCGATGGATTCGATGGACCACCGACTTTGTCATTATCCTAAACAATTAACAAAGATAAAGTGTTGGTAAATATTGTCAAGTCATTTCAACTGTAAATAGAGAAATACATAATTAATTGAATGAATATGAATACCTTCGGCTCCACCAGCTCATCATTATCTTGCTCCTCCTCCTCCTCATCAACCGACACATGTTGACCTGGACAACTCCTCTTTGTACTCACATGTGAAGGTTGGATATTTGGGGTTTGTTCAGATTGCATAGATGATAAAAGAGATCGGAGAGCCCCTGGGTCCTTTAAAAGCGACCAGATAACATCCTCTCTAATCTTCTCCACGAATAGTTGATCCTGCTCGCCCATGGTTCTCTCATGTGAACATGGTCCATGGAATTTATGAATGCCCACTTGCCCTCGACCAACAATGGCACGGCTAGCATGGTCGTCTTTGTCTAGGGCAGCGGCTAGGATATCCCGACGTCCCTGTGGAACGAAGGATCCTTGCGAGCTTTCTTCCTTCAGTGAAACCTACAAGAACGAAATTAAAAAAAAAACGTGTATGACAATGTGTACTACTTAAAAGCTTGTCACAAATTACAAGTAGAATTAATATTAATTACTTACAATCTTTTCTGCAACAATGCGTGTTGGCTCAGATTTAATAACTCCCAACTTTGTCTTTCGGCCTTCAATCCATGTATCCTCACGTGGGGGTGGAGGCGGAGGATCAATAACTGTTTCCTGATCTCCTGCTTCTTCCCTCTTCTTCTTCAACTTCTCCTCCATCATCTTCTGCCGAACTAGTTTATAGCCACCACGAGACATCATGTGGTGGTGGACATTCTTTTTCTAGATCACCTACACCACGAGACATTGTATGGTGGTGGACATTCTTTACCTATTATAAAAAAAAATTAACTTCAGCTAACCAGATAGGCAGGTGAGCGTCGGATCAACACAAACTGATCCCACGTATCCCGATCAAGGAAAGGGTACACATCAGGAGGGGATTTGTCGGCCTTCTCTCCAAAGATGTAGTGACTAGACAGGTATGACTTAAACCCCATCCAACGCTTAACCGCAAGTAAAATCACTTTCTTCTTCATGGCTATAGTATTCGAAAAATCAAAATGGACCTACATTATAAAACAAAATAGAGGAATTAGTGTATGATAATATGCTTAAATACAAGATATACAAACGAAGTGGTTAAAAGTGAATTACCATGATGGATGATCTAATAGGCTCCCCATATCTACCAGAAAAATCCTTACCAGTCAGACCAATAGGCTCCCCATATCCTTCAAACTGAACCGACCACTTTTTATTATCAGGAAGGGCAGTGGTCAATTTTTTCATCATGGTGGATGATCTACCCCTCTTCTTGGACGAGGTACTACCAGCACCGCCCTGTGAATCAACCATATATATGTGTGTGTGTGTGTGTGTGTCTGTTTAGACAAAAAATAATAAATTAGGTTAGTATATAGGAATGGATAAAAAAAAAACTTACACTATGGATAAATAAAAATAAGTCTAGTTTAACATGGATAAATAAAAAAAACATAAATTACAGTATGGATAAAATAAAAAAAAAACATAACTTACACTATGGTCAAGTTTAGATCATTATCCCTTCATTATGATCATCACAAGTGGCAAGTACATCGTCCACTATATTATCGTAAATGAAAGTAGGCATCCGTGAGGAGAAATAAGGAGTCTCAGGTATATCAATAGTTGAATCTTGATTTTAATCACTACCATTATGCATGTTTTTTCCTTGGAGAACCATTTACCACCATTTTGTTAGAAGGATCATTGATATAAAACACTTGTTTTGCTTGGGAAGCCATGATGAAAGGCTCTTTCGTATGACCAACCTTGTTAAGGTCTACCAATGTAAATATGAATTCATCAGTTTGTACACCACCTTTACTGTCAACCCACTTACATTTAAAAACTGGCACTTTAAATTTAGTGTAAACGACCTCCAAAATTTCTTCAATGACTCCAAAGTAAGAGTCAGGTGCCATAATGGGGTTTGTATCTTTTGAACTAGAGAAGTGTATGGAGTCAGCCACGGTCATAACCCCACTATTTTGCATGGTACTCTTGTCATCTTGGGACTTTGTATAAAAGGAAAACTTATTGATGTCATAACCGCTCCAACATATGACATTAAAGTTAGGCCCACGTGCTAGCCATTTTAATGTATCAGAAGCAGTACTACCATCCTTCAGAATTTCTTCTTTAAACTATTGTAACAAAGTCTTGTTATGCTTGTTCAACAACCACTTTTCGTTCATTAGAGGGTTTCCTTCCTTGACTATCCTTTTGTGCTCACATAAGTAAGGTTTAACTTCATCAGTTCTATTCAATATATACAAATGTGCTTGACGCAGTTCCTCCCGACCCTTGCTCATAACACTTTTACCTCGTGTACCCTTACCTGCACATCTTTCCTCATGACGAGACTTAGGAATTTCTATAGGTTCCATTTCAGAAAGGTAGTCTGACCAAAATTCAATAGCTTCTTCTGTAACGTACCTTTGAGCAATATATGCTTCAGGACATTGTGGATTCTTCACATATGCTTTCAATATCTTCATGCATCGCTCAACTAGGTACATCCAGCTTAAATAAACAGGACCACACAATCTAATCTCCCTCACTAGATGAACAATTAAGTGAACCATGATGTCAAAAAATGAAGGAGGAAAATACATATCCAATTGGCGCAAGATAATTGATGCAATGTCAGCCTCTTTTTCCAACTCATCCAACTTTTGGGGATCAACGACTTTGCTACATATAATAACATTGAAGAACAAGCACAACCTAGTTATGGCATGTCTAACATTTCTAGGAGCTCAAGCACGAATAACCACGGGTAGTAGTTGCTGCATCATGATGTGGCAATTACGAGACTTTAAGCCAACTAATTTCAGATCGCTCATTGAGATAAGTCTCTTGACATTTGAACAGTAACCCTGTGGTACTTTGACGTCACGTAGACACTCACAAAAACTTTTTTTCTCATTTTTTGACAAAGTATGACATGTTGAGGCAAATATGTCCGCTTACCATCCTTTGTCTGTGGAGCTAACTTCTCTCTGATACCCATCAGAACCAAATCTAGCAAGCATTCACAATATCCTTTGTCTTGCCCTGAATGTTGAGAAGTATCACGATTACACTATCACACACATTTTTCTACACATGCATCACATCAATACAATGTCTGACATCAAGTTTGCACCAGTATGGAAGATCATAGAAGATAGACCTCTTCTTCCATATGTTTTTCTCAGTAGCCTTCTTTTGTGTCTTTCCAAATATAACATTGATGTCCTACACCCGTTGATAAACTTGTTCTCCATTTAATGCCGGTGGAGTAGGTTCATTCTTTTGACATCCGTTAAAAGCTTTTTTCAATCTATGATATGGGTGATCACGTTTGAGAAATCTCTGATGCCCAAGGTAAACTGCCTGACTCCCATGTTTCAGTTGAGTGAAGCATATGCCTTCTTCACATATAGGGCATGCTTTATGCCCCTTAATACTGTATCCGAACAAGTTACCGTATGCTGGAAAGTCATTGATTGTGAAAATGGTTCAAAATAACATGGCACGCATCTTGAAAGTCTCATTAGAATACCCATCAACTACATCAATACCTTCCACCCATAATCTTAGTCTGAATTCATCATCAGTGATGCCTGGAATCTTGAAGTTGCTTCCCACATTTAGAAATTGCATTAAGTGCAAGCGAGGATCCTCCTTTGCAGTACCATTAAATTGTCCCATTGCTTGCAGGATTTGGAACATCACTGGTTTAAACTCAAACTGTGGTGCAGTGATTGGAGTCCTCACAATTCCAGTATTCATAGATTCAGGGTCAACCACAGCATACCCTCTGATTGCACTATCCCTGTTGTTGACCAGAGCCATACTATCATGCTACTCTTCTTCAACCATTTCATAGCTTGCAACAGATAGTGTTACAGCAACAGATAATGTAGCAGCAGAAGCTGGTGTGGAGTTGGATGAAGTATTGAATTCCAACTTAGGAATGGACTGAGCAATTTGATCTCTTCTAAGTCTCCTGAATGTCCTTTCAATCTCTGGATCAAGTCTATATTCAGGTGTCAAAAACCTGTGCATACAGTTTATGTACCTGATGCTACAGCAAATCACCCAGAATATTAGAAAATCTAACTACAGAACTAATAATCTAAAAACAGAATTTTAACACCGTTAACAATCCTCGGCAACGGTGCCAAAAACTTGTTGCATTTAAAACATATGTATTTAAACTTGTGCAAGTATACACAATCGCATCAAGTAATATAAAAAGTAAGTTCAGATATCGTTCCCACAGGGATTGTAATGCCGTAGCAAATTCCAGTTCAGATTGTATGTTCTAGGAGTTAGAGTAAGTAACCAAAAATTGTTGTGTGTGTGCAAAGTAAAGTAAATGAAGCTTTGGAATAAAAACTGAAAGTAAGCAAGCAAACAAAAGAAAGTATGTTGTCAAATTTGGATAAAATAGCTCTAGGTATGCTGCATCATAAATCCTGCTTAGCTTAGACTATGCTATGCGTATGCTGCAACATTTAACTCCAGGAAATAAAAGTGTGTTTTCCAACACTTAAGGGTTAGGTTCATTAACTGCTTTCTATTCGTAGATTCAGATTAATTACACCACCCTCTTAATAAGCATGTTCCAGTTAGTTTAGGGACTTGAATAATTATTCCTAGCTCATTCAACACCATTTAATTTTCCAATTAATGATTTAATCCCTATCCTTTATCAATTTCCACTTTACTCAATTTTTCCAAACCAAGCAAGCTAGATATTTAATTAAGTTGGCCACTCTTAACTAAATAACATTCAACACATAATAAATGAAAATGCAAAACATATCATTGCGTAAAAGGAGCTAAGCATTCATTACAATAACATACCTAAAGCTTAAAAGGTTTAACTGTTGAGCTTACAATCGCAAAATATAAAAATGAGAAGAAAGCCATTACAATGGAGCACTAAAATGGAGCAACAGAGAAGAGGAAGTTGACCCTTGGCTGCTGTTATGCGTCCTCCTTAGCTGTTGTCCCCCCACCCCCACCCCCCACCCCCCCCCCCCCCCCACCCAAAAAAAAAGTAAATGAATGTCACCTTTTTAGGGTTTTACAAAGGTCTTTTTGTCTTTCCTACTTTTGGGCCATTAAAAATGATATAAAAATAAGTGCTTGGGCTCATTTCCTCAAATGTACCACCACAAAACCTTAAAGAAATCAGCAGAAATCAGCAAGGATGTCCTCAGCTTTTATGATAGCTGGCAGGAAAGAGAAAAGGTGCTCAGCTTTTGTCCTTTTCTGCACGTCCATATGCTGCAGCATGACCAAAGCATTTTCCAGCAGCTTGTCAGCAGTTTGCGCCTAGATCTTTGCAAAGATGCCCATAGCTATTTTCTGCAGCTTGTCTAAACTTCAACAAAAGCCTAACAAAACTCAAGAAACACATTAAACATATTCCTAGACACTCAAAAATAGAAAATTAAACGAAAATTATAAAAAGACACATATTATACTAAACTAACTTAAAACACCTAAAACATCCACATAAAATACTTAAAGATTACAAAAACTCAAGCTAAGAAAGAGTAAATAATTGTCATTTCTGAGAGTTATCACACCCCCAAACTTGAATCATTGCTTGTCCTCAAGTAATGCAAAAGAAACATAGGAAAACAGAAGAATTCTATTTAATGAATGGCATGCATGGATCACCCAAAATTTTCATTCTTTTTAAGACTCAGAATTCCACACTTGCATTCCTAACAAAATACTCTTTCATTCCACACTTACATTCCTAACAAAATACTCTTTCACAGGAGGACCCTTTGTGATCACATCACAACTAGAATCACCATCCTTCACTTTGTACCGTGATACCCCTCACTTGGTGCAATCGTGCAACCCCTTTATACACACCCCTATACAATATGCAATCATTAGGACATGCGTGTATCTTCTTATACTCTATACCCATCGGATACAGTACCTTTTTGACCTCATAGTTACGATTCGACAATGTGTTACCTTCTGGAAGCATGTTCTTCAACAACTCCAGAAATTCAGTGAAGCTTTTATAACTCCACCCATTTCTTGCCTTCACACTGAACAATTTTAACACCGCCGACAACCGTGTATAAGTAGTGCACCCGGATACAAAGGCTTCTCCGCATCACTGCACAAAGTATCATACACATGTGCTAGCTGAAAAGACTCTTGTCCAATATCACGGATCCTGTCCTCTAGTCGATAGTCCTCCATATCTACGTCAACTTTCTCACATTGAGACACACTTGGCTGGTTTAACAAGACATCATCATGCCATATCCATCTTGTATAATTCTTGAAAATCCCTTCACAAATAAGATGAGTACGTATTTCCTTAACTTCACATTTCCTCATATTCACACATTTGACACAAGGACAACAAAGTTTTTCATTACTATCAGAAAGATTTCTTTAAGCAAATTCTAGAAACTCTTCCACTCCCTTCCGATACTCATCCCTTGTGCGTCTACTAACCATCCAACTATGATATGCAAATATACACACAACTAAGATTAAGTTAAGGGGCTAAAATAAAATGGACTCTAAGAAGGTGTGAGAAACTATCATTAGCTAATAAGTAATTGACTTCCAGGCCCTTAATGATAAAAAAAAAAGCCTACCAAATTATTTGAACAACAATTAAGGTGATAGAACAACTAAAGCGGTTGAAGGGAGATTTTGACCTTAGTTTTTAATGAAATAGCCTTGTTATTTGAATGTAACACCCCGATTTTTGTATACACTGTATAAATGGTAAATATATATTTATTTATATTTTTATATGAGACCTAGGAAGTGATTTTGGAGGAAAAAAAATCATATTTAGAACCTACTCTACGGTAGGAAGCTCTAGTTAAAATTTGGGTTTAAAACTCAGACGGAAACCGGTCTGTGTTTTTACTGACAATATGATTTTATACCGGCAGAAAACCCTAATTTGACCCGAAACTGAAAAATTGTAGATTTTTATATTATGTCGGTGAGGAATTCCACTTTCCAAATTTCTGATCAAAAATAAAATATTATGTTAATTCGGACGAATTTTGGTGAAAGTTCGGACGGAAAACGGTTTGCGTTTGCACTGACAGTAAGATTTTACTAATTAGAAAACCTAATTTTGACTCATGAACAAAACGATTTATTTTTAAATCATATTTCCAACGAGTTTAGTTATTTTGAAAATTTTCGATCGGAAACAAACTATAATGTTTTTATTCGGGCATAAAACCCTAATCGATAAACTGACAGAATCAATAATGCAACTGCAAAGATAGCACCAGACACCGGAGGAGCTGAGTTATGGGATGACTCACCAAGAATTTATGAAGCAGATGATGCAAGTAATAACGTATTTTAGATGAAATGACCAAAATGCCCTTAACCTTAAACCTAACCTATCCTAGTTAATTAGTAATCATGGTTAAGGCAAGTCATGTACAAATTGTCCTCTTCTTCCTATTTTTTTGTCCAAACTCAGCCACACAATTCCTTCACCATTCACCACACATTTTAACCTTACCACGACTACTATTAACCATAGTTAAGTTATTATATTATTTTCTAACTTAACCTATGTCAATTAACTTAACATTGGTACATTATTAACCAATTAAAAAAAACCATTTCACTCCCTCACTCTCTCATTTTTGCTCATCCTAGCACCCTCCCAACACTTAGACAATTTCATTTTTCTTCCTATTCCAAACTCTAAGCTTGTTCTTCACAAAAACACATAGAACACCATAGTTGTTCTTGATAAGTTCTTCATTTCTTCTCAAGTTCTTGATCAAACTTCTTCATTCCAAGGTGGGGAATCTCTTCCTCGTCATCTTAGCTTCATTAATCATCCATCAATCTTCATTTTCATCAACTATTTCACAATTTTCTATTCTTAGATCTAGATTTTCAAATAATTCTAGAAAATTGTAGAAAAATCATTTTAATGTGAAACCAATTTCTATGATCTTTACATGACTTCTACTTTTATTATCTAAGAGCATGAAAGCAAAAGAATTCTCCTTCCTATTTTTCCTCATAAGACTAAATCTATGTAGTTTTAGGCAAAGGAGAATTTGTTCAACTTTTAACTTGAGGTTAATTATAAGCTCTCTAGGGTTTCTATGTTCTAAATATAAGAGTTTGAAAACAAAATAAATTTCTAACTAAATTTTCTAGCCTTGGGCGAATTTTTGCTCATGTGGGCTAAATGAGTTTTCTTCAATCTTTAAGTGGATAATGATTTATATGAACTATCTAAGGTGTATAGGTTCTAGATCCAAGAGCATATGAGCAAAAAGAATTTCTAGTCAATTTCACTATGCTTGACCGAAACCCTAACCTATTTGGTTAATACTCTAGTAACTAGGATCTAAAAGATGGAATTGAGAAAATAACCCTAGCCTCATTTTGAATAGTTGGCCGAACCTAGCATAATCTTATCATAGTTGAATTTTGTTTGATTAATATATTTTATGTTGTTTTGGTTGAAGGATAACCATTAACTATGGTAGAGTAACGAGGATCGGAAAGTTCGGAACTTCGGTGATAAGTTCAGGTTGGGGAAAGATTCAACCTATCGTCGGAATAGATAAGTAGTTTATAATATAATAATTGTGTAGGGGGGCCTAAACCCTACTAGTGGTCGAGTAATCGACAAGGTCAAAATCGCATTGGAATCTTTTCTGTAATACCAATGATGATTTGGGGATTGTAGGTATATCACCGTTAGGGTAATTTTAGAATATCTGAGGATGTCTGACTTTATGAGTATTGAATTGTTTGTGATGCGCTGGTTGAGGTATTCTACTGTATGTGACGTTTTATTTTGATGTTTGAATATTTTATGATTATTGTATTATGCATGATCTTCCTGGTTTGATAATATGCTTAGTTGATTTTTAATTAAAGATATGTGTTGTTCGGGAGATGTTCATGTGGGTGAGAGAATGAAGGTGACTTAGAGGTGCCTAGCCGAATTAAAGTATTTAATAGATGAGATATGACATGGAATGTGTGTTGAGACTGTGTTGGAATGTTCAGGCACTAGGTTGTAACAGATGCGGGTTAGTGAGATTTATATGTATATGCATTGTTATTCACAGTCATGTGAGTGGAACACACGAGGTCAAGATATCCTATTTTGGGATATCGGATATTGCGGGTGAGTACCCTATGGATGTGGATGCCGAGGTAGACTACTGTAATACTCTTTTAGTCTTTGATCCGTCTGAAAGTTCTTGGCACTGGACTGTTCTGGACTAATACTGTTTAGTCTTTGAACCGTTCGAAAGTTATTGGCACTGGACCGTTTTGGACTACTGACTAACGTGATAGGAATAGAGATGGCCAAGTCAACATAAAGGTTTAGTTGCATGAGATTAAGGGTAGATGATGATATCGTAATTTGAGGATGATTGGTAGCTATGAGTGATGTGTACCTTTGACTGTTATTATATTATACGCTTTGTATTCTTTCCGCTTTTGATGATATAACTGTTTCTTATCCCCTATTCTTCTGTATTTTATATGTTGTATTTTATTGCTTATGTGTCTTACGAGAAGATCCTATGGAGGAGACTGTTGCTGAGGAGTTGGATGGAACTCCTTATGAGCCACAAGCTGGAGGACGAGCTGTGGACCCAAGTGGTAGAATTTAGAGAGTTAAGGTCAGTACGTCTTGTGAGGCGTTTTTATTTTCCGCTGAGTATAGGTTGTATAAGTATGCACAATCATGGGATCCTGATACCCTAGACAATGTTTTAGTACTATGATGCTTTAACAAATGGTGTGTATGTATCTTATATATATATATATATATATATATATATATATATATATATATATATATATATATATATATATATATATGGTGTGATGCTTTAAAATTCATACGCTGTATGTTTACATTTAAGTTTTAATTTTTACGTATTTTCAGAATATACATTTAACGTTAAGCGGGCGATTAAGTAATTAATTAATAAGGTTTTAATTTAATGGTACAACGGGGCATAACAGGGTGTCTCATTTGGTAGTATCAGAATAGTTCGATTCTAATCGGACTGTGAGGTTTAGGATATTGTTACTGGCCGAGTCTAGTTGAATCCACATCGAATATGGACTATGCTTAGAAGTTGGGTAGTGTGTCCGAACTCGTTACGATAACTGACATTAGTATGGCTTATAGTATTTATATACTTGTTTATGTAGTATTATATGTCATACGGATGGGAGCTGATGATTTCCTTAAACATGATCATGGCTCGAGGAAGAGGACGTAATACCAATAGTGGTGATAGGACTCCCGAAAGAATTGTTGGAGCGGACAATGTTGAGAATAATCATACGGGAAGTGGAGGAGAGTCATCTGAAACTCGTAATGTCATGAAATATATAACTACTACTTTGTTACTACAAACACAACAGAATGCTGAGATGCTGCAAATGAACAAAGAGCAGTAGGAACTGTAGAATCAAAGGAGAGCTGCGGAAGCTGAAGATGCTGGAATAGCTACTTTCCTGAAAGGAAAGCCGCCACAGTTCCGAGTAGATTATGACCAGGAGAAGGCAGAATGGTGGGTACAAGAGATTGAGAAGATATTCGATACTATGCACTGCAGAGAGGATTAGAAAGTAACTTATGTTGCCTTCATGCTGACAGGAGGTGCAGAGTCGTGGTGGAGAGGCAAGAGAAGGCTATTGGAGGCAGAGGGGAGACTGATCAGTTGGCAGTTGTTTCGTGACAGTTTGCTTGAGAAGTATTTTCTGCGACTAGTTCGACGCGAGAAAGAGAGGGAGTTTATGAATTTGAAATAAGGCAACATGACTATTGGGGATTATGCATCCCGATTTGAGGCTCTGATTCAGTTTTTAGAGTTTTACCAGAGATTTCCCGATGAGGATTGGCAGTGTAGAAGGTTTGAAGAGGGATTGTGGCATGAACTGCAGAGAGCAATTGTGTCTCTCGATATCCATAGTTTTCCGAAGCTGGTGGAGAGATGCAGTGCCATAGAAAGCATAGATATGAGGCAAGCTACTAAGCAGAGGCAGCAGAGGAGTGGAGGTCCTATTCAATCAGGTCTTCAGAGGAGAGAAGGTAGTGGTTCTCAGGAGAGACAGGGACCATATACCAGACTAGTGCAGATAGTTACACTAGAACTAGTGGGTTGAGAGGGCTTGCAACAGCAACGCTTAGTTTGTTTAAGATGCAGAGAACCGCATTATGTTAGAAATTGCAGGGAGGGATCTGGTTGTTTCAACTATGGGAAAACAGGTCATTTTGATTGTGATTGTAGACAGAGGGTTATGCAGCAGCCGATATCGGCTAGTAGAGGATCTGAAGGTTATAGAGGTGGAGCGGGGAGAGGAGCCCCAGCAGCAGGACAACAAGTGGCCAGACCTCAAGCCACTAGGAGAGTGTTTACTGTGAAGGGAGCTAAATCCTCTCTATCTGCAGATCTCATAGAAGGTATGTGTGATTTTGAAATAATCCAGAATAATGACATATGTTCAAAGGAACTAAGACTGCGATTGGATACATTGAGTAGGAAGTTAAGGTAATATGGATTGTGGTGTTAATAGTGGGAGTTAGATGTGGAAATAAGGTTTTCAAGTGGACGAGTATTAAGAAGAGGAAATGATTCAGTTTTAATTATGCCCATCAAGGATGACAGATTAAGGTTAAAAGTTAAGGAAAATGAGCAGAATGTAGTGATGAATAATTTGGAGGATAAATAGAATGATATAACAATGAAATATGTTATGAACTCACCACTGTCACTTAGGGGTAAGATAGCGGTGGGGAATACAATGTAGGATCTTAAGAGTAAGAATCGATTATAATGTGTCTAGTTTGAGTCACGAAATTCCGAGGACAGAATTTTTTTCTAAGTGGGGTAGTAATGCAACACCCCGATTTTCGTATACACTGTATTAACGGTAAAGATATATTTATTTATATTTTTTTCCGAGACCTAGGAAGTGATTTTGGAGAAAACAAAATCATATCTAGAACCTACTCTATGGTAGGAAGCTCTGGTTAAAATTTTGGTTTAAAACTCGAGATTTAGTTTCTTGCGTGTTTTTTCTTGTGATATAATTTTATACCGGTAGAAAACCCTAATTTGACCCGAAACTGAAAAGTTGTAGATTTTTATATTATGTCCGTGAGTAATTCTACTTTCCAAAATTTTGATCAAAAATAAAATATTATGTTTATTCGGACGAATTTTGATGAAAGTTCGGACGGAAAACGGTTTGCGTTTTCACTGACAGTAAGATTTTACTAATTAGAAAACCTAATTTTGACTCGTGAACGAAACGGTTTATGTTTAAATCATATTACCAATGAGTTTGGTTATTTTGAAAATTTTCGGAAACAAAATATTATGTTTTTATTCGGGCGTAAAACCCTAATCGGGAAACCGACGATATCGGAAACGGAACTGCAGAGATAGCACACGACACCGGAGACGCTGAGTTATGGGATGACTCTCCCAGAATTTATGAAGCAGATGATGCAAGTAATCATGTATTTTAGGTGAAATGACCAAAATGCCCTTAACCTTAAACCTAACCTATCCTAGTTAATTAGTAACCATGGTTAAGGCAAGTCATGTACAAATTGGCTTATTCTTCCTATTTTGTGGTCCAAACTCAGTCACACCATTCCATCACCCTTCACCACACATTTTAACCTTACCATGATTACTATTAATCGTAGTTAAGTTATTATATTATTTTCTAACTTAACCAATGTCAATTAACTTAACCTTGGTTCATTATTAACCAATTAAACAAAACCATTTCGCCCCCTCACTCTCTCATTTTTGCGCAGTCAAGTCCCCTCCCAACACTTAGACAATTTCATTTTTCTTCCTTTCCAAACTCTAAGCTCGTTCTTCACAAAAACACATAGAACACCATAGATGTTCTTGATAAGTTCTTCATTTCTTCTCAAGTTCTTGATCAAACTTCTTCATTCCAAGGTCGGGAATCTCTTCCTCATCATCTTAGCTTCATTAATCATCCATCAATCTTCATTTTCATCAACTATTTCACAAATTTCTATTCTTAGATCTATATTTTCAAATAATTCTAGAAAATTGTAGAAAAATCATTTTAATGTGAAACCAATTTCTATGATCTTTATATGACTTCTACTTTGATTATATAAGAGCATGAAAGCTAAAGAATTTTCCTTCCTATTTTTCCTTATAAGGCCGAATCTATGTAGTTGTAGGCAAATGAGATTTTGTTCATCTTTTAACTTAGATTAGGTTGGTTATAAGCTCTCAAGGGTTTCTATGTTCTAAATCTAAGAGTTTGAAAACAAAAGAAATTTCTAACTAAATTTTCTAGCCTTGGCTGAATTTACGCTCATGTAGGCTAAATGAGTTTTCTTCAATCTTTAAGTAGATAATGTTTTATATGAACTACCTAAGGTGTATAGGTTCTAGATCCAAGAGCACGTGAGAAAAAAGAATTTCTACCCAATTTCACTATGCTTGGTCGAAACCCTAACCTATTTGGTTAGAGGATGTTGTTTCATATTTTTAACTAGTAACACTTGATTTATGTTAGTTAATACTCTAGTAACTAGGATCTAAAAGATGGAATTGAGAAAATCACCTTAGCCTCATTTTGAATAGTTGGATTTTGTTTGATTAATATATTTTATGTTGTTTGATTAATATATTTTATGTTGTTTTGGTTGAGGGTTAACCATTAACCGTGGTAGAGTAACGAGGATCGGAAAGTTCGGAACTTCGGTGAAAAGTTCAGGTGGGGGAAAGATTCAACCTATCGTCGGAATGCATAATTAGTTTATAATATAATAATTGTGTAGGGCGACCTAAACCCTACTAGTGGTCGAGTAATCGACAAGACCAAAATCGCATTGGAATCATTTCTGTAATACCAATGATTATTTGGGGATTGTAAGTTTATCGCCGTTAGGATAATTTTAGAATATTTGAGGATGTCTGACTTTATGATTATTGAATTTTTTGTGATGCGCTGGTTGAGGTATTCTACTATATGTGACGTTTTATTTTGATGTTTGAATATTTTATGATTATTGTATTATGCATGATCTGCTTGGTTTGATAATATGCTTAGTTGATTTTTAAGTAAAGATTTTGTTGTTAGGGAGATGTTCACGTGGGTGAGAGAATGAAGGTGACTTGAGGTACCTAGCTGAATTAAAGTATTTAATAGATGAGATATGACATAGAATGTGTGTTGACACTGTGTTGGAATGTGTTAGACTCAATGACTTAGAGATTTTGATATATGACAAATACAACTTAATGTGTATGCAAGTGTTTTAGTATCAAATTGCAAAGACAGGTATCAAGCAGTGATCAACAAGTTCAGTGAGCAATTAAAGGAGAATATTCAAGGAAGAACTTGAAGAAATCAAAAGAACTTGGAGGAATCAAAGAGCAAAGACAAAGATCAAGGAATCATCAAGACAAGGGCTTTAAGGAGAAATTATATTTAAGTCTTAGATGATTTGTAAGAGAAAGAAATCTCTTAGTCACAAAGAAGCTCAATTAAAAAGATGCATGAAGAAAATCAATTTTCATAACTTGCATTAAAAGGAATAAGTTTTTTTTAATGAAAATGATTTTTGGAAATAAGAAATGCTCGTCCGAAGCGCTCGTCCAACACTGAAGTAATACAAGCGCTCGTCCAAACACAAGTGACAGAAGCGCTCGTCCAACAAGTGATAGAAGCGCTCGTCCACTGAAGTGACAGAAGTGCTCGTCCACTGAAGTGATACAAGCGCTCGTCCACTAGAGTGATACAAGCGCCCATCCACTAAAGTAACACAAGCTCTCATCCACTAAAGTGACAGAAGCGCTCGTCCACATAAGGCCTTGGACTTGCTAAGTCCTTAAGGAAGATCCGTCCAATGACGTGGCAAATGGAGCTCGTCTACTAGCCCGTCCCAATGTAAAATCTTAATGGCTAGATGGACGCGGTTATTTTCAAGATGGACGCGAATTCTATAAACTGATGTAGAATCTTATTTCAAGAACTAGAATCAAGAAAACAGATTCTGTTAATCAGATCCAAATTTGTTTTGATTGATCCCAACGACTATAACTTGTTTTCTATGTAAAGAGGGATCAAAGGAACACTTTCATAAGAACGATATCATATCATAACATAACAACGAATAACATATCGAATACAATACACATATCATTCATCATCTTTCTTGAGCTTATTGTGAAAAGAGTGTTTCGTTCTCATAAGTGCTTCAATTTGTTTATTTGACTATTGTTGTGACTCCGGCAAGTGTACCGGGTCGTCGCAAGTAATAAAAACACGGTAAAATTCTACCGAGGTCGAACACAAGGATTGGGTTACCAATTCGACTAAATTGTCAAGAAATCCGATACGTTGGTTAAGCAATAGAAGGTGGTTGAGAGAAAGAGATTGAGATCGCAATTTCAAGAATCAAATCAAATAACGCTACGGTGATTAAATTCAGAAATAAAAGCATCTAAGGTTTCGAATCCACCTACCCAATCATGCAAAGTACCCAAGTGATATTGCTCTCCTCCCTAGGTTCAATTTTAATGTCAACCGGGACCCCTAAATTCTCCTAAATCCACTTCCGTGCTCATTAGGACGTATTCGATGATTTGAGTTAATTACTCGCTAGGTCTCTTAACCCTAATCTTGAATTCTATTAATTCTTGTTCCCTATAGGTTGCATCGATCTCCTATTCACTCTCGTGCAATACTCGACCGATGTTCCCAATTCAATTTCTAAAACGCGAATCGCCGCTAGGCCTCAACACGTTTAACTAGTCGATCACGCTAGCATATAATCGACACAATGAAAACAGAATTGGAAAACCATAATTGAATTAAAGGAGAGAGAGTTACATTACATGAACACTATGCCGCCATGGGTGGCTTCATCGATCCCCTAGACAAGAGGATTAGTTCCTCATGTCCGTAACAACAACGCACGTACAATCGGAATTCATCCTAAGCCTAAGAATTAAGAGAGGAGAAGAAACCCCAGAATAAGGATTACAAAAAATCTCTGAAAATTCTGATCCAAAAAGTCATCTTTTTCTGTTCTGATCTGCTCTATTTATAAGGAGGCCACGCGTCACGGCCGTGATGGCCGTCACGGCCGTGATGGCCATCACGGCCAGGCCGTGACGGCTTCTGCTTCTGGCGCACTTCTGGAATTCGAACTCTCGCGACGCGAATGATGTCTCGCGACGCGAGCCCGCCTTTCACGGCCCGTGATGTGAATCACGGCCAGGCCGTGATGTTCTCTGCATTGTGTGGATCTTGGGTCACGGCCGTGATACATATCACGGCTAGGCCGTGATGGTCTCTGACTTGTGTGGCTTTTAGGTCACGGCCGTGATAAGCATCACGGCTAGGCCGTGATGGTCTCTGACTCTGGTACTTTTCTGGAATTCACACACTCACGATGCGAAGGACGTCTCGCGACGCGAACCTTCCTTTCACGCCCCATGATGAGAATCACGGCTGGGCCGTGATGGTCTCTGTCTTCCCAGATCTTCAAACTCTCGCGGGGCGAGCTTCCTCTCGCGGGGCGAGAATCTCCAGAATAGCAATCTCCACTATTTCTTGACTTTCCTTAATTCTTAGAGCTTCACTTATGGACCTGAAAACAACACAAGCAACCACAAGCGTAATTCTATCCAAAAGAAGCTAAAAACTACACAAAAGACGCAAAACGAGTCAAAGTCCAACTTAGGAACAAAACAAGGTAAATTTGGGCGAAAACGAGAGTGAACTCGAATAAATTAGCACATAAACCCTAGTTCATCTAGTCATAAAACTAGATAAGCCAGAGGCTTATCAAAATACCCCAAACTTAAACCTTGCTTGTCCCCAAGCAAGCTTAAAACTCAAAAACGACTCAAGACTTGGCAAGCCTAAAGGTCTAATCAATTTCGCACAAATTTCATGCAACTTTACAAAACAGTTTTCTTCTTTGATTCCCCCCCTTTTTTCATCAATGTAATCCCCACATTCATCTACTGTAAACAATTGAGAAATTATCATTCATGCCATCATTACTCTAAGTTGAGGCTCAAAGATACACACAAAAGGAAGATCACCTATTTCAAACAATTGCCTTCCTCACAAGGGCATTTAGTATTTCACTCATTCGCTCAAGTTTGTCTAGGCTTTCAACTTTTTCACTCAATTTCACTTATCAAGAGCACTTCCCATGAATTTGATTTTCATCTCAAACATAGTTCCCACGAAAACATGCATGCAACATCAAAAGGTCTTTTAAAGGTTGTAATGGGGCCTGGCTGAGGGTAGGATAATCCAGGATATTTAGGCTTAAGTCCCTAGGAACTAAGAGAGCATGAGCATTAAACACATTTTCCACTCAAATTCCTTTCTTTCCATTTTTCATTTGGGCTCGGGTGACTACAACCTTTTCCTTGATATTATTTTTGTTTTGCCCCTTTTCTTTTGGCAATTTTTTGTTTTCTTCTTTTCTTTTCTTTTCTTTTTGCCTTGGGTCAACCTTTATTTTCTTTTTCTCATCCCAATATGACACATACCTTGTAGCCACCCCAAACTTAGTTTCTCACAACCTTTCTCTTGCTCATTTCCATGCTCTCCTAATCCTAAGATTGGGTTAACATGGTTTTTCAGATTTTGGCTCGTAATGTAGGGTCGTCAAGAAACAATAGGTCAATTGGGCTCAATTTGGCTAACTAGGGAACATGCATTAGGGGTGGTTCTTTTCAGGCCAAGTAGTTATTCAAAGAAAATTGCCTAAATCATTTGATGCAACACATAATCATGCAAACCATATAGAGATTCAAGCAAATTCGGGACAGTGCAACTTAACAGTGATTCACACATTCAAAAACAGAGTTGGAGGCTCAAATCCTCACCTGGACATTTTGCAAATTGTTTGACCGAGATACGATTCCTAGTGTGTGCACCCCCTCACCCCAAACTTATCATAAATCAAGCAATCATAATAAATCTCAAAGTTCAATTTTCAATTTTAAGTGGGGATAAACTTTTCTAATTTCAGAACTTAGGGAAAATCATCAATGGTCAAATAATTCATGCAATCAATCTATGCTAAATTCAATTGAAATCCAACAAGCTTGCCGACACAACATTCATACAACAACTCTTGATCTTCTCAAATTATTCAAGAGCGACAAACAAAAAAAAACAAAAAAAACAAAAACAAAACAAACACAAAAAACAAAAACAAAAACGAGAGTGAGGAAAAGAGAGGGTACCTAGCTTGGGTTGCCTCCCAAGTAGCGCTTGTTTAACGTCCCGAGCCTGACTCAAGTCGCCCCTAAGGGTTAATCCGGAGGAAGATCCTGCTTGCCATGCCATTCCTTGGCCCGTTCTCTGTAGGTTTGTGCACTTTTATATACTCGCAAGCTGTTCCCGGACAGCTCATTTAAGTCCAGCATCCTTCTATAATCAGCACGAACTCTCCACTCCGTGGTGATCCTTTTTGAGATCAATTCATTGTCTGTACTGACCACTACAGTTGTGCCACCCTTCAACCTTGGTGCTTTGCCCTTCTTTTTCATTCCTTTGCAGCTGAGTTCTTCCCTTGCACATTCTTCCCTTGGGAGACTCGGTATGGGTTCCATGTCTCGTAGCCACTCAAGGTAAACTTCATCCCCGAAGGGCCTTTTTCCTCACTTGTCTTCCTCATGAGATTCTACCGATATCTTTGTTGCAAGTGAAGGATCATGGTCTTTTCGAATTGCCTTTACCTTTTCAGTTGGGTCCACAACATCCACTCGATACACAGCTGACTTTTCTTCCCGGTGCTTAATCGCTTCAAAGACATTGAAGACCACCTTATCATCATTCACCCTTAAAGTGAGTTTCCCTTGCCGAACATCTATCAAGGCATCCCCGGTGGCCAAGAAGGGTCTACCCAATATGAGAGGGATCTCAGCATCTTCATCCATGTCGAGCACCACGAAGTCCACTGGGAATATGAACTTGTCAACCTTCACGAGCAAGTCTTCGACTACTCCATAGGGATATTTGATAGAACGATCGGCCAGTTGGAGTGACATTCGCGTATCCTTTACCTCTTTGATCCCTAGCCTCTTCATCATCGAGAGGGGCATCAAGTTGATGCTTGCCCCTAGATCACATAATGCCTTTCCGAAGGTAATTCCCCCAATGGTGCATGGTATCGAGAAGGAACCGGGATCCTTCAACTTCGGAGGCAGTTTCCGTTGAAGAATGGCACTACACTCCTCGGTCAAAGCAACCATTTCTTCATCCACAATCCTCCGCTTCTTAGTGAGAAGTTCCTTCATAAACCGAGCATATGATGGCATTTGTTCCAAGGCTTCCGCAAATGGAATGTTAATCTGAAGTTTTCGGAAGACATCAAGGAACTTATTGAATTGCTTATCCTGTTGAGGCTTCTTCAATCTTTCCGGATACGGAACCTTCATGTAGGGCGGGAGGTCTTGGGGTTCAACCCACTTCTTCCTTCGGAACTCTTCATCCACAAGTTTCAGCCTTCCCCCTTGCTCCGGTCCCTTGTCACTTGCCAACCCTTCTTTCTCTGGTTGCTCTTCCTCAACTGGTAGTTGTTCCGGGCCCTTGTCATCCTGAGAACTAGTGGTACCCCTGCTAGGTTCCAACACCCTTCCGCTTCTAGTAGATATGACATTGCATTGTCCCTTGGGGTTGTTCTCAGTACTACCTGGAAGAGTGCCTGGAAGACGCTCATTAAGTTGCTTCGCGAGCTGCGCTATTTGTGTCTCAAGATTCTGAATTGCTGAACCTGTATGAGTAGCCAACTTGTCAATGGCAGTGTTCGTGTTAATTGACAATTTCTCCACTGCTGTACTCATCTTCTCAAAAGCCAGCTCCCACGGTTGTCTTCCACTATCTGTTATTTGCAACTGATTAGGCCGTGGAAGAGCCTGCTGGGTATTGCACTGCTGAATTCCAAAGTTCGGCCTTATACCCTGCTGAGGTTGCTGCCCGGCTAGACCACCACTAGCATTACTCCATGCGAAGCCCGGATGGTCTCTCCTCATGTACCCCCTATTTTGATTCTGATTGTAGTCATTTTGTCTGTTCCTCTGATAGTTATTCTGGGGCACAGTGTCATAAAAGTTGTGGCATGAGTCTACATGTTCCTGAGGGAAGTTGAATGGACAGTTTCGAGTGTCATGATCTCCATTACAATTACCACAACCTGGAGGCATTCCCTCGTGTATCACATTAGCCTTCTTGTTCTCTGACAAAGCCGCCACTTGCATCTTCAACAATCTGTTTTGCTCAAGAATGGCCTCCATTGCCCCGTAACCGATTCCATTTGAGGTTTCCCTTCCACGGTTGTAATCATTATATGACATTTTCTCTAACAGTGCCCATCCATCCTCAGTAGATAAATATACAAAAGAACCGCCACTGCGGCATCATCACAGTTCATCTCGATAGCGTCCCCTCAACCCATTAAAGAAATGCTGCACTTTGGAAACCGGGTCAAAGAACGAGAGAGGACATCTTCTCAACAAACCATTGTACCTCTCCCAAGCTTCATTATATGTTTCATCCTCCGTTTGCCTGAATGAAGTGACGGCTATTCTTGCTTGTGCCGCCTTCCGAGGAGGAAAGTATTTGGTTAGGAACTTCGTGCCATTTGCTCCCAAGTTACGATCTTTGTTCCTATCCAAGTGTCAACCCAATCGCAAGCGACATCCCTAAGAGAGAGAGGGAAAAGTCGCAAGCGAAACTCATCCTGAGAGACTCCCCTGGTCTTCTGCAAGTCACAAGCTTCCAGGAAGCGAGTGATATGTCTATGCGGGTCTTGTTTGCCACTGCCATCAAATTGATTCTCGCTGATCTGGGCTGTGACACACCCTTCCACTCTGAAGGAGTCTGTATTCAAGTTGCCCCTCACAATAGAAGAAGCACAATCCTCCAAGTTTGGTAGATCGTACTCGAAGAGAGGCTTGTAACGAGGAGGAGGAGGAGGAGGATTTTCTTCAGCCATGCCCTCTATTTTAATTCCTTCAATTCTTTTCCGTTCCCTGGCTTCTTTCCTTAACTGCCGCTCGGTCCTGGTGATCTCGGAATCAAATAGCAAGTCCTCTTGTAGGAGGGTACCTCGCATACAAAAACAGGCAAAGACCAAGTGGAATCAAAGAAGCAGAGAAAAATAATAACAATTAAATAAAAGAAAATAAAACTAAAAGTCAGCTTAACCAAACAGCCGAATTTCCTAAAAATTAGGAAAATTGGTTGTGCCAATCCCCGGCAACGGCGCCAAAAACTTGTTGTGACTCCGGCAAGTGTGTACCGGGTCGTCATGAAGTAATAAAAACACGGTAAAATTCTACCGAGGTCGAACACAAGGATTGGGTTACCAATTCGACTAAATTGTCAAGAAATCCGATACGTTGGTTAAGCAATAGAAGGTGGTTGAGAGAAAGAGATTGAGATCGCAATTTCAAGAATCAAATCAAATAACGCTACGGTGATTAAATTCAGAAATAAAAGCATCTAAGGTTTCGAATCCACCTACCCAATCATGCAAAGTACCCAAGTGATATTGCTCTCCTCCCTAGGTTCAATTTTAATGTCAACCGGGACCCCTAAATTCTCCTAAATCCACTTCCGTGCTCATTAGGACGTATTCGATGATTTGAGTTAATTACTCGCTAGGTCTCTTAACCCTAATCTCGAATTCTATTAATTCTTGTTTCCTATAGGTTGCATCGATCTCCTATTCACTCTCGTGCAATACTCGACCGATGTTCCCAATTCAAGTTCTAAAACGCGAATCGCCGCTAGGCCTCAACACGTTTAACTAGTCGATCACGCTAGCATATAATCGACACAATGAAAACAGAATTGGAAAACCATAATTGAATTAAAGGAGAGAGAGTTACATTACATGAACACTATGCCGCCATGGGTGGCTTCATTGATCCCCTAGACAAGAGGATTAGTTCCTCATGTCCGTAACAACAACGCACGTACAATCGGAATTCATCCTAAGCCTAAGAATTAAGAGAGGAGAAGAAACCCCAGAATAAGGATTACAAAAAATCTCTGAAAATTCTGATCCAAAAAGTCATCTTTTTCTGTTCTGATCTGCTCTATTTATAAGGAGGCCACGCGTCACGGCCGTGATGGCCATCACGGCCAGGCCGTGACGGCTTCTGCTTCTGGCGCACTTCTGGAATTCGAACTCTCGCGACGCGAATGATGTCTCGCGACGCGAGCCCGCCTTTCACGGCCCGTGATGTGAATCACGGCCAGGCCGTGATGTTCTCTGCCTTGTGTGGATCTTGGGTCACGGCCGTGATACATATCACGGCTAGGCCGTGATGGTCTCTGACTTGTGTGGCTTTTAGGTCACGGCCGTGATAAGCATCACGGCTAGGCCGTGATGGTCTCTGACTCTGGTACTTTTCTGGAATTCACACACTCGCGACGCGAAGGACGTCTCGCGACGCGAACCTTCCTTTCACGCCCCGTGATGAGAATCACGGCTAGGCCGTGATGGTCTCTGTCTTCCCAGATCTTCAAACTCTCGCGGGGCGAGCTTCCTCTCGCGGGGCGAGAATCTCCAGAATAGCAATCTCCACTATTTCTTGACTTTCCTTAATTCTTAGAGCTTCACTTATGGACCTGAAAACAACACAAGCAACCACAAGCGTAATTCTATCCAAAAGAAGCTAAAAACTACACAAAAGACGCAAAACGAGTCAAAGTCCAACTTAGGAACAAAACAAGGTAAATTTGGGCGAAAACGAGAGTGAACTCGAATAAATTAGCACATAAACCCTAGTTCATCTAGTCATAAAACTAGATAAGCCAGAGGCTTATCAACTATTGAGAGTTAGGAATCATTTTTTTTTAATTTTCGATTGTAAAGAGAGAGGGGGTCTCTCTGAGTGATTAGGGTGAGGTATCCCTAAGGTTGAACATTAAGGCTTTTCACAAGAGTGTGGTATCTCGAGGTGAAGGAGTTCTCTGTGGTGTAAAGGTTTTTCAAGCTACCTGGCAAAGCTTGCGTGTTAGTGTGTGAAATCCCACAGGTAGAGTGGGGACTGGATGTAGGTCACATCCAGTCCCCACTCCTTATCGTATGAGAAGACCCTATGGAGGAGACTGTTGCTGAGGAGTTGGATGGAACTCCTTATGAGCCAGAAGTTGGAGGATAAGCTGTGGACCCGAGTGGTGGAATTTAGAGAGTTAATTCCAGTGCATCTTGTGAGACATTTTATATTTTCCGCTGAGTATAATAGGCTGTATTAGTATACACCTTCACGGGATCCTACTACGGGGATACCCTAGACAGTCTTTTAGTACTCTGATGCTTTAACAAATGGTGTGATTGTATCTTTATATATATATATATATATATATATATATATATATATATATATATATATATATATATATGGTGTGATGCTTTAAATTTCATATGTTGTATGTTTACATTACGTTTTATTTTTTACTTATTTTCGGAATATACATTTAACGTTAAGGACGTGATTAAGTATTTAATTAATAAGGTTTTCATTTAATGGCACAACGGGGTGTCTCATTGAACATTGTAGTTGTATAATCTCACTTACATCTTATCTTATTCATCTACACATATTTCAAAAATACATAAAAAATCAAAGTGGCATCATATGGTCTCCCAATTTTGATGTTTAAGAAACAATTTCCTTAACGAAACCATCCAACATGCTATTGGAGATTCCTATTACCTTAAACCTTATGCACTTCATAAAAGCTTAAAACTTCTTATGTTTCCTTTTACTACCATCATATCAAACAAAAACATACTCACACGTTTTACATATAAACACCCAAATCAACACAATTCAACGATAAACCTAGGGAAGAAAAAGAATGGCAACACATTATGCACAAAGACTTAATAAGTTTGTTCAGGTCTTACTATTCAGTAGGAAAGTACACATCTAAAATCCATTGTACTGAAATCAACAAAGTAGGAAAAAATGGTTCAACAACTTGAAATGGTTTAAAGAGGAATACCTTTGCAATGGTTCAAGCTACTTGTCTCATTCACAGCTTCAACAAAATTTTGCTCTTTCTCTTGGTTTCCTTTTGAGAACAAAAATGGTTCAACAACTTGTCTTTGATGTGACCCTGTGTGGCAAAAAAGAGATGGTTAGCACACGGTACAAAAAGGAACAAAATGGGACAAAATGGAACAAAAAGGTTCAAAGGCATTACTTACCTCGGTTGTGTAGGAACCACAATCCTTCTCAACCCAACAATGAGTATGTTTTTGTAAAATCGAAAAATGTGAGAGTTTGAGGGAAATGGAAGAAATGGGAAATGCGAGAAAGAGGGAACACAAACGGTTAAGGCATTACTTACCTCGCGATTGAGAAAGAGAAGAGGACGGTGGCAGAGGCGGCGGTGGCTTTGGAGAGAAGAGGGAAGAAAAAGGGGTTGCAATGAAGAAAGGATTAGGGCACGGGAGTGAGACTTATGTTTGTTAGAGTTATGTGATGAGTGTGATTTCACCTCATATTTCATTGACATTTTGCATGCATTTTCATATAGTTTAGGCATATTTAATTTGATTTTGTTAGTTTTAACCTTGTAACGGGTAAGGCAGTTTTGTGGTGTTATTGTTCAGGAATCGAGGATTAAAATGCTTAGGATCAACCATGATGGAGCTTGCATGAAGATGGAGCTTGAAAAGTAAGAAAAATGAGCCAAACAGAGCCCATCACGGCCTAGCCGTGACAGCCATCACGACCATGATCGAGTAGAGCTGAAAAGAAAGAATGGAAAAGTCAGAGCTGATCACGGCCAGGCCATGATGAGCATCACGACCGTGACATGCCAACTGAACCAGACCCTCACCGGCAGAACTGATCACGGCCGTGACAGACCCAGCAGCGAAGCAACCTACAAGGCAGAATACGTCACGGCCTGGTCGTGACAGGCATCACGGCCGTGACACGCAATATATGGATCTTTAGAAACTGATTTGATCTGAATTTGTGATTCATTGGGATTAAAGTTACCCTAATCTATAAATAGAGAAATTGGGCTTGAAAATAGGAGGACTTTTGGGGACTTTGGCTGCTACCTTAGGTAAAATTAGGATTTTCTATTCTTCTTCTTCTTCTTCTTCTTCTTCTTCTTCTTCTTCTTCTTCTTCTTCTTCTTCTCATCTCTTAGGTTTTCTTTCATGTTTTTGTTAATCAAGCTTGCCATGACCATGGCAATGCTTGAGTAGTAGTTTTATTTCTAGGGATTGGGGCTATGCCCAAGATTTGTTTTATGCTATGAATTGATGTTTTCCCTTTGTTAATTTTGATTTCGCTTTCGATTCGATTCCTATTGCATGAATTACTTGTGAATCTAGTGCACACTTATTTTCATGTCATAGATACTCTAAGGAGGAACCTAGCGGTGAACTTAGGTATTGGATCTATAGGAATCAAACTTAGGACTTAAATCACGAGAGTTAGAAGCGGTCCTTCGAGGGTTCACGAATTGTCACAAAACTTAAAGGGTTCAATTTAAATTCAATTACCACGAGAGTAGGGATTGGTTTAATTGGGCACAGTTTTTGTAACCAGAGAGGGAGCATTAACTAATTGAGGATAAATTCGCCTTCAAAGCAATTTTGATAATTAACAAGGGGTAGTCAATTTGGTAACATGAACAATCTTGTTGGTAACCCAATTCCTAGGAATCTCTTTAGATTTGAAAAACCCCAAACTAATTTACTTTCCTCTTTTAATTGATTGCATTCTTAAATATCTGATTTTCTAGTTAATTCTTATTTCAAGAATCAAATCTTTTCAAAATCTTTTTTTATATAGTCCAGTTTAATTGGTTTAATAATTAATTGTTATTTGAGATCACGGTCTCTATGGGATCGATCTTTTTATTACTTGACGACGAATCCGGTACACTTTCCGGAGTCCACACATCATTATGTTAACGTTATAATGACATGTAACGTCGGTTGCTTAGTCAACCACTGTTACATGTCACTTGTAACGTTGGTTGTGTCACAACCGATGTTACAAGTCACTTGTAACATCGGTTGTCATACAACTGCTGTTACAGTATGGAAAAGTAGTGGCGTATGCCTCTAGGCAGTTAAGAGTACATGAAAGGAATTCCCAACCCGTAACCTAGAGTTGGCCGCCATAATGTTTTCATTGAAGATATGGAGACACTGTTTGTGTGGTGCTCATTTTATAGAGTACACAACCATAAGAGTTTAAGATACCTGTTCGATCAGAAGGAGCTAAACGATGCAAAGGAGATGGATGGAATTCATAAAGGATTATGAAGTTGATCTCTAGTACCATCCAGGAAAAGCGAACGTTGTAGAAGATGCATTAAGTCGGAAATCTTTGCAAGTATCTACTATGATGGTTGAGAAATTGGAATTTATCGAGCGGTTCAGAGATCTGAATCTTCTGATAATTGAATTATCCTAGAGTAATATGAGTTAAGGAATGGTCGCTATCACTAGTGGATTCCTACAATTATTTTGGAAAAAGTAAGCAGAAGACCAATACCTCCAGGTGCAAGGAAGATGTACCAAGACTGGAAAAGGATGTTCTGGTGGCCTATAATGAAGAATGAGGTAGCAAAGTATGTCCAATCTTGCTTGGTCTGTCAGAAGGCGAAGATTGAACACCAAAAGCCACCTTTGCAATATGTGGGTGTCCTAGTATAGAAGTAGGTTGGTATTGCAATGGACTTTGTGTCTGGTTTGCCAAGGACACGGATGAAGTATGATGCAATCTGGGTGATAATTGATAGGTTGACAAAATGTTATCATTTCCTTCCTATCAATCAAAGGTTCTCCATGGAAAATTTGACATTATTGTATATCAAGGAGATAGTAAGGCTACATGGAGTGCCGACAAGGTTAATTTCGAATAGGGATTTCAGATTTACTTCGAGGTTCTGGCAAAGTTTAGGCAATGCTTTGGGAACTAAGTTAAGAATGAGTTCGACTTATCGTCCTCAGATGGATGATCAGTCATAAAGGACAATTCAGTCTTAGGAAGATCGGTTAAGAGCATATGTGTTGGAACACGGGGGTAGTTGAAACGAGTTTATTCCACCGATTGAGTTAACATATAACAACAGTTTCCTCTTGAGTATTGGCATGGCGCCATACTAAGAACTATATTGAAGGAAGTGAATAACAAATCTTTGTTGGTATGATACAGGAGGGAGTCAGTTAATAGGACCAGAGGTGGTACAACAAATAATAGAGCAAGTTCGCAAGATCCGGGAAAAGATGAAAGCGATAATATATAGGCAAAATAGCTACAACTATAAGAGGAGAAGTCCCTTGGAGTTCCAGTAAGGCGACCATGTGTTTATGAGAGTCACTCCAAGAACTAGATTTGACAGAACAATTAAATCCAGAAAGCTTACACCTCGTTTCATCGGACCATTTCAAATTCTTCGCCAAATTGGTCTAGTAGCCTATCAGATAGCCTTATCACCCACCTTATCCAATATCCATCATGTTTTTCATGTATCTCAGCGTATAAAATATCACCCCGATCCATCGCACGTAATAGATCTAGAATCAATCCAGATAAGAGAAAACGTTGAGTATGAGACTTTACCTGTACGGATCGAGGATCAAAGGATAAAGGAACTTCACACAAAGTAATTCCATTGGTCAAGGTCATCTAGGATGCATTTACCTGAGATGTAACTTGGAAGAAGGAGGCAAACATGAAACGACAATATCCTCATCTTTTCGCATAAAGGTAATTGATTTAAATTTCGAGGACGAAAATTATTTTAAGGGGGGTAGTAATGTAACGCCTCGTTTTCTCGATTAGTGTATGAGGAAAGGATTAAGCATGTTTGGAGGCTTAACCGTGTTCCTTGGGTGTTAGTGGGCTTGTGTTTCAAATTTGAGGTCAATCGGACTTGAAACGAGCTCAGAATGCACCGAAACTGTGAAGGTTGGGTACTGCATCAGGCTCAATGCTTGAGTGTGGAGCAACCGAACGTTTGAGCTTGCCAACGCTCAAGATGGGGTAAGTGGACGCCCGAGCATAGGGTGGTCCATGACACGTAGTGTACACGTGGCAACGACGAAGCGACGAGTGACACAGACATAGTGACAAAGAGCCAACAACCGTGGGACAGGCCAACACTAGAGCACTGGAATGCTTAAGCGTTGTGAGCTAGCACGCTCAAGGATGCTCAGTACAACTACACCACTTAAGACTTTTCTTATTTTTCCCCTCTTCATTTCATCACATCTTTTTTTCGAACATAGAACTCCTAAAGAGAGAGAAAAGGTAGTTCTAGAGAGAGAAATGTAAGTTTTAGAGAGATTCTCCAGCCCAATTTTGATTCTGACTACATATCTGTGATCAGGGCAACGTGTATGTCATATATCTTCAATCAATTCGTCGATCGGTCGAGGTAATTCTCGAATCCCTAACATGTCGACATTGTCGTTCTTCGTTCTTTTCCTTTTTCTTGCATGATTTCTCTATTCAATTATCGATTTCTTGCAAGATTAGGGTTTATGATAATGGATGTTGTCTATGTGTTAGGGCAAATTTCGGAGCATCGAGGAGCTCCCGGGGACACCAGGGCAGCAGTTGTACTTGCGTGAGAGGTGCAGTTTTTGAGGCTTAGAGCAACTACAAGCTTCTGTACAAGGTGGGGAGAAAGTATCAAACACGCTAGGGAGGCAAGCATAATACTGTGTATTAGTTTGTATGTGTAGGGTGTTGGTGCAAGCCCTAGAGACCAATCTATTTGGAACAAATCGTCATTTGTATCATGAATTTGATCATATATTTGATATATGAATAAGACATTCATTTATTATGTTATTAGTTTATAGAATAATAAAGTCCTTAGAATAGACAATTCATTCAATGAGATATTAAGTACCTGACTTAATCGTGAGACCTTATTGAAAATAAAACTCTATTCTTAAATATTCGTAGTCGAGTATTATTGTTTGGCAGGAATTTAAGGAAAAATGCTCAGAATTAGCCTTGATGGAGCTTGGATGAAATAGAGCTTGAAAAGTGAAGAAATTGAGCCAAGCAGAGCCCATCACGGCCTGGCCGTGATGACCATCACGACCATGACCAAGAAAACTGAGAAGTTTGAAGGCAAAAGTCAGAATCTGTCACGGCCTAGCCGTGATGCCCATCACGGCCGTGAAAAGCCAAACAGAGCCGATCCCGGCCTAGACGTGATAAGGATCACGGCCGTGATGCTCCAAATTTGAAAGCGCGCCTACTCCAGAACACGTCACGGCCGTGACGCGCAGCAGATCTATAAATGGAAGCGCAGCAGACAGAAGGCAGGAGGCTGGGGAACCCTAGTTGAGACCAGAAACACATAAAGGATAATTGGAGGCTGAAAGGGGGGTTCTAACCCTAGAAGGGAGCTGCTGAGAGGGGCTGCTGTGATGACGGTGGAAAGCTCCCATGGAGTTTCTTCTCTCCTCTTCTCCTATTTCTCTGGTTTGGGTTTCTCTGTAATTATGAGTAGCTAAATCCCGTTTGTTGGGATTAGATGTAATCAAACTGATTTTTATGTATTTGCCTTGACTGATTATTCTGTGTTCATGCCTTCGTATTAGTGATTAATTTTCCATGCTTAATGCTTGTTGTGGCTAGCACCCCCATGACTCGATTAGTGTTTTGGTATGCAATTGGGAAATTCGTATTAGAACCGGAATTGAATTTAATCACCTAGTAACCCTTGCATCTAGGAATGGAGTTTGGTTTACTAGTAATCGTGTAATCCCTAATCCTAATGCAAATTCATTAATCTAGGCCACCTAAGGAATTAGGGTCTATTAGTGAATTTAGGCTCTTGCCATCCGAGGAATCGGGGTTTGAGTATTTTAGTGGATTGATTTTAATATTTGAAGCATGAATGTGAGGTATCTAGTCCTGGTAGTACATGAGAAAGAGGTTTGGTGAAGTCTAGTCCCAACATATCCTTCTGCACTCCAAGTGTTTGTTAAAAGTCCCCAAAAAGACCAAAAACATTATATTGCTTTTGTTGCTTTATTTTTCTGTTTTAATTTCTCTTGATTTATAGTTTAGTCTAGATAGTTCCTGAGTTTTTGAATTGGTAATTGACATCCAATCCCCGTGGATACGATAACCGGTCTCACCACCGTATTACTTGCACGACTGAGTATACTTGCTCAGAACCGTCAACAAGTTTTTGGCGCCGTTGCTGGGGATTGGTTTTACCAATATCATTAGTAACAAAGGAGGCAACTAATTTAGACATTTTTTTTATTTTTCTGTATATATTTGATATTTTGTTTTGAGTATTGTTTGTGGAAGGTGGATGAAATTCATGGACAATTACTATTATCCACCTAATGAGGAAGCCTCAAGTCACACTTTGGAGGACAACTGGTGTTTGGGAGACTGCATAGATTTGATGGATCATGTTACTCCAGCACAAGTTGATTATATGACGGGAAGTCTTATATATAACTTCTCCGAGGAGGATTGGGAAACCTTTTGTTCATATTTACCACCTCCACCACCATGTATGATTCCCATAGAGCCACATGAAGCATAATTTGAGAAAAATCTAGTTGTGGGAATGGATCAAATTGAAGATGAAGAGGTGATGGTGGACAAGCCACAAAGAGAGGAAGTACCTTTCACAAGTCCTTGGGCAGTTGAAGAATGGGAACGGAAGGAGCAAACACCGTTGAAAGCTGCTCTAGAACAGTATTCCTAAGAACTATCCGCCTCTGAGGCCAAAGCAAGAGCCAATTGTGACAGTATCAAAACGGTGAAGCATAACTTCAAAACGCAAGTCGAGGAGATTTGCAAATAGTTAGTACAAGAGTCACATGAAGCCCAATTTGAGAAAAATCTGGTTTGGGGGATAGTTCAAAATGAAGATGAAGTGGTAGTGGACTCCACCATGCTTGCTGAGCAGTTTGATTTTGCTGCATTAGATAAATATGTTGGCTTGCATGCATGTGTGGACACTGGTAAGTTAGTTCCTTCCACTTGTCTGTCAAACTTCCTGGTGAAAATGCCATTTGACCTGCTAGGAAGTAAGCGCATTATTATAGTTGAAGAGGTCAATGGTGTTTTCACACAATGGCTAGGGGGAACAGTGGATAAACTCATATTGCTGCTACAATCGCCACTCCATAAGCCATTTGATCCGGGAGGAGGATCCTAGAACGTCAAGCTAGTGACATTAAAGAAGCGCTTATTGGGAGGCAACCCAATTTTTCTTTTCCTTTTTCCTTTTGTTTTTGATTTCTAACTCTTGAATAATTTGAGAAGATCAAGAGTTTTCTTTTACTAATAAAATGGCCAAGTGATTTCAGGGAAAGGAGGAAGGAGAAGCAAGAAGAGCAGAAAGCATCACGGCCTAGCCGTGATGGGGTTCACGGTCGTGACAGGCCAACACCCATGGATCAGAATTGATCACGGCCTGCCCGTGATAAGGCTCACGGCCGTGACACAATTTCCCAACAAGTTTCTGACTGGAATGAGAGCCAGCACCCGTTATCGCCTCGGTAAGCCGTTCCATTTTTATTTTTTTTATTTTTTTCCTCTCTCCGACTTGATTGTTTTCATTGGGGACAATGTAAATTCTTAAGGTTAGGGTAGGGGTATTTTGCATTTGCATTTTTCATGTTGCATTCATATAGTTTTGCATGATAATTTGCATGATCACACGATTCGATTGCCCTTGCTTAGATTTTGCATCCAATTGTGAGAACTGAGTTCCAAATAAATTGAGATAGTGAATTGTTGAACCCAATTTTTTATTCTTGTGATATGGCTGCAAATGTAAATGCTTGAGATGATCTGTGATAGTTGATAATTAGCATATGGTGCCGTAGATTTGTGTTTCTCATTGATTTTTGAACTGCAAAAAATGTGAGATTTTGAGCCATAAAGGGGTACTCACCAAATCCACCCCATTTCTTGTGTTAGAGTGTTATTCCTCTTGGATTGTATTTCTCTAGAACTTGACTTGAAACCATTTTGAAGCTTAAAAATTTTTTTTTGAAAACATTTTTTTTTTGAAAATGATTGAGGCACTAGGTATTTTTCCGGCCTTCTGAGCTTGGAATGACTAAATGCTACCCCTTAGTTTCCCAATTTTGAGCCTACAAAAGAATAAAATACTTTTCTTGGTACCCTGGAATATTTTGATGAATGACTTGATAAGGGACCTTCTAAAGTATTACAAAGGGTAAAAAGGTAGTTGAAAAAGTTTGGGATGAGAAAAGTAAAAAAATAATATATTTCTCTTGAATTGAAAATCTCCCATTCTCAAATAAAAATGAAAAGAAAAAGAAAAAAATATATGGAGAAGGGGATGTCAAAAAGAAAAGTGAGAAATCAAATAAAAAGAATGAAAGGAAAGGTGGAAAAGTGAATCAAAACCCAAAAGGGTATTTTAGAAGGTCATGTTTGCAATGCTTGATGTTTTGTGTAGCCTTTTGAAATGTCCTTTTCTTGATTTCCCCACCTAACGATTAATCCCATGGCCACGTTACAACCGAAGTAAAGACCTCTTGATTCTTAATTGTTTTCATTAATAAAGTAGAGATTTGGTTGATAGTCAAGCCTATGGTAGATTTCATTCCTTGAGGAAAATGGAGCGAATTGTCTTATGTCCCTAACACTTGAGTGAGGTGAGAGAGAGAGCCAAGCAAATGAACAAGCTTGGGGTGATCTTCAGAAGAGCAAGAGTGCCCGAATCAGTGAGAATATGAGTCTAAGAAACCTAAGCTTCTAATTGGACTTGAATTGATTGTCTCTTGCTGAATTATTTGAAATGCCACATTACTTGGATTATTTGCTCGGGTTCTTGGTTCACTATCCATGCTTTGATTATTTATCTCTTCTGGCCTTAGTGATTGCTTGAGGACAAGCAATTGAATAAGCTTGGGGTGATTTGATAGTGTGATTTTACATCATGTTTCCTGTACACTTTTGCATGCATTTTGCATATAGATTAGGCATTCTTTATTTGATTTTAGTTAGTTTTTCCCTTGGAACGGGTGAAGCAGTTTCTTGGTGTTGTTTTGCAGGAATTTAAGGAAAAATGCTCAGAATTAGCCTTGATGGAGCTTGGATGAAATAGAGCTTGAAAAGTGAAGAAAATGAGCCAAGCAGAGCCCATCACGGCCTGGCCGTGATGACCATCACGGCCATGACCAAGAAAACTGAGAAGTTTGAAGGCAAAAGTCAGAATCTGTCACGGCCTAGCCGTGATGCCCATCACGGCCGTGACAGGCCAAACAGAAGCGATCACGTCCTAGTTGTGATGAGGCTCACGGCCGTGATGCTCCAAATTTGAAAGCGCCCCTACTCCAGAACGCGTCACGGCCTGGCCGTGATGGCCATCACGGTCGTGACGCGCAGCAGATCTATAAATGGAAGCGCAGCAGATAGAAGGCAGGAGGCTAGGGAACCCTAGTGGAGACCAGAAACACATAAAGGATACTTGGAGGCTGAAAGGGGGGTTCAAACCCTAGAAGGGAGCTGCTGAGAGGGGCTGCTGTGATGACAGTGGAAAGCTCCCATGGAGTTTCTTCTCTCCTCTTCTCCTATTTCTCTGGTTTGGCTTTCTCTGTAATTATGAGTAGCTAAATCCCGTTTGTTGGGATTAGATGTAATCAAACTGATTTTTATGTATTTGCCTTGACTGATTATTCTGTGTTCTTGCCTTCGTATTAGTGATTAATTTTCTATGCTTAATGCTTGTTGTGGCTAGCACCCCCATGACTCGATTAGTTTTTAGTATTCAATTGAGAAATTCGTATTAGAACCGGAATTGAATTTAATCACCTAGTAACCCTTGCATCTAGGAATGGAGTTTGGTTTACTAGTAATCGCGTAATCCCTAATCCTAATGCAAATTCATTAATCTAGGCCACCTAAGGAATTAGGGTCTATTAGTGAATTTAGGCTCTTGCCATCCGAGGAATCGGGGTTTGAGTATTTTAGTGGATTGATTTTAATATTTGAAGCATGAATGGGAGGTATCTAGTCCTGGTAGTACATGATAAAGAGGTTTGGCGAAGTCTAGTCCCAACATATCCTTCTGCACTCCAAGTGTTTGTTAAAAACCCCCCAAAAAGACCAAAAACATTTTATTGCTTTTGTTGCTTTATTTTTCTGTTTTAATTTCTCTTGATTTATAGTTTAGTCTAGATAGTTGTTGAGTTTGTGAATTGGTAATTGACATCCAATCCCTGTGGATACGATAACCGGTCTCACCACCGTATTACTTGCACGACTGAGTATACTTGCTCAGAACCGTCAACAGTAGACTAATGACCACATCTCACGAGTCATGGATATGTAATATCAAGTCGGTACACAAGTATAAATATTAGGGGCAATATTTATACTGGATGACCCACTATAAAAATACTTCATAATAGTTATATAAGTGTCATAAGTATTCTCATGCCGACCATAGTGAAGTAGTCCTTCGACGTGAAGTCACTACGATTCCTACATGAGAAGTTGTAGGCTTTAATGCTATCAAACGTCACGCGTAATAGGGTGATCAGAAAGGTAGTTGTTGGGTCTGCAATAAATCATGTTGAGGAGTGTAAGTGATGTAGACAGGATTCATCCTTCCTACATAACATAGGTAATGTCTTTTGCCCCTCGATAGAGTGAGACGTGAAATATGTGTTGCCACGCGGAAGTGGGCTAATATGAGATATTGGGCCCATTTGTGATTATACGTCTACCCAGGGATCGGGGAATAAAAAATTGAACATAACAAGGATGACACTCTTATGCCTTGTGTTCAATTAAGACATATGGACGAAGGGACATTTACTACATGGTAAATTTTGGTCACGATATGGCTAAAATCGGATCACCGATACTCTCGCTAATTGGATAGTAATGATGCATTTCTAGATGCCGCTCATTATTTATAATATTTAATATTGTAATTATTATTTGATATTATTACAATATTTAATATTATTGCCAACTTAGTGGAAGCCTATAGGGTCACACGCATAGAGCAAATACGAAGCAGTTATATTAATTAAATATCATTTAATTAATATAAGGACAATTGGGCTTGTATTGTACAACGCCCAATAGGGTAAGCAGTTAGGTTAAAGGGAGCTGCTAACTTATAAATAGAAGTGCTCTACCATTTAACCTAGTCTTGCTAACCATGCCTCCCCGTAGCCGTCAGTTAACACAAGACGCATAGCTCCGACACCCATTTGCTCGCATGGACTGTGTAACATCCCAGTTTTTATGATTTTGTTTTACGTGAGAGGGACCGGTTTAAGACTTGGATTATATAGTTAAGAGATGGATTAAGGTCTAGGAACCTTTTCATGGAAAGTACGCGGCTAACCGGAATGAAATTGAACGTGAATGAAATCAAGGGTTTTCGTAAGTTGATTTAAAAGAGTGTAAGAGTGTGAAATAAGAAATTGGGATTTAAGAATGAGATTAGGCATTTTTGAGAGTTGGAGGTTGTTTATTAGGTCTTGATGAGCCTATATCTCAAATTTGAGGTCAATCAGACGTCAAATGAGCTTAGAACACGATGAAACATACGAATGATGAATTGCTGATTTGGCTGGTCAATGTGGTCCATGCTCGAGTGTGAGGAGTGCTGACAGGAATTGACACGTGGCTGACTGGATGATGCATGGATGAGACGTGGCGAGACGGACTGCCACGCTCAAGCGTGGGAAATTTCACACTTGAGCGTGGGCACGCTTGAGCGTGGGAAATTTCACGCTCGAGCATGGGAAGTGCTGAAAGGACCCCTTGGTTTTATTTAAACGTGAAAACTGAAGGAAAAACCAAAGTTTCAAAGGCTGAGGCAGAGAGTTCATGTTAGAGAGAGGGAGGAGAGTTTAGAGAGAGAAAGTGAGCCCAGAGATAATCCTCACGTCCGATAGAGATTCCAACTTCGATTTTGTGATCAGGACAACGATTACTACGAGTATCAACTATCAATTCTTCGATACAACTGAGGTAATGCTCAAATCTCTAAAGCGTCGACACGTTGACATTTCCGTTTCCTTCTTTGTTGTATCTTGTTACGATTCTAGCTCTGTTTGGAAAACTGTTACAAGTTTAAGACATATGACATTGTCGGGACTCTGTCCTTGTGTTAGGGTAAATTGTGGAGCACCGGAGAGTCTCTTTTGGGACGCGAGACAACAAACTAGAGGAGTTTGTTTCATGAGGTTCGAGACGTCGGTACAATTGTACACAAGGTGATGGGGAAGAAACCTTAATTATCATGACAATTGGCATAGAATATGAACATTAACATGTGTGGGGATTCTCAAACCCCGTTGATTATTGGTTGATAAAATGATATGTGATAATATGCTTATCTGAGTATATGATGTATATTTAATATGTCGGTTATGCTTATATGATAACATGCGTAGGTGATGTATAGTTAATATTTTATTGATGTTATGATGATATGTTCACTATGTGGTTGATATATTGATGTGTGATGGATTAATCTTGGTGATACTTTGGAGATGGGTGATATGAAATTAAGTTGATAGCTTGAGTAGGAAGTTATGATGCTATGTGGTGATATTGAGGTGCTAGACGCAAAGGTGGTGTGAAATTATATGGTGATGGATGCATGTGCATATCATTGTGTTGGTCAACCTTATGTGCAGCCGCAATAGCTGTTTGAGCGGTTACTAATATGAGGTTGATGTTGGTGTATTGTGGACAACTACAATGAAAGTTGGATAGTTTTCACAAGGGGCCCTATGACTAGCTACGATAAGCCGTTTGAGTGGCTATCATACGAGGTCGGATAATACTTGTGCATAGCTGCAATAGCTGTTGGAGTGGTTATTGCACAAGAGGTGTATCTGTGTATATGTGCACAGAGGGGCCGTGTGAACAGTTGCAATAGCTGTTTGAGCAATTGTCACACGAGGTTGAGGTGGACTATCCGGAGCGACCAAGATGACGGAACTCATGTTGGTGACGCAGGAGTTAGTAACCCAACTACCGACTGAATGTTGTTGTAGAATTGACCAATCATGCATGTAGGACCAGTTATGCATTAAAATAAGTTATGGTCTTAGTTGCTGAGATATCGAGGTTGATTGGTATGATAATGATCTTGGGAGACGGTTGTGTTTGTTTATGTACATGTGGATAAGTAGTATTTTATGATGTTTCCCCTTTATGATGACTAGAGTTTCTTACCTCATGTCACTAGTGGAAATAATGTAATATACGGGAACATTTTACGTCAGTTGACCATATGTTTGACGTTAAAAATGAGGCGGTGGCAGTTTTGTAAATATTAAATCACTATTTGCGTCAGTTGTGTAATGAACTGACGTTAAAAGTGATTTGTAAGAATTATTAACACTTTTAAAGTCAGTTGTTTATACAACTGACGTTAAAAGTGTGATTTTTATGTCAGTTAAATAAATAACTGACGTAAATAATCCTATATTCCTATCTGAAACTCATTCCTATCTTTCTTTCGTTGTCATCTCCCTGTTGTCACTCTTAACGCGGATCACTCCATATAGTGTAGTTTATTTCTAAACTTTTTTTTAAACAAGTTTATTTTTAATTTAGCTTGAATTAGTAAACAAATTCTTGTGCAAATTCCTATCTTTCTTTCTTTGTCATCTCCCTGTTGTCACTCTGAACGCAGATCACTCCATATAGTGCAGTTTATTTCTAAACTTTTTTTTAAACAAGTTTATTTTTAATCTTAATTAATTAGCTTGAATTAGTAAACAAATTCTTGTTCAAATTAAAATAAATAAACACTTAACATAAAACAAGTTATATGTATAATCAAATTGTATCTCATTGAAGCGATTCATAAGTTACAATTACATGATTAAAAGATAAAAAATTTCTGCAACATAGCCCTAAAATATAAAAAAGTTTCTGCTTCAACGTCATTGTCTTCTCAGTGTCCTCAGAAACTCCAATGGATGCATCTCCTCCCTCACTTGAATTCCTTGATGCTCCATCTGAATCCATGGTCACTTGCTGCCAAAGCAGAGTGAAGGGGATAAAATAAAGTGAGGGAATCACATTACGTGATTCACCCAACCTTACCATCCATGTTACGTGATTTACTCAACCTCAGAAGTTTTTTGACCATTAAGACAGAGACCTTTAAGTCTAGGTATAGGAAGAAATAACAAAAATCTCAAATATGATAGCACCATATTGTGAAGGAATAGAAAACGCACAAAATATCAAGGAAAAGAAGAGGCTGTATTACAGACTGATACAAAAGAATGGTACTTTATATAGAGAAGAGAGACTACCTGATTTTCTTGAAAACTGATCTATAAACTTAATTCTCATTAAGAGGATTAAGTTACAAGGTGCATGGGTAAGTAGCACAGTAGTCAAAGGAAAGAATGTTTTTGCAGAAACTTATACACTTTTAACGTCAGTTGTCTTCAACAACTGATGTTAAAAATGTTTTTAAAATAAAAAATATTGATTTTTAACGTCAGTTGTTTGTAACAACTGACGTTAAAAGTCATTTATTTAACATCAGTTATTTAAGACAACTGACGTTAAATAAATGACTATTAACGTCAGTTGTTACAAACAAATGACGTAAAATGCTTTTTTAAAGATGGTTTTTGATTATAACGTGTACACCTACTCACCTTCTTCACTTCACTCTGTACGTCTCTGTTCTTCTCTTTTCATCACGCTCACTCTCACTCTGCCCTAATCGCGAGCTCCTTTCCACCGCAACCACCGCGAGGGCTTCTTCGCCACCACCGTGAGGTACACTCTTAACCCTAACTCTGTCTTTCCCTCTCATTCTTTGTAATAACTTGACATCTCTCTCTCCCCTTCCCGCGCACTAACTCTCCTTGTCCCTCTGCTCTCAGTAACCACATCGAACGTTGGCCACCACTCGAGCTCCCCTCCCCACCACGCGAGCACCTATTTCTGGTGAGTCTTTAGGGCACATTTTTTATTTTTGGTTTTGAGTGTATGTTGAAACTGTAGTCTCTGTAGTTGAAACTTGAAACTGTGAGTTTGAGTTGTTTGGAATGTCTCTATTTCTGGTCGTGGGTTTTGTGTTTTCTCTTGTTTTTCTTTTGCTATCATGACCTATTTCAAAATGGGAAGAAATTTAGAGTTGCTTGTAGCATGTGACATCAACAATATATTGCTCATTGCTCAACTTGAAAATGGTGTAAATTTGAAATAATTTTTAAACGCCTTGCTTGTATATATCATGCTCTCTTGATCGATTCATATGACTGAGTGTTTATAGTACTAGATATAGCAATAGTCCTAATATGTGTTGTTGCCTGCTTGATGAGAAGAATGATGTGAGATTACCGTGGAAATTTTGTTTTAGGCAGTTAGTCAAATAAGATATACATGGTTGATGGGATTTCAAAAACTAGTTTTCAATTAGGATTTCAAAAACTAGTTTTCAATCTCTCGTATTGTCCTTATATTGGATATATGTTTTGTATATCTACAGAACCTATCTAGTTATGGATCGTAGTTGGATGGTTTGTAAGTGCACTAGTGCTGAGTATTTGAAGGGGGTGGGAGAATTTATAGAATTTGCTCAAAGGAATGTTCCTAATAGTAATGGAATGTTCTGTTGTCCTGGTGTCAAGTGTTTGAATATGAGGAAATGTACGGTGAAGAATATACGTACTCATTTGATTTGTGAAGGGATTTTCTTGACTTATAGAAGATGGATATGGCATGGTGATGTGTTGTTGAGTAGTACGGCAAGTGTCTCCCAAAGTGAGGACGTTGACGTAGATATGGAGGATTATCGAGTAGAGGACATGATCCGTGATATTGGACAAGAATCTTTTCATCGAGCTCATGTGTATGTTAGGTTGTGCGGTGATGCGGATAAGCCTTTATATCCAGGGTGTACTACTCATACACGATTGTCGGCGGTGCTAAAATTGGTTTGTGTGAAGGCGAGAAATGGTTGGACCGATAAAAGCTTCACGGAATTGCTTGAAGTGTTGAAAGACTTGCTTCCGGAGGACAACACATTGCCTGACCGTAACTATGAGGCCAAGAAGGTATTGTGTATGATGGGTATGGAGTATAAGAAGATACACGCATGCCCAAATGATTGCATATTGTACACTGGTGTTCATGAAGACAATCACGATTGCCCCAAATGTGGGTTATCACGATACAAAGTGAAGGGTGGTGATGATGATGATGATCTTGATGATGTGAGAAAAAAGGGTCCTCCTGCGAAGGTGTTGTGGTATCTTCCAATAATTCCAAGGTTCAACCGATTGTTTACCAATGCGAAAGATGCAAAGAATATTAGATGGCATAATGATGAGAGGAAACGTGATGGAAAGGTTCGTCATCCTGCTGATTCTATGCAATGGAAGAATATTGATACTATGTTTCCGGATTTCGCCGATGAGCCAAGAAACCTAAGGCTTGGACTTGCTACGGATGGAATGAATCCTTATGGTAACATGAGTAGTATTCATAATTCATGGCCTGTTCTGTTGATAATTTACAACCTGCCCCCTTGGTTGTGCATGAAGCGCAAATACATGATGGTGTCTATGATGATTTCGGCCCAAAGCAACCGGGAAATGACTTAGATGTTTATCTAAGTCCCTTGATTGAAGACTTGAAAACGCTGTGGGTGGAAGGTGTTGATTTAGTTGATGGGTATTCTCATGAGACTTTCAAGCTTCGTGCCATGTTATTTTGCACCATCAACGAGTTTCCAGCATATGGTAACTTGTCTGGGTACAGTGTTAAGGGGCATAAAGCATGCCCTATATGTGAAGAAGGCACAAGCTACACTCAGTTACATCATGGAAAGAAGACAGTTTACCTTGGGCATCGGAGATTTCTTAGACGTGATCACCCATATCGTAAGATGAAAAAAGCTTTTAATGGATGCAGAGAGACAGAAGAAGCTCCGACGGCCTTAATTGGAGAGCAGGTTTATCAGAGGGTAAAGGGCATTGATGTTATATTCGGCAAGTACAAAAAGAAAGGTAAAGCTGCTAAGAAAAACATATGGAAGAAGAGGTCGATATTCTTTGATCTTCCATACTGGCGCAAGCTTGATGCCAGACACTGCATTGATGTGATGCATGTGGAGAAAAATGTGTGTGATAGTGTGATCGGGACGCTTCTCAACATTCAGGGCAAGACAAAGGATAGTGTGAATGCTCGTCTCGACCTCGTTGCTATGGGTATACGAGACCAGTTAGCTCCAGTTGTTGAGGATGGTAAGCAGACTTATTTGCCGCCAGCATGTCATACTTTGTCACAAAAAAAAGAAACAAAGTTTCTGCGGGTGTCTTCAGGGCATCAAAGTTCCACATGGTTACTATTCAAATATGAAGAGGCTTGTCTCTAGTGATCTTAAATTGGTTGGCTTAAAATATCATGATTGTCACATCTTGATGCAACAACTTCTGCTCGTTGCTATTCGTGGTATTGCTCCAAAAAATGTGAGACATGCCATTACTCGGTTGTGCTCATTCTTCAATTCTATATGTAGCAAAGTCGTTGACCCCCGTATGTTGGATGACTTGGAAGTTGAGGCTGCTACAATCTTGTGCCAATTGGAGATGTATTTTCCTCCTTCCTTTTTTGACATAATGGTTCACTTAATTGTTCATTTGGTGAGGGAGATTAGATTATGTGGGCCGGTTTTTCTAAGATGGATGTACCCAGTTGAGCGCTACATGAAGATCTTGAAAAGGTACGTGAAGAATCCTCATCGTCCGGAAGCATCTATTGTTCAAAGGTATGTTGCAGAAGAAGCTATTGAGTTTTGTTCGGATTACCTTCATAACACGGATCCTATAGGGGTTCCTAAGCCTCGGCATGATGAGATAAGATGTCAAGGTAAGGGTACACATGGATTAAGAATTAATAGCAAGTGTCGGGAGGAAGTGCTTCAAGCACATTTGTATGTATTGAACAACATCGATTCTGTTCAACCTTTCTTATTTGAACATAAAAGAAAAGTCAATCAAGAAAACCCTCGAATGAGCGAAAGGTGGTTGTTGAACAAGCATAACAAGACTTTCTTACCATGGTTCAAGGAAGAAATGCTTAAGGATGGTAGTACTTCTTATGATGAGTAAGATGGCTAGCATGTGGGCCTAGCTTTAACATCATATGTTGGAGCGGATACAACATCAATAACTTTTCCTTTTATACAAAGGAACAAGATAACAAGAGTAACATGCAAAATAGTGGGGTTATGATCGTGGTCGAAGCAATGCACTTCTTTAGTGCAAAGGACACAAAACCGTTAAAGCACCGACACCTTACTTTGGATATATTGAAGATATTTGGGTGCTCGATTACACTAAGCTTACGGTGCCGGTTTTTAAATGTAAGTGGATTGATAGTAACGGTGGTGTACAAACCGACGAATTGGGGTTCATATTGGTAGACCTCAACAAGTTAGGTCATATAAATGAGCCTTTCATAATGGCTTCCCAAGCAAAACAAGTGTTCTACATCACTGATCCTTCTAACAAAAGGTTGTCCGTGGTTCTCCAAGGAAAAAGCATGTATAATGGTAGTGATGAAAATCAAGATTCAAATCTTGATATTCCTAAGACTCCTTCTTTTTCAACAAACATGCCTACTATAATTGAGGAGACATAGGTGGACGATGTACATGCCACTCGTGATGATCATCACGAAGGGATATTGATATAGGTAGTTTCAAATTAGTATACATTTATTTTTATTTATACTTCTGTATTTATTTTTAGTTATAACCTATTTTAATAAATATATATTGTTTCTGAACAGGCATACATATGGATCAGTCGGATGGCCCACATGCACGGGAGGACACTGTGGGGCCTACGCAGGACCTGATCGCGCCTACTGATAGTGTGATTTCACATCATAATTCTTGTACATTTTTGAATGCATTTTCATATAGTTTAGGCATATTTAAATTGATTTCTATTAGTTTTTACCTTGGAACAGGTGAAGCGGTTGCTTGGTGTTGTTTTGCAGGAACTTAAGGAAAAATGCTCAAGATTGGCCATGATGGAGCTTGGATGAAGATAGAGCTTGAAAAGTGAAGAAATTGAGCCAAGAAGAGTCCATCACGGCCGTGATCGAGCAATAATTGATAAGAAAGAAGGCAAAAGTAGAATCTGTCACGGCCGTGACATGCCAGCTGAACCAGACCCTCAACAGGCAGAACTGGTCACGGCCTAGCCGTGATGTCCATCACGGCCGTGACAGATCAGCTGAGACAGGCAGAGCCTATCACGGCCTGGCCGTGATGACTATCACGACCGTGATGCTCCAATATTTGAAAGCGCGCCAAGACAGAACACGTCACGGCCTGATCGTGATGGCCATCACGGTCGTGACGCGAATCCTAATCTATAAACAGGCATGGGAAGAATAGAAGAAACCATTTTTGAAACCCTCAAACACTCTCTCTGTACCAAGAGCAGCTGCACAAGGATTCCATGGAGCTTCTTCTCCTTTTCATCTATATTTCTTTGATTTTGGCTATGATCTTGAGTAGCTAAACTCCCATTGTTGGGATTAGATGTAGATATTTCTGAATTCTCCTTGTATTTGATTTGACTTTGTAATACAGTTTTTGCTTCATTTTGAGTGATTGATTTCCATGCTTAATGCTTGTTGTGGCGTGATCCCCGATGACTTGATTAGTGTTTTGGTATGCAATTGGAAATTTCGTATTAGAACCAGAACTGAAATCAACCACCTATTAAACCTTGTATCTAGGAATGGATTTAGGTTTATTCGCAATCGTGTAATCCCTAATCCTAATGCAAATTCATTAATCTAGGCCATCTAAGGAATTAGGGTCTATTAGTGGATTTAGGCTCTTGTCATCCGAGGGATCGGGGCTTGAGTAGCCTAGTGGATTGATTGTCATATTTGGAGTAGAAACTATTTATTAGTCATTTCATTGCATGGGGATGAAGTTTAGTGAACCTAATCCCAACATCTTTTATATATTTGAAGAACCCTCTTAACTGCTTTCCAAGTGTTCGATATAAATTCTCAAAGAACTTTTCCCTTTATTTTGTCTGCTTTCGGCTTGATAATTAGTATAGAACTCTCTTCAATCCAAATATCCGCTTAGATAGTAATTGATTCGGTACGTGCTAGTACTTGTCACAGTCCTCGTGGGAACGATAAACGGTCTCATCACCGTATTACTTGTACAACTCGGTATACTTGCCGAAGTCTCAACAAGTTTTTGGCGCCGCTGCCGGGGACTGCGTTTCAATATTAGCATACCCATTTCGATTACTAATTTGAGAAATAAAACTAAAAAAAATCTGTTATTATCTGTTTGCTGTTATATATTTCTCTGTTTTGCCTACTAATTTGTGTTTCTGTGCTGTCATCTAGTGCTAATAGTTTTGGTCTCTAGACTTTTGTGCATGCGAGGTACTGTCCCGGATGACCAACTCCTCTACGATCCAGAAATAGAAAGAACAACTAGAGAGAATTGGAGGCAAGCAAGACATCAGAAACAGTTAGAACAACAAGAAGAAGAACAAGAGACTTCCACCTCTCAAGTTCAAGAAGAACTCAGAATGGTAGGCAATGGTGAAGGTGCTCCACCACGGAGGACACTTGGGGACTATGGTAATTCAAATGTCAATCGGCATGTCACTAGCATTGTGAGGCCTCCAGTGAACTGCGCAAATTTTGAAATCAAACCAGCTCTCATCAACATGGTTTCACAAAATACATTTGCCGGGTTGGAGAACGAAGATCCTAATAGTCATGTCTCCAACTTCCTGGAGTTGTGTGATACGAGTAAACAGAATGGTGTTTCCGATGATGCACTTCGCCTAAGGTTGTTCCCTTTCTCGCTAAGAAATAGAGCCAAGTCTTGGCTCTGATCTCAACCAAGTGGGAGCTTCACTACGTGGGATGACTTAGAGGCAAAATTTCTTGCAAGGTTCTTTCCCGCCTCAAGATTTGTGAAGACAAGGGGTGATATCATAAGCTTTGCTCAACAAGAGGGTGAGACTCTTCATAACACATGGGAAAGGTTCAAAGACTTACTCCGAAGATGTCCAAATCATGGGTTTGATGACCTTACCCAAATGCAAACATTTTGCAATGGATTAAGGCCGTCAACCAGGTATATGTTGGATGCCTCAGCTGGAGGTTCCATGAACACAAAGACACCGGAGGAAGCATTGATTTTGATAGAATCTATGACATCGAATGACTATTTGATGCATCATGATCGGGGTCCCACATCAAGAAGGGGAGTGTTGGAGTTAGACTCACAAACTGCACTTTTAGCTCAAAATAAGATTATGACATAACAACTTGAGTCCATCACCAAGCAACTAGCTCAACTCCCACAACAATTCCAAATTGTTCAAGGGACAACCATGCCGCCACAACAAGTAATGAGATGTGATTTTTGTGGGGACGATCATGATAATGGAAATTGTGAGGCCCCACCTAGTTCCCATGAGGAAGCTAATTATATGGGGAACTATGGGCGGCAAGGCAACAACCAATACCCTAACAACTACAACCAAGGGTGGAGGAATCAACCAAGTTTTGGTTGGAAACAAGATGCCGGACAAACAAGCAAGCCTCAACCCACACCACCGCCTCAAGACCGGACTTCCATCTTGGAGAACACTCTCAATCAGTTCATGCAAATGTCCATGTCAAACCAGAAAAACACCGATGCTTCTATAAAGAACTTGGAGGTTCAAGTTGGACAGATTGCAAAGCACCTAGCGAAGCAATCTAGCAGCAGTTTTTCAGGTAATACTCAAACTAATCCTAAGGAGCATTGCAAGGCTATTGTTTTGAGGAGTGGTAAAAGTCTTGAGCAAGAGGGTGGTGAGCTTTTGATGAAAAATCAGAGAGATGCTGAAAAAACAGAGATGAATGCTGAAAAAATGGAGTTGAATGAAGAAAAAGGCAAAGAGGTTGTAGTAGAGGAAGAAGAGAAATGTAGTGAAAAATACAAGAGGGAAAAGTTAGTAGATGAAAATTCAATTTTGAGGATAACCAAAAGTCATATTTTGAAAGATGGTAACAAGCCTCAAGAGATCCCCTCTTATGTGAAGCTGCCATACCCTCATTTGACCAAGAAAAGGGAGAAGGAAGAACAGTTTTCAAAATTTCTTGACATCTTCAAGAGGTTACAGATCAACATACCCTTTGCTGAAGCACTAGAGCAGATGCCCACTTACGCAAAGTTCATGAAGGAATTTCTCACGAAGAAAAGAAAGTTCAAAGAAGGTGAGACTGTTGCCTTGACTGAAGAGTGTAGTGCGATACTTCAAAGGAAGCTACCTCCAAAGCTTAAAGACCCTGGTAGTTTTACAATCCCCTGCACTATTGGGAGAGTTGCTATTGGAAAGGCCTTGTGTGACTTGGGGGCGAGTATCAATTTGACGCCGCTTTCAATTTTGAACAAGCTTGGAGGTGGTGAGGTGAAACCAACAAGGATGGCATTGCAACCAGCCGATAGATCAATCAAGCGTCCATATGGTATTTTGGAAGATGTCTTGGTTAAGGAGGACAAGTTTATCTTCCCAGCGGACTTTGTGATATTAGACATGGAGGAGGATGCAGAAGTTCCACTTATATTGGGGAGACCTTTCCTAGCAGCTGGTCGCACCTTGATAAATGTACAAAAAGGCCAGCTTCGACTCAGAGTGCAAGATGAAGAGGTTACCTTCAATGTATTTGAAGCTATGCATCGCCCGAGTGATGAAGAAAGATGTTTCCGCATGGACATTGTGGATGTAATGACTAAGGAAGCCTTTGCACATCAGCACCACTCCTCTGCTCTTGAGAAGGTAATTGTGAATTCTATTGAAAATCTTGATGAGATAGAGGAGGAGGAATTAGAAGAGTGTTTGTGTGATCTGGAAGCCCAACCTAAGCAACTTGCTGTCAACACTGTGAAGGAAGAGCTCAAGAAGGATGAAGTCCAAGAGAAGCACCAGTTAGAGCTTAAGCCCTTACCTCCCCACTTGAAGTATGTGTTCCTGGGTGTGAATGATGAAAACCCTGTCATAGTGAGCAATGAATTGTCTAAATTGGAGGAGGAGAAACTTGTAAGGTTGCTTAGAGAGCATAAAACAGCCATCGGATGGTCAATCTCATATTTGAAAGGTATCAGCCCTACATTTTGCATGCACAAGATCATGATGGAGGCTGAATTTAAACCGGTGGTCCAACCATAGAGAAGGCTCAATCCTACAATGAAAGAAGTGGTAAGGAAGGAGGTGCTAAAACTCCTTGAAGCCGGAATGAGCTATTCGATTTACGATAGTGCTTGGGTGAGTCCGGTACAAGTGGTTCCCAAGAAAGGTGGCATGACCGTCGTGAACAACGAGAAGAATGAGTTGATCCCAACTAGAACGGTCACCGGGTGGCAGATGTGTATAGATTACCGGAAGCTAAACCAAACTACTAGGAAGGATCACTTCCCACTTCCATTCATGGACCAAATGTTGGAGAGGTTGGCCGGGCAAGCTTACTATTGCTTCTTGGATGGTTATTCGGGTTATAACCAAATTGCGATTAACCCGGAAGACCAAGAGAAAACAGCCTTCACATGTCCCTTTGAAGATTTTGCCTATCGGAAGATGCATTTCAAAGGTGCATGCTTTCCATTTTCTCCGATATGGTAGAAAAGTACATTGAGGTGTTTATGGATGATTTTTCTGTTTTCGGTTCCTCTTATGATAACTATTTGTCTAACCTTGCTGCTGTGTTAAAGAGGTGCATGGACACCAATTTAGTCTTAAATTGGGAGAAATGTCATTTTATGGTGCAGGAGGGCATTGTGCTTGGGCACAAAATTTCAGCGAAGGGGATCGAAGTGGATAAATCCAAGATTGAGCTGATTGAGAAACTACATCCACCAGTGAATGTCAAGGGTGTGAGGAGTTTTCTTGGGCATGCAGGCTTTTACCGGCGGTTCATCCAAAACTTCTCGAAGATAGCCAAACCGTTGTGTAGCCTTTTGAACAAGGACACACCATTTCTACTTGATACTGCTTGTCTTAACTCTTTTCAAATTTTGAAAGACAAGTTGATCACTGCTCCCATTCTTGTTGCACCCAACTGGGAGTCACCATTTGAATTAATGTGTGATGCCAGTGACTACGCAGTTGGGGCATTTTTGGGGCAGCGAAGGGACACGTTTTTCCATGCCATTCACTATGCTAGCAAGGTTCTCAATGAGAACCAAATAAATTATGCAACAACTGAAAAAGAATTGCTAGCCATAGTGTTTGCATTGGAAAAATTTCGTTCCTACTTGATTGGGTCACAGGTCACTTTTTACTAATCATGCTGCTATTAAATACTTGTTGACCAAGTTAGATTCTAAACCACGACTCATAAGGTGGATTCTATTGTTGCAGGAATTTGACTTAGTCATCAAGGACAAAAAGGGCAGTGAGAATGTAGTGACTGACTACTTATCTCGGCTAGTGAATGAAGAAGTTGCTGCCAAAGAGAAGGACATTCGGGATGAGTTCCCGTATGAGGCCTTATTTCTGGTGCATGAAAGACCATGGTTTGCCGACAAGGCAAACTTCAAAGCAGCCAACATTGTTCCAGAGCACCTCAACTGGCAACAAAGAAAGAAGTTCTTCCGGGATGCCAACCATTTCACGTGGGATGACCCATTTTTGTTCAAGGTTGGACCAGATGGCTTATGGAGGAGGTGTGTGAGCCAAGAGGAAGTAAGGAGTATTCTGTGGCATTGCCATAACTCCCCATATGGTGGACATTACAATGGGGATAGGACAGCTGCAAAGGTCCTCCAATCTGGGTTCTTTTGGCCCTTAATCTTCAAGGACTCTTTCAATCATGTGAGGAGTTGTGACAAGTGCCAAAGGACCGGGAATATCTCCAAAAGAGATGAGATGCCACTGCAGAATATATTGGAGAAAGAAGTATTTGACTGTCGGGGCATTGATTTTATGGGCCCACTTCCACCTTCATTCTCCAATCAATACATCTTGGTGGCGGTGGACTATATCTCTAAATGGGTGGAGGCCATTGAAACTCCGAAGAATGATGCCCAAACAGTGATCAAGTTCATCAAAAAGAATATCTTTGCCCGGTTCGGTGTCCCAAGGGTTCTTATAAGTGATGGAGGATCTCACTTCTGCAACTCACAACTGGGAAATGTGCTGGCCAAGTATGATGTGAGGCATAAAGTGGCATCCCTATATCATCCGCAAACAAATGGACAAGCGGAGGTCTCCAACAAGGAGATTAAGAGAATTCTGGAATAGACTGTGGCCACTTCAAGAAAAGATTGGGCAAAGAAGCTTGACGATGCCTTGTGGGCCTATCGGATTGCACTGAAAACTTCTATGGGGTTATTCCTGTTTCAGATGGTTTATGGGAAGGCATGTCATCTACCCGTAGAGTTGGAGCATCGAGCCTTTTGGGTGTTGAAGTTATTGAATTTTGATGCCGCTCTGGCGGGTGGAAAAAGAGTAAATCAGCTGCATGAATTAGAAGAGATGCGCCTTAATGCATATGAGAATGCAGCTATTTACAAGCAGCGAGTCAAGACTTATCACGACAAGAAGATCGTGATGAAACAATTTCGACCGGGACAGCAGGTATTATTATTCAATTCCCGGCTGAGATTGTTTCCGGGCAAGTTGAAGTCTAAGTGGTCGGGACCATTCATTGTCAAAGAAGTCTCACCTCATGGAGCTATAGAAGTGGAGGATCCTTCCTCAAAAAGGACCTTCAAAGTCAATGGCCAAAGGCTCAAGTCCTACTTGGGTGGTGACATCGAGAAACTGGACACAGTTGTGTGCCTTCGTGATCCTTGAGATCACCGACCCGTCAAGCTAGTGACGTTAAAGAAGCGCTTATTGGGAGGCAACCCAATTCTTCTTTTCTTTTTCCATGAGTTTTTGATTTCAACTCTTGAATAATTTAAGAAGATCAAGAGATTTGTTAATAGATTTGTTAAGTGATTTCAGGGAAAGAAGGAAGGAGAGGCAAAAAGGGCAAGAACAAGCAAAGTCGGCAACCATCACGCCCAGGCCGTGACCAATGTCACGGCCGTGATGAGCTTAAAATGAAGGTCAGAAAGGATCACGGCCTGGCCGTGATCAGCATCACGGGCGTGATGAGCCAACCCAGAAGATCAGAGAGCATCACGGCCTAGTCGTGATGGAGGTCACGGCATGACAGGCTACCCCTATGAACCAGAATGCATCACGGCCTGCCCGTGAAAAGCATCACGGCCGTGACACAATTTCCAGCATCCCTTTGCCTAGGCATGTGATCCAGCACCCGTTGCCACTTTGGTAAGTTGTTCCATTTTTTTCTCCTCTCTCCGACTTGATTATTTACATTGGGGACAATGTAAGTTTTTAATCTTGGGGTAGGGGTATTTTGCATTGCATTTTTCATGTTGCATTCATATAGGAATAGCTTTGCATGATCACATGATTCGATTGCCTCTCGTTTAAATGTTGCATCCGATTGTGAGAACTGAGTGCCAATTAAACTATGATAGTGAATTATTGAACCCAAATTTTTATTCTTGTGATGAGGCTACAAATAGTAATTCTTGAGATGGTCTGTGATAGTTTATAATTAGCATATGGTTCCGTAGATTTGTATTTCTCACTGATTTCTGAACTACTAAAATATGAGATTTTGAGCCAAAAAGGGGTACTCACTAAATCTGCCCCACTCTTTTTGTGATAGAGCGTTATTCCCCTTGGATTGTATTTCTCTAGAACTTGACTTGAAACCATTTTGAAACTTAAAATTTTTTGAAAACATTTTTGAAAATGATTGAGGCATTAGGTATTTTTTCGGCCTTCTGCGCTTTGATTGACTAAATGCTACCCCTTAGTTGCCCAATTTTGAGCCTACAGAAAAAATAAAATACTTTTCTTGGTACCTTGAAATATATTGATGAATGATGCTTGATAGGATACCTTCTAAAGTATTACACAAAAGGGTAAAAAGGTAGTTGAAAAAGTATGGGATGAGAAAATCATAAAAGTATTTCTCTTGAGCTGAAAATCTCCCCTTCTCCAAATAAAAGAAAAATAAAAGAAAAAGAAAAGAAATATATATGGAGAAGGGGATGACAAAAAGGAAAGTGAGAAATAAAAGGAAAAAAAAGGTGGAAAAGTGAATCAGAACCCACAAAGGTATTTTAGAAGGTGTCATGTTTTGCAATGCTTGATGTTGTGTTTAGCCTTCGTGAAAATTCCTTTTCTTGATTTCCCCACCTAACGATAAATCCCATGGCCCCGTTACAACCAAAGCAAAAGACCTCTTGATTCTTAATTGTTTTCATTAATAAAGTAGAGATTTGGTTGATAGTCAAGCCTATGGTAGAAGTCATTCCTTGAGGAAAATGGAGCGAATTATCACATACCCCTAAACACTCGAGTGAGGTGAGAAAGAGTGCCAAGCAAATGAACAAGCTTGGGGTGATCTTCAGGTGAGAAAGAGTGCCCGAATCAGTGAGAATATGAATCTAAGAAACCTAAGCTTCTAATTGGACTTGAAACGGATTGTCTCTTGCTGAATTATTTGAAATGCCTGTTACTTGGATTATTTACTCGGGTTCTTGGTTCACTTTCCATGTTCTGATTAGTTATATCTTCTGGCCTTAGTGATTGCTTGAGGACAAGCAATTGAATAAGCTTGGGGTGATTTGATAGTGTGATTTCACATCATAATTCTTGTACATTTTTGCATGCATTTTCATATAGTTTAGGCATATTTAAATTGATTTCTATTAGTTTTTACCTTGGAACGGGTGAAGCGGTTACTTGGTGTTGTTTTGCAGGAACTTAAGGAAAAATGCTCAAGATTGGCCATGATGGAGCTTGGATGAAGATAGATCTTGAAAAGTGAAGAAATTGAGCCAAGAAGAGTCCATCACGGCCTAGCCGGGATGACCATCACGGCCGTGATCGAGCAATAATTGAGAAGAAAGAAGGCAAAAGTCAGAATCTGTCACGGCCTAGCCGTGATGTCCATCACGGCCGTGACATGCCAGCTGAACCAGACCCTCAACATGCAGAACTGGTCACGGCCTAGCCGTGATGTCCATCACGACCATGACAGATCAGGTGAGATAGGCAGAGCATATCACGGCCTGGCCGTGATGCTCCAATATTTGAAAGCGCGCCAAGGCAGAACACGTCACGGCCGTGACGCGAATCCTAATCTATAAATAGACACGGGCAGAACAGAAGAAACCAGTTTTGAAACCCTCAAACACTCTCTCTGAACCAGGAGCAGCTGCACAAGGATTCCATGGAGCGTCTTCTCCTTTTCATCTATATTTCTTTGATTTTGGCTATGATCATGAGTAGCTAAACTCCCATTGTTGGGATTAGATATAGCTATTTCTGAATTCTCCATGTATTTGATTTGACTTTGTAATACAGTTTTTGCTTCATTATGAGTGATTGATTTCTATGCTTAATGCTTGTTGTGGCGTGATCCCCCATGACTTGATTAGTGTTTTGGTATGCAATTGGAAATTTCGTATTAGAACCAGAACTGAAATCAACCACCTAGTAAACCTTGTATCTAGGAATGGATTTAGGTTTATTCGCAATCGTGTAATCCCTAATCCTAATGCAAATTCATTAATCTAGGCCATCTAAGGAATTAGGGTCTATTAGTGGATTTAGGCTCTTGTCATCCGAGGGATCGGGGCTTGAGTAGCCTAGTGGATTGATTGTCATATTTGGAGTAGAAACTGTTTATTAGTCATTTCATTGCATGGGGATGAAGTTTAGTGAACCTAATCCCAACATCTTTTATATATTTGAAGAACCCTCTTAACTGCCTTCCAAGTGTTCGATATAAATTCTCAAAGAACTTTTCCCTTTATTTTGTCTGCTTTCGGCTTGATAATTAGTATAGAACTCTCTTCAATCCAAATATCCGCTTAGATAGTAATTGATTCGGTACGTGCTAGTACTTGTCACAGTCCTCGTGGGAACGATAAACGGTCTCATCACCGTATTACTTGTACGACTCGGTATACTTGCCGAAGTCTCAACACCTACGCCTGATTCTAGTGTAAGTTTACATGTTATCTACTATCTTTAGTCCTTCTTTTTAATGTAAGTTTATAATGTTACAACCCTCTATTTTATCATTTTTTTTGTCGATACAGACATCACAGGCCCATAGGAAATGGGGTAGAGGAGCCACGACTTTGAAGAAACTAGAGAAGGCCAGGCAAAGCGGACAGAAGCTTGAGGTGTCCTTCGATGCTAATCTAAATCTCCAGGGACCCCGTGCTAAAGAATTTAAAAAGTGGGTGTTTCTACAAGCGAAGCAGCACGTTAGCATCACATACAACCATTGGAACGGCGTTCCACAGAACGTTAAGGATCAGATATGGGAGTCTATCACGGTATTTTACCTTTACATTCTTTTAATTTACATTATTATATAATTATCCGAGTTATAATCCATCCAGTTGTTATGTATTTAATGTGTAGGTAGCTTGGACTGTGCCGAATCACGAGGATCATCGTATGAAATGTCTGAAAATGGCATCAAAGCGTTGGAATGGGTTCAAGCATGATTTTACCAGGTACTATGTATCTAGGAAGAAGCGGCTTGATAAGATGTTCTCGAATTATCCCTGGATTGATCAGGATACTTGGGATATGTTTGCTAGGAGTCGACAGGATAAAGAATTTCAGGTTGGTTGATTAAGTTAATTTTGTATGCTTCTTATAGATCATTTACCTGTATTTAATTATGTGTTTTTGTTCGAATAGGCTAAGGTAGAGAAGGGTTGGCAGAATCAGGCGAAGAACGTCCACCGCCACACCATGTCTCAGGGTGGGTACGAGACTTGGATCGAGGAGATGATGGCGGATAGGCTGAGGGTGAAGCGGGAAGAGCATGCTGCTAGAATAGAAAGAGGAGAGGTGCCTGAGGGCACACCATTAAGTCCTTCGTCGGACATCGACCACGAGGATGTCTGGTTAGCCAGCCACATGACAAAGACGGGATCTTTTAAAGTTGATGCCACTCGCGAAGTGGCAGATAAGATTGTAAGTACATAATTAACTTCATTTCAATTGATATTTGTATAGATATTTTTAACACTTTTCACTTGCACGTTTTTTCATTTCTTCATTGTAGATGGATCTTAAAGCACAATGCTCCCAAGGCTCATTCGTCCCTTCTGCACGGTGGGACGTCTTGATGACTGCTCTAGGCAAGAAAGACCATCCTGGTCAGGTTATCGGTGTTCCTGGGAGCGTGACCATCAAAGAATATTATGGCACGTCTGCTTCACGAAAGCGGGTCGTCGATGAGGCATCAATTTTTGATGACATGACTCAGCAGCTCATCTCCAACCCTGCTATTACAACGCATCTGATGAAAAGCTTACTATCCAACCCAGAATTCAAGCAGACGCTTACTAGAGAACTTTCCTCCGTCGGTTCATCCCAGGATACCGCATGACATACCAACCCTTCACATGTGAGCACAAAAGAGAGTTATAGTAGGGCACATGTGGAGGAGGATGAGTTGTCAGCTAGGGAGCGGGAGTTGGAAGTCCAACGCCATAAGCTTGAGTTGGAAATGAAAAGGTGAGCTTGAGTTGGACTTCAAACGACGTGAGCTCGAAATGTTAACAAAGGTATGTATTCATTATTAATGTCCACATTATTCAAATAATTACTTGTGTTTTTTTAATTATCAACAACTTATCTATTTTAATTTTCCTAAATTGAAGGCCAAGTCGACGTCGGTGTCGGTGTCGCTGTCACCTGTCACTCGTTTGTTCTCACTTGGTGAGGATTATGCGTTTGAGATTTTTGAATGTCCATTGGAACATGATGGATGGGTGGCACGCCCAAATCAACAGAGGATATTTTCCTTTTGTGGTGAAGATCTCGGGGACGCCTGCAGAGATAACATTTGGATGGCCAGCACGGTTTTGAGTCTCTGGTGCACATAAGTTAATTTTAATTTTATAACTTATTTAATTTCAATATATATATTATGTAATTAACATCCACACCTTTTCATATCTTAGGTATCTCCAACGTCTTCAGCTTGATAAGGGCGTTGCATCAGTTTACGGCTTCTTAGATCCGTCAATCCTTATGCCCCAACTCTTCGCTGGCAATGCATTTAGTAAATACATAGGGAACTTGATGGGAGACAATCGGAAAGAATTATATCTGGCTCCCTACTATATGAATAACCATTGGCAGTTGTTCGTACTTCATCCGTCTAGGCATACTGTCATATTCTTATGCTCTCTCCACCAAAACCCGCCACAGGAGGTGGTGGAAGTCAGAATACGTAAGTAACTAATCTTAAATTTAATTTAAGTTTTAATATCAGTTGTTTTTAGTTTATTACACACATGATATATGAATTTGTTAATTGACATGATTATTTGTTTATGATAGCGCGCTGAAGGCGAGTAGCATAAGTTGCTCCAACGGGAGAAGTAGGACTTCTAAGGCTAAAGGAAATCCTGAATGGATCATCCTCAAGGTTTGGTAGTTTATTTATCAAATAATTAATATTATAATTAATAATTTATATGTATATTTAACTGACATTGAAATTAATTTTGTCTGTAGTCTCGATTTCAACCTGATGAGTGGTCGTGCGGCTATTATGTGATGCTTCATATGCTGAACATAGTCTCCGCATCTATTACGGATGGATGGATAAAGGTAATATTTAAACAACTTGTTAAATTATATATTGAAATTAATTTTGTTTGTAGTCTCGATTTCAACCTGACGAGTGGTCGTGCGGCTATTATGTGATGCTTCATATGTTGAACATAGTCTCCGCATCTATTACGGATGGATGGAGGAAGGTAATATTTAAACAACTTGTTAAATTATATATTATAGTTTTGGTGATGACTTGCGATAATGTTTTGTTATTATTTGAACGTGTATAGGCATTTAACGACCAATCGCCTCTTCAAAAAGATGAGTTTAGAGACTTGAGGATGCGCTTGGAAGAATTCTTCTTCAAGTATGCGGCTGAAAAAGGAATTGACAAGATACCTCCGCAATACTTAGATGAATAGTTTTTTTGTTAGACTTTAGAAACTAATTAATAACACACACACACACACACACACACACACACACACACACACACACACACACACACATATATATATATATATATATATATATATATATACTTGTAGATAGTTATGTTTTTCCTATACATGGGTTTTGGTTTTAAGTCCCCCCATTGTTCCTTTGTATATTTCTTTTCTTTTTGTTAATATTGAAATTTAAGGGTAGTGTTTGCAATTCTGTAATGTGTGTGATATTCACGTATTCTTGGGATATTTCTTGAATGCAGGGATAATTGAGGAAGTGATATTTTAAAACTGAATTTAAAAAAAATCTATTAACGTCAGTTGTATCAAACAACTGACGTTAATAGTATTTTAGAAAATATACAGTACACTATTAACGTCAGTTGCAATAAACAACTGACGTTAAAATTAAAACCTTTAACGTCAGTTCTTTAACACAACTGACGTTAGTTTGAACAACATTAACATCAGTTGTGTTAAAGAACTGACGTTAATAGTTTTATTTTTAACGTCAGTTGTTTAAACAACTGACGTTAAAATATTAACTATTAACGTCAGCTGTATTTACGTCAGAAAATATTCTGACGTATAAAATCAATTTTAACTGACGTAAAAAACACTTATTGCACTAGTGTGTATGTCTCTGTTTATATTTATTTTGGGTTTGGTTCGTGATTCGAAGACGGAGATGATCTTTTAGCTAATGCCGAGACAATGTGATGAGAATGCCAACGTCTCTCACGAGGACTCTTAGAGTTGAAGTTGAGTTTTTTTTTTATTAGTTATACCACGGTCAGTGGAGTGTCAATTTTTTGGTTTATGTCATTGCTTCCTTCATAACTATGATATGTTGTATATATGTTTTATTGATTGAAAATACATGCGGTAAATGTTTTAAAATTTCTCATATTATTTTATTATATGCATATGCATAATGTGGTGCCCAAAATGGGATGTCACAGACTGAGTATAGGTGCTTCTCCTTCGTGACACTGGTGATCAAAAAGTAAAGCACGCTTCAAGAGGTACTATTTGTCATTTGTGATTCATGTTTGTAATGCACGATCCATGGGATAGTTTTCTTCTGCCTTTTAAAAGAGGATAATAATCTCATGAAAACCCAACACCACATCAGAGCATATGGTGGTAATTACCATGAGCCTCTATGTACTTGTTTGCCTTATTTGATAACATGATTTATTGCTTTTGAATTTGATTCAATCAAAGACATGTTGTCTTTTGTGAGCACATGTTTGTTCTTATTTAATATACATGTGGACTATGGACTTTTTTTTGTCACTGTACGAAGCAGGAAGTATGAATTCATATGAATGTGATTTCATATGTATATCAAGGTCACTGTGTGCGCATGTGTTTGATTTCAATATTTTAAAAAAAATTGAAATCATAAGTTAATGAATGAATCCAATTCTTCACGGATGAGTACGTAATGCCTTCGGAAAAAATGATTGTTCTGCCTGGCATCTCACGTGAATTCATTATTTTTATTTATTTAAATTCAATATTGATAATGGCTGCACAGAGATCACGTTTGTTTACGTGAAATCGTGAATGATCAATTTAAAAATAAAATATGAATTTAAAAGTTGAAACTGAGCAGCTACAATCTTGCTTCAGCCCTGCTAAATTGACACATTTTGGTGGACAACATATGGTATATCGTATGAACAGTGTCACACTGTGCGGCATTGTAGTACTTTTTTTTTTTAAAATTAAAATTTTTTTTGTAAATAAATTTTTTGATTAAGTATGTGTCAATATCTGGTAAACGGGCTACAAATATCTGGTGAATTCACCACATATTTGAAGGCATTCACCAGATAATTGAACTACGTTCACCAGATAATCTAAGGCATCCACAACGCAATTTTAGTATAGGCATTCACCACATATTCGAAGGCATTCACCAGATAATTGAACTACGTTCACCAGATAATCTAAGGCATCCAAAACTTGGTTTTAGTATGGGCATTCACCAGATATTTGAAGGCACTCACCAGATAATTGAACTACGTTCACCAGATAATCTAAGGCATCCAAAACTTGGTTTTAGTATGGGCATTCACCACATATTCGAAGGCATTCACCAGATAATTGAACTACGTTCACCAGATAATCTAAGACATCCAAAACTTGGTTTTAGTATGGGCATTCACCATATATTTGAAGGCATTCACCAGATAATTGAACTACGTTCACAAGATAATCTAAGGCATCCAAAACTTAGTTTTAGTATGGGCATTCACCACATATTTGAAGGCATTCACAGATATTTGTACCCCGTTCACCAGATATTGACACATACTTAATCAAAAAATTTATTTTAAAAAAAATTTAATTTTAAAAAAAAAAAGTGCCTCTTCTGATCAATACAGTGCGATTCTGATCTTGCACTATACTAAGATTGTTCATACGATCTGTACCGTATGTTGTCCACATTTCTTTGTCAATTTAGCATTTTTGATCTTGCATACGTTGGTTTAAGAGATTGGAATCTTTTGAATTCAAGTATTTTGATATGTGATATCAGTCTTGGATTTTGATTAAATTTTTGAATTTCAAAAGATTACAACAATCTAACGTGAATGCAGTGCCTTTTCTTTTTGAATTCTTATTAAATGACGTGAATGGAGTGTGCTACTTCACTGCACCTTTCGAATAAGGTATTTTTAAATTAATTTAAAATTGTTTAAAATATTAATAATAAAGGTTGTTATTATTTATAATTAAATAGTTTTAAATATACTATGTATGTTTATGGTCCTAGATTATAGTGTTATTTATTTAGGGTAAATACGACCTACATGTCGTGGTTAATTTATTTATTTAAATACGACCTGTGTGTCGTACCTTTTAATTATTTATTTATTTTTTAAATATATGTAATTGCTCGAGTTGTAGATGAGGCAACACCAAATAATGATATCGTAGGAGAGGCTTGAGAAACTTATTCGATGGTCAAAGAATTGTAATAAATTAGTTACTTAATTCTTGCTTTTTTAGGAGGTCATAACTATAATACCTAATCTTATATGTTTGTGTATGAGATGCATGAAATATATGAGATGTATGTTTGTGTATGTGATGCATGAAATGTATGTATACATGTATGTTTTATATATTGTATATGTTTATTAAATGTACAAAAGCATGTATGCATGTATGCTGAGAGACACTTTGTATGTGATACAACGGCGGTGAGATCAATTTTAATAAAAATTCCTCAAAAGGAAATATTAAGTTCAAAAGTCTTTCAATGTGTGGCACTCATCAAGACTAATATCTAATGAGTGTAGGTCTGCCAAAGCGGAGTGCATTTTTCTATACTAGTGAGATGCAATGGGACAATTGTAATGTCCAACTGCCAACCATTGGGCTTGACTTAACTGGGCCGAATTCAATAGGATTGAAATGGGCCAAGAGGCAGGAAGTTGGGCTTTAATTCATAGAGATGAATTAGAATAAGAGTTATTCACCCAACTAATCCAATAGTTACATGAGATGTAATTGGAAATGAGTTTCCTACCTAAATAACTAAGTTTTGGGAGATCAGTCAAAGTTGACTCAAAACGAGCTGAAATATGGATCTTGGTCTCACTAGAAAATCTTCCAATGGGATTTTTCGAGTCCTTAATGAGGGTCTTTGATTTGAGTAAAATAGTGGGAGCGTATTTAATAAAAGACCTTATTAAATATGTTTTATCATGATACTTATATTCTCCGTGTTTCTATAATTAGAATTACCATGAAATAAAACTATAAATTTATTACTGCGATTTGTCCTTAAGAAGGACAATATATCCAGAATTAAATTTCTGTATTGGTACAGGAATTTGAGGATTGTCCTCAAGTACGAGAAAGAGTTGTATGTTCTCAAGCAAATGATACCTGAGCAGCCAGTTCCTACTAGGATCGAAATGGATTCTTACGAGAAACATCAAGTCGATGTCCAAGATGTAGGATGTCTTATACTTGCAACCATGAAGGTGCGTGATATGATCATGCACTTTATGATGCTTTATTGAGAGCATGCAATGCATAAGAACCATAAGTCTTTCCGACCCTTTTTCAGTTGAGATCTGACATAAAGAAGGAAATCCCGATAGTTATAATGTTCTTCATATTATTAAATACATTAAGAACTTGGTCAAATGAGATTTCCTTTTTGCCAAATGTTGGCCAGCGATATGATCTTGAAATTGTTGCCGGATAGTTATAGTCAAATCGTTGTCAACGATTCCGACATGCACCTCTACTAGAGATCGCAAGGAAGTTGAGAACTGCCAGGCAGAGTCTCTACAGTAGAAAAGGGTAGACTATTTTGATAGTCTTGAAAGGAAAAGCCTTAAGCCTGCTAAACAAGGAGAAGAACAAGGGCAAGAACAAGTTCAAGCCCAATACTTATGTCTTGAAGCTAATAGGCAGGGTTGCAAAGAAAGGCAATTGATTTCATTGCTGTTTGACCGGATGTTTGAAAATTGTTATAGATACCAGAAAGAGTATGAGAAAAGAAAGCAAGTGCGACTTCCTCTTTGAGCATTATGTTGTAGAAGTCAACCTACTTCAAAGTCATGAGTATTTGATACTACATGTGGATCTCACATTAATGTGAAAGATCAAAGGGGGTAGGATGTTGACTAAAGGTGAAGTCAACCTGTGGATAGGAAATGGAGCAAAAGTTGTTGCATTAACTATAGAAGTCTTTGACTTTTCCTTTGGACCTTGCTTTGGAACTAAACAAATGTTATTATGTTCCAGCTATTGGTAGAAACATCAGTTACATGATATTTTTTATGATAGCATGTTTTTGGATAATGGACTTGGTGTCCTTAATCTCGATATGCCCATCTATAATATAAATGCGATAGGGGTCAAACCAAGTGATTTGAACCCTACATGCCTTTACACTATCGTTTAAGCCATATAGGTGAGAAATGCATCTCCAAGCTCCATAATGGTGGACTCTTGAACTCATCGATTATGAATCATTTGATGTATGTGACTTTTGCTTATTGAGGAAGGTGACTAAGGCCTCATTCACCGAGCAAAGTGAAAGGGCCGATGATCTTTTGGGCTTGATACATAGCGATGTATGTGGGCCTCTAAACAAGTCGGCTAGAGGTGGTTATCCTTACTTCGTCATATTTATTGATGATTTCAGTAGATATTGATTTGTGTATCTTTCGGAACACAAGTCTGAAACCTTTGAAAAAGTCTAAAGAGTTCAAGAATGAAGTGGAGAACCAACTTGGCAAAAGTATTAAGGCCATACGATCATATCGTTGTCGTGAATACTTAAGCCAAGAGTTTGATGACTATCCGAGAGAGTGTGGGATAGTGTCCCAAATCATACCTCCTGTAATGCCACAATGGAGTGGCGCGACTGAAATGAGGAACCACACCTTGTTAGACATGGCACGATCCATGATGAGTCATTCAAACTTTTTTTTACGCTTTCTGGGGCTTTGCTCTACTTACAGCTGCATTCACTCTTAACTACGTTCAATCTAAGGTGGTTGGAAAGACTCCATATGAGATATGGATGGGCCGAAGGCCCAGTTTGCCATTTATGAGGATTTAGGGATGTCAGGTTTATGTGAAACGCCTTATGACAGATAAACATCGACCCAAATCGGATAAATGTATATTTGTGGGATATCCTAAAGAAACCAAATGATATTATTTCTACAACCCCTTCGAGGACAAAGTGTTTGTCCTTAGGACTAGAGTGTTCCTTAAGAAGGAATACATCTCCAAAGGAGACAATGGGAGAAATGTAGAACTTGGAGAAATTCAAGTACCACAAAATACTAACCCGCCTGCAATGGAACAAGAATCAGTTCCACAATATGTTGTGGTTGAACCACCAGTTCAAGTAACACAAGACTTGTGTAGGTCTAACAGGCCATGTCACCAACCTGAGAGATATGGACTTCTCCTGACTTAGGAAGGTGACGTGATGCGCATGGATCAAGATGAGCCTGTAACCCACCAAGAGACCGTAATTGGCCCAGAATCTAGAATTGGCTTGAGGCCACCATGTACACAAACCAGGTCTGGACCTTGGTTGAACAACCCGAAGGGGTAAAACCCATAGGGCGCAAGTGGATCTTCGAGAAGAAGATTGACGTGATTGGTAAAGTGAGCACCTTTAAGGCACGACTGGTTGTGAAAGGTTTCAAGTAAATTCATGGTGTAGACTATGATGAAACTTTCTACCCAGTAGCGATGCTTAAATCTGTTCGGATTCTTCTTACTATTGCTGCATATTGTGACTATGAGATCTGGTAGATGGATGTCAAGACTGTAATCCTTAATGGGAATCTCCTTGAGGATGTGTACATGACACAACCTGAGGGTTTTGTTAATCCAAAGGATGCTAGAAAGAAATGTAAGTTGCAGAGATCCATTCATTGATTAAAGTAAGCTTCAGAAGCTGGAATCTTCGTTTTGATAAAGTTGTAAGACAGTTTGAATTTATCAAAAAACAAGGATGAACCTTGTGTGTACAAGAAGGTTAGTGGGAGTGAGATTGTCTTTCTCATATTGTATGTGGATGACATACTACTTATCTCAAAGGATACCTCTAGACTACAAAATGTGAAAACATGGTTAAGGAATTGTTTCTCAATGAAGGACTTAGGCGAGGCTTCCTACGTGTTAGAAATCAGGATATATAGATATAGACTACTGAAGTTATTGGGCCTTAGCCAGAGTACGTTATGTACTGCACCAGTTATCTTGTATGGTTTGAACATGACAAGAATGTACCAGTTGAAATCAGCGAAGGTCACTGAAGTCAGTCAAGAACATCCGTAAGTATCTGAGAAGAACTGATGATACATTCTTGACAAACGAAGGTGTCGAAGAATTTGTTGTAAGGTGTTACATCGACACTATTTCCAAACCGATAGAGGCTATTCCAGATTGCAGTCTGGATTTGTGTTTTGTCTTAATGGTGGCATTGTATGCTTGAAAAGGTTCCAAGCTTGAGACAGTTGCGGAATTTATTACAGAGGCCAAGTATATAGTTTCCTTAAATGCAGATTTAAAGGTCATTTGGATCGGGAAGTTCATTTATGAACTGGGAATAAATCCTAACTTTACGAACTCTATTGATCTCATTGTGATGATGATGGAGTAATCGCATAAGCTAAGGAAACTTGATCTCACCGACGATCCAAACAAATACTTAGGTGCTTCCATCTCATTCGATAGATGATCGATAGAGGAGAGATGTGAAGATCGATTTGCAGAATGACTACACAAAATAATTCGCTAATAGAGTTTCTTGCTCAGTGGTAGCATGACACTCACACTAGATCCATGGGTATTAGATTGATGCTAGATTGGCACTAGTGCTAGTGGGAGATTATTGGTGTAAGCCCTAAAGATCAATCTATTTGGAATAAATCATTATTTGTATCATGAATTTGATCATATATTTGATATATGAATAAGGCATTCATTTATTATGTTATTAGTTTATAGCATAATAAAGTCTTTAGAATAGACAGTTCATTCAATGAGATATTAAGTGCGTGACTTAATTGTGAGACCTTATTGAATAATAGAACTCTATTATTAAATATCCGTAGTCGAGTATTATTGTTAATTAGGACGGAAATAATACATAGAGACTATTGTGTAAGTAGACTGATGACCACATCTCAAGGGTCATGGATATATGATATCAAGTCGGCACACATGTATAAATATTAGGAGTAATATTTATACCGGATGACCCACTATGAGAATACTTCATAATAGTTATGTAAGTTTCATAAGTATTCTCATGGCAACCATAGTGAAGTAGTCTTTCGACTTGAAGTCACTACGATTCCTACATGAGAAGTTATAGACTTTAATGCTATCAAACTTCACGCATAATAGGGTGAGATCATAAAGGTAGTTATTGGGTCTGCAATAAATCATGTTTAGGAGTGTGAGTGATGTAGACAAGATTCGTCCTTCCTACATAACATGGGTAATGTCTTGGGTCCCACGATAGAGTGAGACGTGAAATATGCGTGTGGCCACGCGAAGTGGACCAATATGTGATATTGGGCCCATTTGTCATTACACGTCTACTCGGGGATCGGGGAATAAATAATTGAACATAACAAGGATGACACTCTTATGTCTTGTGTTCAATTAAGACATATGGACAAAGCGAAATTTACTACGCGGTAAATTTTGGTCGTGGTAAGGCTAAAATCGGATCACCGTTACTCTCGCTAATAGAGTAGTAATGATGCATTGCTAGATGCCGCTCATTATTTATAATATTTAATATTATAATTAATATTCGATATTATTACAATATTTAATATTATTGCCAACTTAGTCAGAGCCTATAGGGTCACACGTATAAAGTAAATGTGGAGCAATTATATTAATTAAATATGATTTAATTAATATAAGGACAATTGGTCTTGTAGTGTACAAAGCCCAATAGGGTAACCAGTTAGGTTAAAAGGAGCTGCCAACTTATAAATAGAAGTGCTCTCCCCTTTAACCTAGTCTTGCTAACCATGCCTCCCCGTAGCCATCATCTAGCACAAGACGCATAACTCAGGCACCCATTTGCTTGCGTGGACTGAGTAGAGGTGCTTCTCCTTCGTGGCACTGGTGATCAAAAAGTAAAGCACGCTTCAAGAGGTAAACACTATTTTCCATTTGTGAATCATGTTTTTAATGCGCGATCCATGGGATGGTTTTCTTCTGCCTTGAGATTTGATTTTAAAATAGGATAATCTCGTGAAAACCCAACATAGGGTGCCCCATACCCTACTAGTTTTTGAGTAGTCGACAATAGCTAAACCATCATTAAAAATTGTTTTATAACACTGATTAGGGTTTAGTTGTTGTAGGCTTATCGATATTAGGGTAAAACCCTACGTTAGATAATTGCTGATTGGTGATGCATGAATTATATGTTATATGATAATGTCTTTGGTCGGTGGATTGTTTTGGTTGATGTGTGACAATATGCTAATGTTGTTTATTAATATGTTAATATTTTTAATAACTAATATTTATATGAAGTTGTTGAGGTTGACTGATTGTATGCTAGAAACCCTATTTGACACCGTAATGGTACGCTAAATGGTTTTGTGATGAGATGGCAATGTATGGGCAACGAGATAAGTTGTGGATGCTTCGGGCATCGTGAAATTGTTAAGTGTGAGTTTTGTACCGGTGTCAACTTAGTTTGTTTGTACATTGCATAGTTGCCAAAGTGGCCAGCCGAGTGACTTGGAGTCATGCGAAGTTGGTGTACTCGGGTGTAGGGGTGTTCGCGGATTGGATTGGATCGGTTTTGAGCTAAAAAGTCATCCGATCCAATAATGAAAACATCGTGCGGTTTGGATTGGATCGGTTTGCTTCCTCCAAAAAATCCGATCCGATCCAATCCAATCAAATGCGGTTTGGATTGGATTGGATAATTCGGTTTTTGTCATACTTTATTTTTTTCTAATGTTAAGTGTCCTTTCTACTTATTTAATAGTGGTAAAAGATAATCTTTGTTTTAATTTGGGAGTTTGAGAAGAAAAAAATTATTGATATTTTTTAACACGTTCTTTTATATTAATTCTCTATAGATACTCTCACTTATCCTATTTTTTTCCTTGAATCAGCTACAAATAAATTGTAGCTAATTATTTTTCAAATTTACTTAATTGTTTTCTTACTTTTCATGATTACTCAATCAAATATATATATGCTATGTATCAAAACTTTTAGTAAAATATAACTTCAAGACATTAATATTTATTCTAAATAGTTTTATATATGTCATTCCAACAAAAATATTAAAGAGAATGAGGGATATAAAAGTATGCAGAATAATGTTTAAGTATGAGTAATACTATAATTTCAAAAAGAATAGTATATGTATATAATAGATCGGTTTGGATTGGATTGGATTGGATTTCACTATAGGATCCAAAATCCGATCCAATCCAATAAAAAATTGCGGTTTTTTCGATTTTCGGTTTTTTCGGTTTTCGGTTTTTCGGTTCGGTTTTTGCGGTTTGAATCGGTTTGGATCGGTTGATGAACACCCTTACTCGGGTGTGGGTACGGAATATGGAGAGGGACGAATCTAGGAACCTTGGGGATGTAATCCAGTTTGGAACGATCTACAGTGACCAGTGATTTGCAACCACTGTGTCGTGATCCCCGTGGAAGCTTGACTATCCCAATGTCTGGCCCTGAGTATTCCAGTCGCGGGTGGACCTTCTGAGGCGACAAAGATACCCCTATTGGAGTTGAGCTCATAGAGGGAAGCACCCTTACTAGTCACGGTGAGCGGAACAGTAACCTAGACAAACCAACTGATATTCTCTGGGTAAAGGAGGGCCCGAGAGAGAAACATAATGTCCGGGAATCAATAATTACTTTGAGATAGATCAGCCGACATGCATAGGAGTGTGACTCCTTAGAGGAATGATCCTAGATGTGTAATTCGAGGATGTTTGTAAAATTATAAATTGAGAAATGTTTTCTTTAAGTATATATATGTTTTTTGTTAACATGTTATATTGTGCCCCATTCCCTTTTATGATGTGCTAGTTACTTATCTCCCTCCTTTCTTTATCTTTCTTTGTATGTATATCGATATGGTAGATGAGCAGCAACAGTCGGACGGGGACGACTGCATGATATATATCGACTGTTGCATTATCTACAGAGGATCTCGGCCAGGGGCCTGATCCTAGGGGTATTGAGATCGTTTACCACGATGTTGATGGGTGGCAGGTCGACCACTCTCAGTTCTTCATGGTTTACGTCGGCCCGGTGAGCTTGTCTATACATCTTGGAGGAGGTCCATGCTTCATCATCATCGGCCCGTATCGTGTCGCCCAGTGCCTACCGTTTTCTGAGATGTGGTTTCCACCTCGTTAGCGGGAGTTCCCTGATGATATATGGAACATGGTAGATAACTAAGAGGCCAGGAGCAAAGTGGGCGTGGTCGATAGAGGCAAAAGGAGGAGGAGCGTTCAGACTATGTATGGATACCGTCGTTGTCGGGTGGTGATGAGCAGCGACGAGTCTGTTTGGGAGCCGAGGGCTAGAGATGACAGAGTTTCCAGACGCCGGTTCGGCTAGGGAGATGGTAGTTCCAGACACCCACATCATTGAGGTTGTGGATTTGCCGGGTTGCTTATGTAGGTTGAGTGCCTCTGTGAGTTTGTTTTAATCTTTTGATGTATTTTGAGAGGCGGACCGGGTATCTTTAGGACTTTTTCCTTTGTGACTAGGTTACATATCTTTTATTTTCAGTTTCTGTATAGTTCTTTTAGGTTATGGTTCCTCTGTTGGGACTTGACGCACTCTGAGGATGATGGTTGTTTATATTGTATATATGTTTGAATGTCATAGTTTGTGCATGTTCAAATGTTTTAAATTCTTTACCGTTTTTGTTATTATAATATTTTTCGAATGTAATAAAGCGTGGTAACGTTAATAACAAATTAAAGCTTAGTTAATTGGGTTCTTCATTAATGGGACATTGGGGTGTCTCAAAGGAGGGTTCGATGGTGAAGAGGAGCTCAGCGGATCCAAACATGGGAATCCAGAGGGAACCCGAGAAGAAGCCGCTTTGTCAATGTTTCGCCATGGACGACGACGACACTCCACACATTTCCTCCATAATGAAAAACGCTGCGTTTCTTTCCTTTTCAGATCTTGTTGGGCATCTCAGTTTCTGTTTATGCTACCAGAGACATAGGGGACAATATATAGTGGTCACGATAGGAGGGCGACAATGTCAATGATGACATGATTTGGCATTCATGCGTCTGGTGGGGGTGGTGCAATAGTGAACGATGGTGGTGGTGTGGATGCTGAGGGAGACAAAGAGGAGGTGGAGCCTGTTAACATTTTGGGGACTAATTTGTAAATATTATTATTATTATTTTAAAATTCAGAAACTTGTTATTGCAGGTGAAAAAGTGGAGTGTTTTATATATATCCCATTCAAGTTTGGTACATTGTAGTTGCCGAGAAACACACTGTTTGACGTTTTATTTTGAGCATTTGGGGAGGTGGAAGAAGGGCATCTCAAGTTTGAGAGAGTGGAAAGACCAGCAACTTCGCTTTCATTGTGTACTAGACAATGGTGGGTGTGGGAGGACCGTGATGGTGAGCCATCAAATTAATTGATGGGTATTGTAGGTTGGCGTATTATTGTGGCAGATGCAGATGCACTGTCATTCTATGTAAAGACGTTTTTTAAAATCCATGAAACTGAAACCTGCTTCAACCAGATATATAAAGCAAGTAAAATGGACAGAGGACCGGTACACCACTTGGCAATTTCTAAACCGTAAACGCGCCCTTCTTTCTATTTCAATAATAATTGTCTCTTTTATATTTACTCAATTTTTGTCCATATAGTTAACACTTAACAACCGTATGGTAGCTAGCCTTATCCATTCTAGTACCCACACAGACAAATTCACAACCATATTTCAGTGCTTCTTTTATCCATATAATAACACTCCATCTCCTCCTCTCTTTTCATACTCATAATAGTCTTCACCTTCCCGCAGCTAAAGTCAACAACTTTCTTCAAGGTTGCGTGTTAGGCCGGTTAAGGAATTGAATTTTGGAGAAATCAATACCTGAAAAGAAAAAAAAGAAAAAAAAAGGAAAGAAAGACTTGGGTGGGTTGAATTAGGAATAGCAATTGGACCCTACCCGATGGGTTCTCTCAAAAAATACCCATCATGGACAGAGTAAAAATCCATTTTATGGATATGAGTACGGATACGGATAGTTATCCTTAAATTTGAGAGGGTATGGGAGCGGGGATGGGTACCTCGGTATCCACCCCTATCCATACCCCCATACATATATATATATGGTTAAAGTAATATTTTGGTCCCTATATCTGACATGAATTCTCGATTTGGTCCTTATATATAAAAAATTATTAAAATGGTCCCTATATATACAGAATCTTCATTTGGTCCCTATACGTTACCCGTTTGGTCCCTATACTAGCAAAAAATTATCAAATCAGTCCCTAAAATTTTGTACGGCATGGACCAAATGAAGACTTTCTGTGTATATAGGGACCATTTTAATAATTTTTTATGTATAAGGACCAAATCGAGAATTCATGTCAGATGTAGGGATCAAAATATTACTTTAACCTCTCTCTCTATTTATCTATATATATATATATATATAATCAAAATTAGAAACCTGAATCACTGAAACCCTACACTTCAATCTTGAGCCGTTTAACTTCAGTCCCTTCGCTTCCCGTCTTCCAAGTAAATAACAATAACACTTCAATCTATTGTTTTGGAGGCTTAACGTTCTTTATTTGTTTTGGATATTTTGCATGTTTTTATTTAGTATAATACGTTAGTCTGTAATATTTGATGAATACATTTGAAATATTGTTGTTTTTGAAATTAAGTTATGATCTTTTCGTCATTTATTTTTTTTCGTTGTTAAAATCCGAGTAATAGATGAGGATGTGGATACTTAGGTATGGATAATGATACTGAGATTATTACCCACAAGAATATGATCAATACGGATAATTTTTTCAAATACAAATATAAAAATAATTATTATAATACCCTACCCAAATTCTATCCATTATCATCCACGTATTGAATCCCGATGTTGACATTGCAAATATCATGGCTATTCTAAGAATTTTTCAATCCCTCTTTCATGTCCGAACTGTATGACTGAAAGCAACCCTTTGCCACACGGTGTCGTCGTGTCGATAAGCGTGATGCATTGCCTTTCGAAGGTGGTAGCCTCTCTAACACGACAATATATTTAAAATATTTTTATATCATAATATCTTTTCTATAAAGTTAACAATATATTCTTCAATCATATTTTAATAATTTTATAACTATATAAAATAATCATTTTAAATATTTTCAAATAATTGTCAATTTGTACATATTGAATTTAAGTTCTCACTTTTAAATATTGATTTTTTTATTATTAACATCAGTTTGGATAAATTTATCAAGAAGTATTTATTAAAAAAAGAAATGTTTAGAAAATCTTGTAATAAATGTAACCAAAAAAAAAATCTTGTAATAACTATGAGTAATTCAAACAACATCTCCCATATAAGTTGAAATTAACATCTACGTCTCAATATTTTTTCAAAAGTTCTCTCATTTAAGTTATGATCAACAAAACATCTATAAGTTTATAAAGATTTTTTTCGTAAGTGAAGAACCATTAGTTTATTTTAATTTTGAAGCTCACATAATCTAAAAACTAATCTAAATTAAGCCTTATTCTTAGTAGTGTTTGGCCCAACTTTTTTTTGACTTCTTAAGGAGAAGTTGGGTCATGCACATTATTTTATGAAAAGCTGACCTTAAAGTAAAATGAACGATCGCAACATAACGTATTTTTAACGGTAATTATCATGAATTTTAGCGGCAATAATAATTGGCATCAAAACTTTTACCGATAATTATTAATTAGTTTGGTATATCCAATGTCACTAAAAGCTCTCGACAATATATGAAATGTTGGTAAATGCCCAAATAATTGCCACTAAAAATCAAAAGATTTAGCGGCAATTATCATGTCTTTTAGCAACAATTTTATTGGCCACTAAATATGATTTTAGAATTGTCTTCTATGTTCATTTAGTAGCTTTTCTTATTGCCACTAAAAAATTCTTGATGATTTTTCCAAACAATTACTATTGCCACAAAATCTTAGGATTATTTGCCATTAAATGCGGGTATGATTTGATTAGCAAAAGTTTTAATGACAATAATATTTGTCGTACAATGCTGCTTTGAAAAAGCGCTGTCTATTTCCTTTTTTATTACTATTTTCACTGTTTTTCTACATTTTCCCACTGCACTCAGCAAAACTCAACAGAACCATGCATTTATATATAGTGTACAAAGCTTACATACAATATTGGTAAGTATCACTACAAAAAAAACACGACTTACCGACGAAAAAAACCTATCAGAAATGAAGAAATTCCGTCGAAAAACTACATTACCGACGGATATGGTTTCGTCAGTAATAGGCGCGTAGGAAAACCTTTCCGACGGATCTTGTTCATCAGTCGAAAATTTCCGACGACTTTAACCGTGCTAAAACTTGCCACACAGAATCCCTGATTACCGACAGAAATTCCATCGGTAACTCTCTGTGGAAGTTATCGACAGAAAATTCCTTCGGAAAATGTAACCAACAGTTACCGACGGAAATATCCGTCGGAAACAAGATTTTTTCTATTTTTATAAATTATTTTTTTATTTATTTTGTTTTATATTAATAATTAATAATTAATTATTTTTATTAAAATTTATATATTCAATATTAAATATTATTTTTTATTTATTAATTATTATTATATTTTATTTAAATTAATTATATTTTATTTCTTAATTATTATTATATTTTATTTATTAATTTATATTTTATTATAATTAATTATAATTTAATTATTATATTTTATTTTAATTAAATATTATTATATTATCAATTACAAAATTAAATTGAAATTAAAAATAAAATTTAAAAAGAAATTAAATTAAAATTAATTTAAAATAAAAAAAACTCAACATATAATCCATAAATAAAATATTCGTCTATCTACAAAAATCTACTACACCTATAACTATCCTAATACTCATCACCATAATATCTGTTACCGTCATCCTGTCGGGGGATTCTGTCGGCATCACATAACTATCAAGCTGCGACTCACTAGACAGACCGTCATCATGCGGCTGCGGTCGTGGATCAATAGTAGTAGTGGAGGGCTGGGCCTGGGTCTGGGGCCTGGGTGGCATGGAGGACCCCCTGTAGAGCATTGCGCCTGTTTGGTGGGAGGAAATCGAGCACAACGGTCATGACCGTAGAGAATGTCTCCATCTGCTGCATGATGCGCTCGTTAATTAATTAATTATGTTTGTATACTTGACTTTTTAAATCTCAAATTTAAAAATATATTATTAGTATATTAGTTAATTGCTAAAGTAGTTATTAAGATATTATGTATTTTAATAATTTTTTATTCTTCCAACTTTTTACGTTAATTGACTATATAAAGACGTCATATGATATCAAGTCTTTAAAATTATTATTAGTGTATTACCTAATCGTAGCTATTTGATCGTCTCACCTTTGATTAATATTTATTTAATACATAATTAATATTATCACAAAACTTAATTCAAATAATTATGTATGATACTCTCCCGCTCACTAACACTTAGACATCGATTCCATTCGCCATTGTAATACTTTGGATATTGAAAACCCTTCTTCGATCATTTAATTTATTGCTTCAAATCAATTAAGTTGATGCACAACGGTCATTATTCCTAAGTTATTTAATTAAATCAAAATCAATTAAATATCAAAATCATTATTCATACAATTATTAATCTAGTATTATTGTTATGCAACTATTTAATTATTTACTTTTTTAATTTACATATTTAAATTTATTTTCCTTACATAATATTAATTTTGTTTCAATAATTAGCTATTTTGGTACAAAAAAAAATTAATCTCTCTTTTTAATCACATTCGATGACGTCCCAGCTTCCAGATGCCCCATGGCCAGCTATCATCACAGTCCCAGCCCCCGCGTAGCTGATGCATATATATATATATATATATATATATATATTGGTGAAGTGAAGTTTAGATGCAGTTAAAGATTTTACCAAAGTTCTCATTGTGGTTATTTCCACACTAACATCGTACGTGGTTATTTCCATACTAACATTGTAGTTATTTCCAATTTAAAAGTTCTTATCCCTTAAAATTTTATCTTCAATTCGGAACAACAACGACAACAAACACATAAATGAGTGGCAACCAAGCAGAACACAAAATAAAATTTCTAACACATTTCAATATTTAATTTAAACATGAACAACTTATCAAGGGTAAAGATCGATATCAAGCACGCATAAAAAGTAAATCAGAAAGAGAATAGCAAATGTCAAATTTAACAACAACAACAACAACAGAAGGTTAGATTCAAACCTCAATGCTAGTGTTGACAAGGAAGCTGGTGGCTGTCGGAGTAAGCTGGTGGCAGTGTCCCTTTGAAACAAATAAAGCAAGAAAAAATAAATTAAAATTTCCACTACAATCAGAAATTTATAGAACAAAAATAACATAACAGCATGAACATATTAAATTTATACCAGTACAAGGAGGGTGGTGGTGGTGGTTCTGGTTCAAGGAGGGTGGTGGTGTGGTGGTTCTGTTGCAAGGAAGGAAAGAGTGGTGGTGCTGGTGGTGGGACGCGATGGTGGCTGTGACGGCTCGCTTAGGAGAAGATAAAGGTGGTGGTGGTGGAGCGCGGTGGTGACGGGCCGGAAGAGAGAAAAAAGCAGGAGAGGGAGGGGGAGGAGAAGCAGAGAGAGACGAGAAAGGAGAAGGGAGGCACGGGGAGGCTGGAGGTGTGGCGGGGTGGCGCACGGAGTGGTGGTGTCGTTGGGAGGGGGGGCACCGGACTTCGCAGGGAGGAGAGGGGGCATAGAGCAGAGAGAGAAACAGGGAAATAAAAGTGAGGGGAAGTGTTTGGCACTGGTGCTTTAATATGAATTTACCGACGAAAAAAGCCGTTGGTAATTCAAAAAATGTATTGCCGACGGAAAAGTCCGTCGTTAATATGGTTTTTGCTTTCCGACGAAAATTCCATAGGTAATTACCGACGGCTTATTCCGTCGGTACCATTTGGCACCAAAAAAATACCTTTCCCACATTATGTACCGATGGATTTTCCGTCGGAAGAGCCCACGATAACACTTTCCGACGGTAATTTGTTAGACTTTTGGTATTCGTGTTTACCGATGGCTATATCCGTCGGAAACTATCTCGCTACCTACGGAACCGACGTTCGTCGATAGGCCACCCTTTTCTTGTAGTGTATAAACTAAACATCAAAACCATATAACCATTTAACTAATATACTTTCTTCAATTCACAGTAACACGTACACATAACCAATTCTAATATTTAAGTCCATATACCAAAAAGTAGCTAACATACACTAAAAAATAACTATAGCTAATTAACCAATACATGCAGGCACTACTAGCAATATATACAAGCTAATTGACCAACACACTAGTAATTCTACACATCCTTTCTGCACGTGGCTTCCATCTTTTGCCAGATGGCACAAAATCCTTGTTGTCGGCCTACATAATTAAGATACACACATGGATCACTTGCACATACACACAAGTCTAATATATAGGATAGACACTAGCTAGCATAATATCAGAGTATGTTGTACCATTTAGTATTAGAATATATGTAAATATATTTTGTATCTAGTCATAATGTTAATGATCTTGTGTATAATTAGTTTCTTTAATTATAGCCTATGATCTCTCTTGTAATGGTACTAATTATACACAAGATCATTAACATTATGACTATATACAAAATATATTTACATATATTCTAACGTTTAGTTGTTGATAAAATTCATAACAAGAGCTACTCAAAGAGGAAGCAACCGAGCAAACCAACTATCTCGTCTCCAAATGGCCAAGTCTTTGTCTCCAAACCAACCGAGCAAACCTCCGGAGAATTCTACTACACCCGCTTTTCTAAACCAAAACAGTTACTTTGTCATCTGCATGATGCAAAGAAAAATGATCTGTGAGATGAAAAGTCAAATCTAAGGCTCAAAATTTTCACTGGTAAAACAGGAAAAGAAAAGAAAAGAAAACTATGGCATAAAATAACATTTGCGACTTTTTGTGGCAACAAGGGCTGTGGCTTTAGTTTTTCTCTATTCAATGACAACAATGAAACTAAACTAGCATACATTTTATCAAGTAGTTGTAGTGTCGTAGGCCATAAAATTTTCATAACAGTAACTTATATTGGCCATGAATGAAAACACAGGAAAACACCATTCAAATTCCAAAACATGAAGGTAATGCATAAAGTCGTGTCTATTACTTTGCTTTAGTTTATTCTAAGCTTATATATATCAATAATAAAGTGTAGTGCTGCGCTGCCCAGAAGAAGAAAAATAGCCAGAATCCTGCTAGATTCAAAGGCAGTTGTTGGATGGACAAAGTGGTAGGGATCATTCATCCATTCCAGAGTCGAGAAATCTGCCAACTCATTCTATTAAAAATTCTAGCAAACATTTTCAGGGTGTCTTGCATTCTACTATATATAATTAATGTATTAATGTATACACGTTCCAAGAATTTGTCTCAACTTTTTTCAAAATGATGCTTGCCACAGAAAATGCTGGTAATGTGGCTCAAAAATTTTCCTAGAAAAATATCACAATATACAACCATGCTAGTAATTTCATGACTCGTAGAAACAATTTTTCAGAATTTCAACATTAAACTAACACACTATTTTTCCCATAAACTGCAGGCATTAATAATGATAAGCCATGACCACATTTCTACTTCTTCCAATTTTCATCAAGACCTATGCAACAAGTTTGAGTATACTATAAGTTCAAACAGAACCAAACACTTTTAGCCCTGCATTAGCAATATTCTAACTATTTTAATAAAAACCACACTGAAAAGTGAAAAAATTTCCATGGAAGGAAGATCCAAATTCCTTTAAGATTTGTCAAACATATCCAAGGAAAGGGAACCCAACAAAAATGGGCAAATTAGCATAATTGCAACTATTTCCATGAACATTTCTCATGTGATTTTTTATCAAACCAAGAGATCCATGAACCAGAATTTTAATAATACAAATGATTCGAAGGGTGCAAAATAATGACCAGCCACATTTCAAATAGAGCTCTATTTTCAGTGAAGTTCCATCAGTTATGCAGTAATCAATATTGGACTGTCTGAGGTTATTGAGAAAAAGGATTTGCATGGTCATTTTGTTTCTTTTTGAAAAAGGTTATGCAGTAATCTTTTGAGAGCATCCCAACCCCATTCATTTCATGTATCCAAGCTATGTGACTAAATGTTGAAAAGTTCAAATCATCAACCTTGCAATACGTTGGCAAAATCATTCATTTGAGCAAAAAGTCAAAATCCCTTCTCAATGGAACATCATGATACTTCCCATAAAATCAAGATTCACTACACTTCTGAGCTTTATTCTTAGCAACATGAAATGGAGGCAATATATTTTTACTAAGATACCAACCATGGCCATCCCTAAGATTTGGGGTGTCCCGTGCAAACAGAGAAATCGATGTCCTTTTTTATAAGTCGAATATAAAAAATTTGGGGTGTCCCGTGCAAACTGAGAAATCGATGTCCTTTTATATATATATATATATATATATATATATATATATATATATATATATATATAAAATCAAAAACGCACAAATAGGTGCAAAAAAATTAGTCATTAATTGTTTTAATATAATCTTAAGTGAAACAAAATATTACAGAAGAAAAGGAAAAGATTACAGTATAATAGAATTATAGCAAAAATAGTGGATTGATTCCAATAATTAAATCCTTCATTTGCTAAGTGGTTCGTTCTATGACTTGTACCAAATAACTTATAGCGAAAACAAAAAACTCTATCCAATTCTTTTGAATAAACAAGTCAACTCCTATCTTGCTCTTCTCCATTAGAACAATAATGAATTTAATATGATGACGAGAGAAGTGCCTAGCAAGAGATGCAGTCAGTCACGTAGAGGCAGTGACAAAACAAAGGGTTTCTACTTTCTAATTCGAACGGAAGAAGGGAGAATGAGAATGGTCACATACAAACTTTAAATTTATTTTAGAATTTAGTAATAATGTTTAAATTTTATAATAAAAATAATATTTTATATATTATATATTATACATTTAATGAAAATATAATATTAATTATAAACAGGCCGACCTATTTCCACTTATACTTACATCAAGTTTTGGACCTGAATTTTAAAAAACAATTGGACCCTTAAGTAAAAAAATAAAGTATTTAAATTTTTTTATTTTAATATATACATTAATACATATATACTAAGTAAAAAATTGTTTGGTGCCTCCTAAAAAATGGGGTCCAGTGCGGTCGCACCACCAAATCATGCTTTCGACCTCCACTGATACCAACCAAAGCAACAAAAATCAATAACTAGCTACTAGACAATACAGTTGACCAAAGCTGGAAAAAAAAGGTCGAAACAGATTAATGGTCCACTCTAGTAGGGAAAGGATAACACCAGAAGTCTTTTCTAAAGAAATTAATTACAAGAGGACTTGAGGTGCTCAAGAATCCATAGCTCTGCTCTATGTTCTATAGAACAAATAATTAGATAAGACAATTAACACCATATTCATCTACCACCAAGCACAATTATAATTGTTCATAGGCTGCAACAAAATAGAAGACAGATCTCAGCAAGGGCGTAAGGGTGCAGCCATATATAATTTGAGATACTTACTCCAACCTAAGGATCTTCAATGCACATGTCTCTGCAGAAGTTTCTCGCAAACTCTTCAGGATCACTCTCAAACATGTTCAAGTCCTAGAAATGAATGATTTTAAACACATACAAGGCGAACAAACAAATAAGTGCAGAAAGAAATTCCAATGTTATGATACAACACCTGGTTATTAGGCATCCCTACTTAATGTTTATTATTAATATCACTCTGGATCATTATCTATTATCTATTCTAAACTGTTAAAAATCCTCAGAAGATGAATCAACATGCTGTACAATTTGGTTGATTTTTTATATGGTACTTAATCCACTCTAGCATCTTTCTTTATTGTTGTTATTGTTAGCACATGCACATTCAGTTTCACACTGATCCACACTCTATGCACAGCACACACACTTTCACAGTAATGACACTCACACTCTCATTTAGAAGAGGAGAAAGAATAAGGGAAGGAGATGAATATTACTTGAATATACCCACTGATTTTATTCATCATCATTAGAGGTATTTATACAAGTCCCACATGGACTATATTACTCTTTTCACCCTTAACAGAATTTGACTAAGTCACTAACTAACACATTAACTAACTTTTAACTGAAAAACTGAATTACAACTAACACTTCCCCTTAATTCAGATTTTCTAAAAATTCCATCCCAATCTTGCTCCTTAGAAGTTTGAATCTCTCTGGCTTCAATGGCTTAGTCAATATATCTGCTAGTTGCTCTTCACTCTTGCAATATTCCAGCACTAAGTTGCCTTTGCTAACTTGATCTCTCAAGTAATGGAAGCGATTCTCAATGTGTTTGCTTCTTCCATGAGCCACAGGATTTTTTGCTAGGTTGATTGCTGATCTGTTATCAACCTTTAGCTTCATTGGATTAGTTCCAATAAGTTTTAACTCCCTCAAAAGTGTCTCGAGCCACATTGCTTGACAAGCTCCTAGTGCAGCTGCTATATATTCTGCTTCACATGAGAACAATGCCACCACATTCTGCTTCTTTGAGGACTAGGAAATAGGGCCACTGCAGTACATGAACATGTAGCCTACAGTGCTTTTCCTGTCCTCTCTATCCCCACACCAATCTGAATCAGTGAAGCCAACTACTTCAGTCTTGCTTCTGTCTTCATTAGGGAACAATAGTCCAAGTCCTATGGGTCCTTTCACATACCTCGATAGTCTTTTAGCTGTTGCAAAGTGAGATGACTTAGGTTCCTCCATGAATTTACTCAACAGACCTACTCCATAAGCCAAGTCTAGTCTGGTATTACACAAGTATCTTAGAGAGCCTATCAACTGTCTAAATTTGGTTAAATAAACTGATTCCTCATTCTCACATTCCTTCTTTAATTGCAAGCCAATCTCAACAGGAGTTGAAGATGGGTTACAATCAAGCATTTTAAATTTTCTAAGGATATCAGTTACATACTTCTTCTGGTGCATGAACATCCTTTTCTTTGATTTGAGAAATTCAATTCCTGTAACCCCCCCTCGGGGCATTACTTACGTAACACATGTGGAATTTAAATTAAAAGATAATTTGCTGGTTGCTTTCGGAAAATTTGTTTTCTCTTAAGTCAGAAAATTGGGGCATAAAATTTTCTTCTATAAGGATAACTCTGAAATCCATCATACATACATTTAAAATGTAAAGTCATGTTCGTAACAAAGTTACCATGACACACAACATTTCTCTAAGCTTCCACTTTTGGAAGAAAAGTTCAAACTACAGATGAATGTATATAACACTACATTTACCGACCTCTCTAGATATACAACCCAACTCAAAACTCCTAAGCTGGTCATTCTATCAAATATTCATTGGAGAGACCCCCAATCGGAATACTTTCCCAACCCCAAACACTAGGTCTTCAATTGACTTAGAAAAACTCCTCTGCAACATCGGTACTAGAGTACCAAGGTACTACAGCAAAACCCGAAGATACCTGATATAATTGTAAGAGTGAGATACCATCATAAGATATATCCCACAACAACCATATACATGATACATACATCACAGAATCATATAAGCAGTTAAATCATGCATATACACAATATAACAATGTTATATCAAAGGGTCTCAAGCCCGCACAGTCGATCTTTGAAAATATGCATGTCACTTCAATATCAGGCTCTAACTTAATCTCATGAGATATCAACACCGTTTTTCACTGGAGAAGAATTAGAGTTGGTCAATCTCTAGCCCACCGGGCAGTTGCCTCCTTACCCTCATGCATTAAGGTCTCAGGACGAGCAACGTCACATGTGCCTCTTCACTCGGTTTACATGGACAGACTCCCAGATACCACCTTGTATCTGATATGTAAGAAAGGCACGCCTGCTGGGAAATGCACATGAGAAAATATTTTATTTAAAAGGTTTTCTTTGTGTTCATTCTTTTTCGCTGTCGCAGCTCAAAGCTAACGACTTAATCATCATTTCCCCATCACTTGAAAACTTAGAAGCATAGGACACGTAGTCCGAATGCTCAATCACAACGCCCGAGACCGATGCACCAGTCCTAGGCTTGTGGTCGTAGAAAACAATATTCACTTTTAACAATGTTCATCACAACGTGGTTAGGATACGCAGTCCACAACAACGTGATTAAGACACACACAGTCCACAACAACGAAATCAGAACGCACTGTCCTCGATTTCGAGAATTGGACTCTCAGTCCATAACATCATAACCAGGACTCGTAGTCCCGAAATAACACTCATAACCAGGACTCGTAGTCCCGAATTAACACTGATCCAAGATCACGTGCGCATAACTGAATACTAGAGGCGACGTCTCGCGTACTAGATTCTCTTTCATAAGTACTTATTTTTCGTTCAGTGAAAAACAAATTCAAAACCGAATCCTCGATAACCTACCCAGGTTATCAGAAAGTTTCTAAAATATTTAGGAAAACCTTTTCTTTGAAAATCTTTTATAAAGCATCTTTGAAATACTTTTATCTTTGAAATATTTCCCCCAATAGGATATTGCCAAATAATCTTGAAAGTTTTCACTTGAAGACACATAGTTCGAAAAGGATTTTTCTCTTGTATAACAATAGTTCACCAAAACCATTTCAACATTTAAAACAAGTACTTTAAGTTTAAAGAGCTTTTGGAAAAGAACACCAATCCCTTCATCTTCAAAGCTTATTAAGGTTTTTAATCCTTATAACGGTTGAGCACAGACGCACGTCTGGCTTAGCAAACTTTCAATCAACAACAGTATATATCATCAGTGCAATGCTAATATCACAGTTGAAAGCAGTTCATCACATATATGCATTATATCATTTAGAACAAGTACAGTTCAACATTAGATAATAGCACAACAGTTCAAGTACATTAGATAATCAAGTAAGCTCAATCAACATATAAATATCCAGTTAAACACCTACACACATGCATGCAGTTATTGAATATCCTTAGGAAATCCCCTCTTACCTCAAGAAGGTAAGAGAATGCGAGAAAATAAACAGTTTCACGAACGTTCTTCAAGGTTGGTTAGGATGGAAGTCTAGGTTTTAAGACCCAAGGTTCAAAGGATTAGAACTCAACCAAGAACTTAGGGCTAGAAGTTTCCAAAACACATGCACTTAGGGATTTATGATCCTTAAGTGCTAGGAGTTTAAAACATGATTACTTTAAACAAAGTTTGAACAAAAATCCCACCAAGTTACACTTGATGGAGATTCGGCCTTGACCAATAAAATAGGCTAGGAACATTTAAAATTTCCAATCTCTTTGGTTTAGCATCCATTAATAGTAAGGAGCTCAAAACCATGATCACTTTGGAAAATGAAAAACGACACACCCTAGGTCCATAACCTTTAAGATTCGGCCATCCTTGGGTTTTTATGATAAAAATCTTTAAATTCTTCCAATCTCTTAGACCTTTTAGCATCCAATAACTTATGGAGCTCAAGTCTATGATCATCTTGAAAGCAACATAGGATTTTAAATAACAAAGCTCATAAGCACATAAAGTAAGAACAACATAGGCTTATAAATAATTAAAGTATAATGACATAAGTAAATGAATCATAAATGACATAAACATAAATGACATAAAGTAAATGACATAATGTAAATGACATAAAGTAAATGGCATAAATATAAATGACATAAAAGTAAATGACATAATGTAAATGACATAAAGTAAATGGCATAAATATAAATGACATAAAAGTAAATGACATAATTATAAATGGCATAAAAGTAAATGACATAAAAGTAGAGTAAAAATCTTTAAACTTTCCAATCACTTTAGACATAGCATCCTTTAACATAAAGGAGCCTTGGTCCATGATCATTTTGGGAAAACAAATCTTTAAACTTTCCAATCACTTTAGACATAGCATCCTTTAACATAAAGGAGCCTTGGTCCATGATCATTTTGGAAAAACAAATCTTTAAATACAAACTCATATTTGTAAAAGTTGAAACAAGATCCATCTAAACCATATGCATGGTTCGGCCTCATTAGAAAGTAGAGGTTAGGAAACTTTGTTTTTTCACAACCTTTTAGTATGTTAAACTACAAGTAAATACAAGACCATAGAAATTGGTTTCAACTCAAAAGGAGTTTTCTACCATTTTTGAGAGATTTTTGAAGATAAAAGCTCATATATGACATAAAGAAGAAACTTTAGAAAAAGATGAAGTTTTTAAAGAAAAGAATACATGAGAGTATTAACCTAAGCAAGAGGAACAACTTTGATGAAGAACACTTAGTGAAAGGAAGAAGAAAAACTAGAGCTTTGGAAGCTTGAAGTTAAGAAAAAAGGTGAAAACTTAAGGGTTTTAATGGAGTAGGAGAAAGGAAAGTGATGAAGTGAAGTGGATGAGTGATATTTATAGAGGAAAAGTGGAGGTGCACGGCCTTGAGAGGGAGAAGAAGAAAGAAGATGAGTTTCTTGAAGAGAGGTTAAAGAGTTAATGTGATGTGATGTGATTGGAGAGAGAAAAATGAAAAGTAAGATTTTGGAGGGAAGTAAGGATTTACTTTTTCTTAGTGTGTGTCATAAACATTTAATGAGACTTCCCATCAAGCCTTCTCTCCTCCTTTAAGGTTCCTTTAACTGCTTAAATACGTAACCGATTGCACATCTGATCGTATTTTCTGAAGGTTTCGTCCGGATAAAATATTATATTTTATTCCCGGACAACAAAATTCGAAAATTTATCAAACCCACACAAAACATCATAAAAACACTAACTGTCTCGTTCACGAATTAAAATTTTGTTTCTAGCTCAGTAAACTTGTACTGACAGAGAAAATATGGCATAGGTTTTCGTCAATTTTCGATGAGAAAAATTTTCTTGTGACTTCATACAGTAAAACAACACAAGAAAATGATTTTATTTTAAATAAAATCATCCTCCGGATTTTATCAAAAATAAACACATTAAAGCATGTATTTACTGATAAAGAAGCATACGAAAAACAGGGTGTTACAATTACCAGGAAATATGCTAGCTCTCACAAGTCAGTCATCTCAAACTCAGTCATCAATCTCTTCTTTAGCTTTACAATCAGACTTTCATCACTTCCAGTTATCAACAAGTCATCAACATACAGACAAACAATTAAAGTGTCACCTGTATTCAATGCTTGAGTATACACACCATGCTCTCTGCTGCATTTCAGGAAGCCTTGCTGAGTTAAACAATCATCCATCGTTCTATTCCAGGCTCTTGGTGCCTGTTTTAAGCCATACAAGGCTTTGTAAAGTCTCAGCACTTTCTGTTCCTTTCCTCTGATAGCAAAACCAGGTGGTTGTAACACATACACTTTTTCATCTAAGGGTCCATTGAGGAATGCACACTTCACATCAAGCTGGTGAAGTGTCCACTTCTTGTAACTGGCTATAGCTGTCACTAGCCTTATGGTCTCCATTCTTGCCACAAGTACAAACACCTCTTGATAATCAATGCCTTCCTTCTACAGGAACCCTTTTGCCACCAATCTAGCCTTATACTTGGCTATTGAACCATCTGGCTTCACCTTGACCTTGTACACCCATTTGACTGTAATTGCTTTCTTCTTCTGAGGCAAATCAGTCAATTCCCAAGTATCATTTTTGTTGATTGAAGCTAGCTCTTCCTGCATTGCTGCCACCCATCTATCATCTGTCATAGCTTCTTCAAAGGATACTGGCTCCACTTCACTGAACAAGGCCATATGCACCAATTCACCATCTGCACTTACTACATTATCTGGGGTAATTTCATAGTCATTCATCCTTAGAGGTGGCTGTCTTTGCCTCTGAGGTCTATGTGACTGATCAACATTAGCAGGATTTGATGACTCAGCTTGATCTTCTTGAAGATCTAACACCACACTGCTAATGGTCATCTGCTCCCAGTTCCACCACTTAGATTCATCAAAGATCACATCTCTGTTTATCATCACTTTCATGATTCTTGGATCAATTAGTTTGTATGCACCTATTGGATGATACCCTAGAAAGACCACCTGCTTGCTTTTGTCATCCAATTCATGGTTATCAAATCGAGATACGTATCGTGTATCGAAAAGACCCATTTTCCGAATCGTGAATCGTATCTTATTATGTATCGTAAGATACATGATCAATAAAAAAAATGATATAAACAAGTAATATAAGGTAACATAAGCAAAAAATATGTGTTGATATGTCATATATGAACTTCAAAATAGTTCAAGATTCAAGTCATAAACAAAAAAACCAACAACTATTCAATTTCAGCCCTCAAAAAACATAATCTAACTAACTACACTTTAGACTAGTCTCATTCATCATCAACCCCAAGATCAATATCACTCAGTTCATCCTCATCCTCAGGTATTTCATGCAATTCCTCTTCCTCTGCATCTCCAACTATCTCTTCAATTTCACTCTCATCTCCTATCATGACAGTTTTTCCCTTCTTATCCGCCTTAGCATTCAAATTTCTTGGACCTATAAGAAAAAGAACTTGTTGAGTATGACACTATAGTTAAATGTTACTTCTCCTCAATATGTTTTAAAGTTTAAATAAATACCTCTCTTCCTTTTCTTGGATGGAGCTCCTTCTTCAAGAGTAAAGGACTCATGTATGTCCATCCATGAAGCATCAACTGGGAAGCAAGGATCCTCTTTTTTAGTGATCCACTCATCATCAGATTTAATATTGGATAAACATATAGGATCATAAGTCTCTCCTTTCTCCTCCCTTGACTACTGCCTCATCTCAAGTTGAAGATTATATTTAACAAAGACAAGAGCATTTAATCTCTGTTGCTCTAAGCGGTTTCTTCTCTTAGTGTGAATTTGATCAAATATGCTCCAATTTCTTTCACACCCAGTAGCACTACAAGTGAGACTCAAAACTCTCATTGCCAGCTTTTGCAAGTCTTTGCCCTCACCACCATAACTTTCCCACCAAAGAGCTGCCATAACAAAACATAACATTCAATATCAATACTATATCTTTCCTAAAGTTGAACATTAATGCAAACTGTAAAACAATAAAGCTCACCAGGTTGCTTTGTTTCCCTAGTGTCTATTGCCATGCTCCTTCCAAAAAGTCCCTTAGATGTCTTGAATCTATCCAATTGTTGATCAATTGTAAATCTGGTCCTTCTATCCGGGATCATTTTCTTAACGGTCTCATGTAAACCAAATAAAACTTCCTCGTCCGGATTGAAATTTAGGTCATAATGGAACCTAATAAAATAAGGAATTCAATTATAGTCCATAATAAATAATTGCAGTCCATAAAACATAAAGAATCAATGAAATTACTTACTTGGGATTAAGATAGTAAGCGGCGGCATGGAGAGGCCTATGTAGTTGCAAATTCCAACGAGTATCAATTATCTTCCACACCTTTTTGTATCTTGACTCTATATTCTTCAAGTTTGTAGCTATTTGCTCTTTGGCTCTATCCATAGCTTCATAGATATATGGTATGGCAGGTTTTGAATCTCCATCCACAAGCTTTAAAACCTTTACAAGTGGAGTCACACACTTCAAGCAATACTGAATGGATCTCCTAAATCTAGGATCACATAAAACTATATCCATCACTTGTTTACCCTCTTTCTTGTTAGCATAAGAACTAGTAGCCCATTCCTCCGAAGCAAACAAAGACCGCAGAGCATTCTTTTGCTGCATAATACACTGTAGAGTGAGAAAGGCGGTTGCAAACCTTGTGACTGTCGGTCTAGCTAATTCTCTTCCCCTAGAATGCTTCCTATATAAGTTTAAGACCCATGTGTGCCTATAAATGTAAGTTGTGACCTTTTTTGCATTGGCAATGGTATTAAAAAAACAGGAAGCTCCCCAAAGTCTTCGAGGATCAAATCAAGGCAATGAGCTGCACATGGAGACCAAAATAATTTTGTCCTCTTCTCCTCTAGCAATCTTCCAGCAGCCACAAGATTAGAAGCACCATCTGTCACAACTTGCACTACATTTGCCTCCCCAATTTATTCTACCATAGAGTCCAATAAGTCAAACATTTGCTTGGCATCCTTGATAACATCAGTAGTGTCAACAGATTTTATGAAAACAGTCCCACTTGGACTATTTACCAAAAAATTAGTGAGTGACCTGCCTTTCCCATCTGTCCAACCATCACACATTAAAGTACAACCCCATTTTTCCCATTCAATCTTGTATTTTTCTAGGATTGCATGGATGTTTTCAACTGCTTTCTTCAGATAAGATACCCTCACTTCTTGATAACTAGGGGGTTTTAAACCCTTTCCATACTCAGCAACAGATTTCAGCATTTGGACAAATAAGGGACTTCTTACCAGATTAAATGGCAAAGCATTGCCATAGATGCACTTGCAGATATCTTCAATGACCTTCTCTCTATCTTTGATAGCCTCATTCACTGTTGTTTGCCTTAATGACTTTGTTCCTTTTTTTGTAGAATCTTTAGCAACAACCACTTCTTCTATGCAAGCCTATTTGGCTTTGTCTTTCTCATCTAACAGCTTCAAAATCATTTGTTTCACATCATCAGGAATTGACGTACAGGCTGTGACATTCTCCTTTGTACCAGCAAGATGATGTTTCATTCTTGTAATCCCACCCCAACAAGAATGTGTACAATACTCGCACTTGACCATAAGCCTATGGGGTGGAACAGGATCACAATGTTTCCATGTGATATCAACTTCTCTCTTTTTCTTTGTCTGACCCATTATCCAATTAAAAAAGAATGAAGCACTCACGTCACGTGGGATGAGAAAAAAGAGAACAGTAATGGTCATTGGAAGGGACAAAAGTTAATGGGGCGTGGAACAGCAATGGTCAATGGTCAACAGTAATAGAAAAAAGAGAACAAATACTGAATGATAATAAAGAAGACAGATGGGGACCAACCTACCCCACGACAAAACCTAAATGATAAATAAAGAAGACAGTGCAAGCTTTATCGGTGGGAGTGGAACCAAAAAGGGGATCGAACACTCACGTGGGAACAAAGAAGACAGAAGAAGAAGGGGGGACCGATCGAGCACTCACGTTGGAGAAGAGAAGAATGGCAATGTAAAATAAAGTCAATCAGAGTGAGTATTGTGTGTTTTTCGGTGCTTACCCTCACCCCTTTTCTGAAATTTTAGGGCTTTTTTCAACCTAATCGTACTCGGGTTGCGCGACCCGACCCGGGTTTCTAAGTTCCAGTCGATGCGTGCAGAATCGTGCGATACAGGTCGGAATCGCAATTCAAGTGATACAGAAACGATACGAGCGATTCAACCGCGATTCAAGGCCAGTTTCGATTCACAGTAGTGATATGTATCAAAGAGTCTGAAATTCGTATCGAATCGCGATACGTATCGTACGATATTTACTACACTGATCCAATTTGCTTATGGTTTGTTCAGGCACATGCTTGTAACACAAGGAACCAAGGATTTTTAAGTTTGAGACATCAGGCTTTCTTCCTGTCCACATTTCTTCAGGAGTTGCATTTTCCAAGCCTTTGGTTGGACATCTGTTTAGCAGGTAAAATGCTGTAGTTACTACTTCCCCCCAAAGGCTTTTGGGCAGTTTCCTCCCTTTCAACATGCTTCTTGCCATGTTCAGTGTTGTTCTGTTTCTCCTTTCAGCAATGCCATTATGTTGAGGAGTGTAAGGTGCTGTAACTTCATGTATGATTCCTTTCTCATCACAATAGTTTTGGAAATCATGAGAAGTGTATTCTCCTCCTCCATCTGTCCTCAACACCTTGACTCTCCTATCACTTTGATTCTCAGCCATCAACACAAACTTCTTGAAAGTAGTTAGCACCTCACTTTTCTTCTTAATCAAGTAAATCCACATCATTCTTGAATATTCATCAATGAATGACACAAAGTAACCGTTACCTCCAATGGATAGAGTCTCAAAAGGACCACACACATCTGAGTAAACTACCTCCAATTTGTCTTTGGATCTGTGAAGAGCTTTATTCTTAAATGCATTTCTTGGCTGCTTGCTTGCACAACAATCTTCACATAATTGATCAAGTTGTGACATTTGTGGAAGTCCTTGAACTAACTCTTTCTTTTGCAAGAAGTCCAAGCTGCTGAAGTTGAGGTGTCCATATCGATAGTGCCATAGCCAATTCACATCTCCCATCACTGTACTGAGACAACTATGCTCCTAAACTTGGATTCCAATTTTGAAAGTCCTATTCTTTGTCAAAGGAGCTTTTAAAATCATTTTCTTTTGAGCATCAAACACCTTCATCTGGTTCTGTTCCAGGATCATTGAATACCCTTTCTCCACCAATTGCCCTAGACTCAACAGATTATTCTTCATGCAAGGTACATAAAGAACATCTGTGATCAAGGCTTTAACACCATATTTTCTTCTGATCTGCACCTTTCCAATCCCTTCAGCTTCAATGATTGAATTCTCAGCAAATTTCACTTTGCTTTTCACCTTTTCATTCAATTCAATGAACCATCCCCTCGTTCCAGACATGTGATTCGAGCAACCAGTATCAAGATACCATTGATCATCAGCATTGGAATATCATGTTGTTGTCACCATCAAGAGCACATTGTCATCAGAATCAGAATCCTCCTCTTTTGCTAATTGAGCTTCATTGTTCTTTCTTGGCACTTTCTTGCCTCTACATTCATTAGCAAAGTGGCCATACTTCTGACAATTGTAGCACCGGATGTCCTTTCTGTTAAAGTTCTTCTTGTCTCCTTTGTTCTTGTTCTTAAACTTCTTGTTCCTCTCCTCACCATTAGACTGACCAGAGTGATTCCTTGATTCGTCTGAGGAACTCCTTTGTGTGCTCCCCCTTCTCTTTTCCAATCTTGTTGTTGCCCCATGTTCTTTGTTTCTTTCCTCTGTGATGAGCCTGAAGTGCTTGCTCAGTCTCATTGCCTCCATCCCTCTCATTGAGCCTTTGCTCATGAGCTTCAAGGGAGTTCTGCAGCTCCTCCACTTTCAGGTTCTATAGATCCTTAGATTCCTCGATTTCCACCACAATGTGATCAAAACGAGGAGTTAAAGTTCTAAGGATCTTTTCAACTATCTATTGATCAGTAAAAGGTGCACCACAAGTCTTCATTGAATTCACCAATACTTGCAGCCTGTTGAGGTAATCAGCAACTGAATCTTGACCTTGCATTCCCATCAACTCATACTGCCTTCGCAATGATTGGCGTTTCACTTTCTTGGTCTTCTCAGGACCTCCATATGCTTTGAACAAGATATCTCAAGCCTCTTTAGCTGTTTTGGACTTGGAAATATTTTCAAAGTTAGACTGATCAACACACTAATGGAAAAGGCATTTTGCCTTATAATCCTTCTTCTTGGCAACATTATCATCCTTTTCTGTAACTCCTTCTTTCACAACTTCTAATATCTCCTGAAAACCAAGGATAGCTTCCATCCTTACCGCCCATTGATCATAATTCTTGCCATCAAGAATTGGCATAGATGGAACGAAACCTCCATTCCCATTTGGTGCAGCCATTTTCGAACACTTTCACAGGTCCCTAATCTTCTGCTACTGATGCCATTGTTAGAACATGCACATTCAGTTTCACACTGATCCACACTCTATGCACAGCACACACACTTTCACAGTAATGACACTCACACTCTCACTTAGAAGACGAGAAAGAATAAGGGAAGAAGATGAATATTACTATAATATACCCACTGATTTTATTCATCATCATTAGAGGTATTTATACAAGTCCCACATGGACTATATTACTCTTTTCACCCTTAACAAAATTTGACTAAGTCACTAACTAACACATTAACTAACTTTTAACTGAAAAACTGAATTACAACTAACAGCTACAACATCTATGTGTAGTTATGTCTTGCTTTAATTTGATATTAGGGATCAAAATTCAAAATATTAAATAAAAAAGGACACGGATCACAACTTGCTTTATACACCTGCAGTGGTTCATGAATGCCTCGAATGATATCAATTAGTGGAAACAAATAATTCAAATTGAAAAAATTGTCCCAGAGAAATAATGAATTCAATTTTGTCACATTAACAGTCATAGTGATGATCGTTGCGTCTCCACCGCCACCAACCTCTAGTGAAGACAATTCTCTGTTCATCATATCCATAGATAACATTTTCATGATTCATGCATACACCATCATTGTGAATGATTCAAGACTTTTAGAAAAATCATAGTAAACCAAAAAATTAGATCCAAAAAAAATTGAGAAAAAATTGATAAAAATCCAACAATCAGGCGTTTCACCAGAACTAACTCTATGATTCAAACACCTACTCAATTCAATCATCAGACAACAGAAAACATTGATAAAAACATGGATATATATTGATGGAGATAGTGAGTGAGTGAGAAAGCTAACCTAAACAATGCGATTTCTGAGCAAAGCAAGGTTCTTCTTCATTCAATATTCAGAGGGAGCAAAGATGGAGATTGGAGCGACTATGGAAGAGTGAGGGAGAAACAGAATGAGAATCTAGGGTTCAGAAAAGGGAAGATTTAGAGAGTGAGATTTTTAGAATGTTCAAAGTGCAGCTTCAGAAAGTTTGGAGCAAGTTCAGAGAGTAAAACTTTGGCACGAAAGAAGATCGAGTCTTGCTATTGATAAAAGTGGGATTAGTTGGTATAAGATAACTTATTAATGACTAATATTTATTAGTCACCAAAATTTAAGTTTAGAAACAGAATTAGTGGGAATTGCTATTATGAACAAAAATTGAAAATAAGAAGCTTTTAAAAAAGATAATATGAACATTTTTTTTAGATAGGCGGAGCTTATTTTTATTTTATCCCTATTCGAATCACACCCCACCCTCTTCACTTTTTAGTTTTTTTTAATGCAATTGTTTTCAATTTATCTTTCTTTCATGTTACCCCTCTACAAATCTGCAGGTGAATGTTGGGTTGGGTATTCGAAGAAGGTAGTTGGGATGAGGTCAAGGGGCTAATTCTACGTTGCACAAGGGTCATGGCTACCCCCACCGTGCATAAGGAGTTATAACCATTGGATTTCGTAGGACTACATATCTCAATCTTAACCATCCACACCCAATCATTTGCATCCACTTCTCTCCCTTCTTCCTTCCTCATCCTTCTCCACCCCATCCCCCTCCGACAACACCAGCACCTTGTCCAACATTTGGTACACGCAGCTCGATGGCTAGTGCACCAACGTCACCACCATCTTCCCCTTTTTGCCAGCACCCCCAACATCGTCACTAGCCAATGCATTGCCATCGAGTCCATCCCGGAGTTAGGATCGTCCAGGATCAGCAGACTCGGGTCCACCGTAATCTCGTGTGCGATGCTAACGCACTTCCTCTCCCCGGTAGAGAACCCTTGGATGATGTTCCCGATTATGGTTGCACTTGGCTAACCCTAGCTCCGCAGACTGCGATCGCCTTCTCCAACATCAAGAAGGCATCCTTCTCCATTTCATTCTCCTTCTCCTGTGCTGTCCCAGGAAATGGAAGGGAGGTGGTTGCTGGGGAGAGCACGTGAATGGGTCAATGAAATGGGTTGTGTCGCTTGAGCAAGGAGCTGCTCGCGAATTTCAGACCAGCACATAGCAATGCGGTGGAATGACGGCAAGAGGAGGCTTGACTGTTACTTGGAGAGGTGCGGTGAACCGGAGATGCGACGGCGGTGAGGTAGTTGGTACGGTTCCACGACGGAGCTAGATGCAGAATTTGGACAATGGATGGGCAGAGAAAGGGGAGGGGGAAAGATGGGAGAAAAGGGAAAAAATCAGGTGTAGGAAGTCTATTATTAGATTGTATAAGTCTTTGCGATCTAACGGCCAAGATTAAAAACAAAACTTGTGCATCATGGACCACCTACTTAACTTGTGCACCATAGAACTCACCGAGGTCATGGATAGAGTTTGAGCAAAAACAAAAAACTGGATACGGTGGACAATATGATGATGTGTTCTAACTTCTATGTCTTGTTGATTTGCAATCTTTTTAGTACTCTCTTTAAAAATATAAAAAAATAAACAAAGATGTGTCTGCGAATAAACGTTTTGGATCCTGGGGTGGGAGTTCTATTTTGCACATGTAATGCAGGGTTACTTTTATAATAAATAATAAATTTAAATTAATTTTTTTTTTTGAGAAAGTAGCTTTTATTAAATGAAAAAAAATTACCAAACAACTTTTATCTTAATTGAAGCTTTTAATCTAAGAAGCCAAACAACATTAGCTTTTACTTTAAAACTCTTGTTTTTAATTTCTCCTTTAAAGTAGCTTTTAAGCCCAAAAAAAGTCAGGTCAAACATACCCTTAATGTGTGACTTTTTTCTATAAGACATCTCATATTTTAATAATTTAAAAAAAAATCAGTTAATTGCCTAATTGTTTCTTAATTTATACATATATCCCAAATATTTTAAATATTTATATTTTTAAATATTTTATAATGCTGAGGACTAATTGTCGATTTTCAATGAAGACATAACTCCAATCGAGCTATTTACTACTAAAGTATTTCTTTAAGGTTAAACACATCAACGCCTTCCTTCCACAACATTCTCAAGTCTTCAATCAAGGGACTTAGATAAACATCTATCACTTTCGGGTTGTTTTGGACTCGGAATTATCATAGATAACATAATGTATTTGCAGTTCATGCACAACCAAGGAGGTTGGTTGCAAATTACCAGGAGAACAGGCCATGAATTATGAATACTACTTAAATTACCATATGGATTCATTCCATCCATAGCAAGTCCAAGCTTAAGGTTTCTAGGCTCATTGCCGAAATCCAGAAACAAACAATCAATTATCTTCCATTGCAAAGAATCTGTCAGATGGCGAAGCTGTCCATCACATTTTCTCTCATTTGCATGCCATCTAATGTTCTTTGCGTCATTTACATTAACGAACAATTGCTTGAACCTTGGAATTACTGGAAAATTTCATAACACCTTCATATGAGGACCCTTTGTGATCACATCACAACTAGAATCACCACCATTCACTTTGTAGTGTGATACCGCACACTTGGGGCACTCGTGCATCTCTTCAAACTCTTTCCTGTACAATATACAACCATTAGGGCATGCGTGTATTTTCTTATACTCCATACCCATCGGACACAATATCTTCTTTGCCTCATAGTTACGATTCAGCAAAGTGTTACTTTCTACAAGCATGTCTTTAACCAACTCAAGAAATTCGGTGAAGCTTTTATCACTCCAGTCATTTCTCACCTCCAGATTGACCAATCTTAACACTGTTGACAACTGTGTGAAATTAGTGCACCCCAGATACAAAAGCTCATCCGCATCACTGCTCAAAGTATCATACGCATGTGCTCGCTGAAAAGAATCTTGTCCAATATCATGGATCATGTTCTCTAGTTGATCGTCCATATCTACGTCAACTTGCTCTCTTTGGGACACACTTGGCATGTCTAACAATTCACTATGCCATGTCCATCTTGTATAACCGTTGGAAAACCCATCACAAATAAGATGCTCCTGTATCTTGTAACACCCTATTTTCTCGTTTGTTGTATGACGAAAGGATTAAGTATGTTTAAAGGCTTAATCATGTTCCTTAGGGGTTAGTTAGCTTGAGTTTCAAGTTTGAGGAGGATCGGAGTTGAGATGGGTCCATAATGCAAAGAAACGCAAACCGAGTGATTAATTAATCGACTAATTAAATAATTGAGAATGAGATTATTAAAATTAGGCCAGGTAAGAGTACAATAGGTTTTTAGGAGTAGCCTAAAATAATTACAGAAAAATATCCCAATAGTAAGTTATGCGGGAAATATGGAAGAAAACACTCGGGTGTGCTGATGGGGCAACACGCGGCAACAAGTGTCGCGACACCATGGTGCCACCTCACATTCCACTAACCTAAGCCTAAACACCCACACATGACACCTATCCTCCACACCACCACATAACCTAGCCTATCTAAGTGACTTCTAGCATAACCATGCATCAAACTAAAGCTTAATTTATCTAAAAATCTTGTCTAACTTAAATGTAATAAAATTAAAGGCATGTGCTTCTTCTTTCACGTGAAATGAAGAGCACTAGAGAAGCAAATATGTAGAAAAATGTACAAGGAAGCCATTTTCGTGGCTTAAAAGCTTGGTTTAAGGTGGCTTCAGTTGTCGAATTTTTGAACCGACTGCGTATTCATATTTGTGGTTTCGACATCTTCATAGTTGTGTCTTAGCATGTGAGTTTCGTCAAGGTAAGTCGGTGTCAACGTCGTCAACATTTATCCTTTTTAAGCTACTTAAATTCATTCTACTCCAGCCATTGATAACAACTCAAAAATCAAATTGATGTAAACACAGAAAAATACACTAATGCCAACCAAATGTCTCTGCCAGGGTTTCCTCCTCCGTGATCTTTTAGGGTTTTGCATGAGTTTCATGGTTGCTATCATCCCGATCTGTGAGACACCCTCTACCCCGCATAGGTATAAATCATAAAAGATAAGATAAGTTTAAAATAAAACATGCATCATTTATTGAAAATTTAAAACAAACAATGGATAGAGAACATCACATTGTATCAAACACGGAATTAAAGCATAACATAAAACAAAACCTAACCCCTGATGTCACATACAGAGCTGGTATAACCAAATCCGGAAACATCCTAGGATACAACTGAATGTCTCTGCTAGGGTTTCCTCCTCCGTGATCTTTTAGGGTTTTGCATGAGTTTCATGGTTGCTATCATCTCGATTTGTGTGACACCCTCTACCCCGCATACGTATAAATCATAAAAGATACGATAAGTTTAAAATAAAACATACATCATTTATTGAAAAATTAAAACCAACAACGGATACAGAACATCACATTGTATCAAACGCGGAATTAAATCATAACGTAAAACAAAACCTAACCTCTGATGTCACATACAGAGCTGGTATAACCAAATCCGGAAACATCCTCAAATATAACTGAAACAAAATAACTAAAAGCATAAGACTGGAAATCCTAACTACGAGTAGCGGCTCCTCAGAGTCCCTCTTCAATTGGCTGCTCGCCGTCCTCTGCATAAAGATACATGCCACAAGACAAGAAATATAGCAATAGGGTGTAAGAAACATGAATATGAATATAATGGCAAGGAAGTAGTTAGCAAGACGAGCATACATCAATCAAGCATGTTATAACAACAACAACATAACATAACAATCATCATCATACAACATGTATTCTATAAAATGCAATTCTGCTCCACTACTCCATTTTACACTTGGATCCATTATACCTCAGGAAGTCAACTTTGGAGTTACATAACCACATTGGCCAATATGCACCAACGCCAGGGCAGTTCACCTTACCATGGGTGGCCCCTAGGATAGCCGACGGACCTTACTCTCGGATGCGCCACCGTGGGGGCGCACGATTCACCTAACTCTCGGATGAATCACCACGGACGGCCATATCGCCATACTCTCGGCGACCTCCCCTATGTTAAACATCCCCCACTAACATCTCCAATCCGTGAAAGCATGCTTAACACAACACACAAATACAATCACCACATCCGCTTGGGCCATTAGGCTACCCAAGTTTTATCACCATCAACACCTTGACTACTAGGCTATCGAGGATTATCGCATCGTTTCGTATTCATTCATTAAACACTGTAGTCGTTCTGCACTAGAGATTACCACCTTGACCATCAAGCATTAAGGTCCCCTTGGCCACTAGGCTACTAAGGTTCATATCATCATTAATTAACACTCTAGTCATTAAGCACTAGAGATTACCACCTTGACCATCATGCATCAAGGCCCCCTTGGCCACTAGGCTACCAAGGTTCATCATCTTATCACTTGTCTATTGTCTACAAGTTCATCGAGTGTCTTATTAAGTCTTTTAAGGCATTTGGGGTGAAACCCCTGCTTTCTGCACTGTTCTATGTTCTGTTCTAGTTAGGTGAGCACGGGAGTGCTCACCCTAAGTATGGGCGTACTGGACCTTCAGGCAAGCACGACCGTCTTGCTTGTTAAGCACGGGCGTGCTCAAGTACGCGCCCTGTTCTGTAATTTAAATTGGAGCTCGGGCGTGCTCCCTGTTAAGCACGACCGTGCTCAATGGAGTGTGGCCGTACTGATCTGGGTAGAAGGGTCAGAACCCATTGCCCAAATCCTTGGGACGGTTCATAGATTCAAACCTATTGGCTTTTACCAATCCATTGATCATCAGTTTCAGTAATATTGATTAAATATCCATGAATTACATTAAAGGAATTAATCCTTTAATCTCAGCTAATTTAAATGTCCCTAATCACTCTTAAATCAGTCCCTAGGGTCATAACTAAATCGTTTGGTATAATCCTTACTCTTATTACTATTATTCATATTTATGAACAAAGGGGAACAACCTCCCTTAACAATTTTTAACAGTTTTAACACATTAACATTATAACATTCACGACATACATCCATCAACCAATAACATCATGATATCATCATTATGATAATACACTCATACATCATCAATTCAACATGTTATGGCAAACAACATGATCATCAATAACAATCATGCCATCATCATCATAAACAGTTTAACATCAAATAGAAATTGGGCATATAGGCATACAACATGTTATCAAACATAAAGGTTTATGGGAACCCTTCATCTTACACTACCCCAAGCCTACATACTCATACTATTCCTTCTCCCTATAACTGGTATGAAGAATTCCCGATAAACTGACGACGATCCTAAATTGGTTTCCTGGAACGGCTCGACGAACGTTCCCAAGCCTTGGCCAACACAGGGGGTAACCAATTAGTTCCCAATTCATGAAATAGAAAAGGAAACATAAGAAGGGAAGACCATTACCTTTGCTAATTGGCACTAACGCGTGATTGTACTCTCCCATCTACGAACGGAACACCAAACAATGATTGGGTTCAGAGGGGAAGAATGAGAAAGGCTGCCGTCACTCTTAGGGTTGCCTAAAGTGCCAATTTAGAGGGTTTAACTCATAACCCTTGCTGTTAGCAATCTATATATAGACTCGGCACCGAGCATGTGACACCCTCTACCCAGCATTTGATATAAGGCATTAAATATATAAAGATAAAGATATATCATCATGCATATTCATTTAATTCAAATAAAAGGTCCATGGGTAGAAAGGTCCCACATGAACATTAACAACAACGTGGAAATAAACCATGAGTTTTAGGGAAAATAAAAACATGAAAACATAAATCAATAACATATCACCCAACCCCGATGTCACATTCAAAGCTGGTATAAAAGGGTTCCGGAATAAATCCACGGAATACAAAACCACTAAATAACTAAAACTGATAAAACTAAGCATTCGACTAAGTCGTGGCTCCTCGGAGTCACTCCTCAATAGGCTGCTCACCGTCCTCTGCAAAGTGCCAATCAGGCCAAACAAACAAACAGAAAAGTGGAGTAAGAAAACATATAATCACAACGGCATGGAGATAGGAAGCAAGATGAACATACATCAAGGCACAACAACAACATAGGCATACATGTGCATAATAAGCATCATATCATTCATCATAAATCAACCAAGTATGCTTTGCGGTGCAATACGACACTACTCCGCTACTCCATTATACATGTGGATCCAACTAAATCAGGATGTTAACTTCGGAGTTACATATCCATATTGGCCATAAAAGCACCAACACCGGCAGTTCCCCAAACCATGGAGGAACCCCTTGGATAGCCGGCGTATCACAACTGGATACGCCACCTCGGGGGCACACATTTCACCAAACCATGGGTGAACAACCCGAGATTTGGGCCAGATCATCATAACTAGGACGACCTCCCCTATGTTGAACATCCCCCCTCAACATCAACTCCAATGCTCTATGCAAATGGCACAACAACAAACAAGGCAACCACCTCTTTTACTTGGGCCTAAAAGCATCCAAGACTTATCACCAACATCAACATCAACACCTTAGACCCAAACTGTGGGGTCAAGGCCCCTTGACCATAAAGCACCAAGGTCCAACTTAACAACACCCCGACCATGAAGCATCGAGGCCACTTTGGCCAAAAGGCACCAAAGCCCAACAACATGCGGTAACCCATTAGGTACCGACTTAACCAATTCATCTTTATAATCCTCTTAATTAATCTTTAACCAAGTTATGTAATTCGTATTATTTAGTTGGTATACTCTCATATCATTATTAGGGATAATTAGGGTCAAAACCCCTTACATTCCTTTAATTCAGATTCTGTCCAGGAGAGGAAGCACGGGTATGCTTGTCCCCTGCATGGCCTTGCTGCCTCATAAGTGAAGTACGGTCGTGCTTCCTATTATGCACGGTCGTGCTTCGATGCATGGAAGTGCTTATGCACTGTACGACCGTGCTTAGTGCGCAGCCTTCCAGAATTAAAACTTGGGAGCACGGCTGTGCTCCCTATTCAGCACGGCCATGCTCCCGGAGTCAACCATGCTGTTTTGGGTAGAACAGAGCCTAATCTTGGGTTAAAAACCCCCTAAACACTCTTAAATCAAGCCTAGGGTCTTAAACTAAACCAGTTAACCTGGAATCTCACATTTTCTAACAGTTCACATTTAATTAATGTCCTTAGATAATTATTCCCTAATTACCATGTTAATCAGGAGTCCTAAATTAACCAATTAGGGCCTTATTAACATGTTACCTTAACCAACATAAATTAACCCATACAGTCTCAATAACAGCAACTTCAACCAACAGATCATGACATGTTATCAACCAACTCAATCAACACAATAGGTAGAACATCATAACCATGAAATAAACATAACAAACTCATCATAGACATATTCAACATATTAATATAGCCAATAACATACAAATAACTTACCATACCATCAATAATAATAATAAGCATATTAGAGACATGGAATTTATCATATAACAACTCAATGGGGTCATGAGAACCCCTCATCTTATGCTACCCCTTGCCTAGAGATTATACTATCCTTCTCCCTAAACCTGGGATGAAGGTTTCCACTCGCTAAACACCAACGACAACCCGGTCATGTTCCTTTAAGCGGCTCAACAACCTCCAAGCCTTGGCCAAACCAAAAATGGTAACCAAGTAGTTCCCAAATCAAGAATAAGAAAAGGGAAACTAAAAAGGAACAAACTTTACCTTTACTAGGACGAACAACACCAACTAAATCTTTCCAAAGAGTCTCCAAACACCAACGAGGTAAGGGTTTAAGAGAAAATAGGGAAGAAATTCGTAGTAGGGTGGCTGCTAGGTTAGAAATAGGGTTCCAAAGTGAACCCTTGGTTTCTGTGCCAACTATATAAAGGCTGCACCTGAGCACGGTCGTGCTGGACTTAGCATCAGCGAGACATGGTTCACATAGTGAGCACGACCGTGCTCACTATTGAGCACAGGCATGCTCAACTTAAACTTGGTAATGCGCGCCTGACTTTAAGCAAGAGTGTGCTGGATAACGAGCACGGGCGTGTTCATGTACCAGAAAGGGACTTTTAAGCCAAACATCTCACTAAGCCCTTAGCCAACAATTCTAACTTAACACTTAAATCTTAAACAATCAAACAAGTATATATAAAAGCACTTAACGGAAAACGGGGTGTTACAATTCCTCCTCCTTATAAATTTTTTGTCCTCGAAATTTCTACGTACCTCAAGCGAAAAGGTGCGGGTACGCTTCCATCATCTTGTTTTCCAGCTCCCAAGTAACTCTTTTTTCAGTATCCCCACTCCAAACAACCTTGACTAAAGGGATCTCTTTGCCTCTTAGCTGCTTTACCCTCCTATCCTCGACTCGAAGGGGTAACATCTCAAAAGTCAAGTTCTCTTTTAACTGTATTGCGTCGGGTACTATCACGTGACTAGGGTCATGAACATACTTTCTAAGTTGAGACACATGGAAAACACTATGAAGATTGGACAAGAACGATGGTAAGGCTATGTGGTAGGCGACTTCCCCGACTCTTTTCAGGATTTGGTAAGGACCAATGAATCTAGGAGTAAGTTTCTTTGCTTTAATCACTCTACCAACCCCAATTGTCGGGGTAACTCTCAAGAACACATGATCACCTTCCTGGAATTCGAGTGCCTTCCTTCTTTTGTCATGGTAGCTCTTTTGCCTACTTTGTGCCACTTTCATCCTTTCCTGAATCATTCTTATCTTTTCAATGGTTTCGTGTACTATTTCAAGTCCTAGCACTAAATTATCACCAGGTTCATTCCAACACAAGGGTGTCCTCCATCTATTCCCATAAAGAGCCTCATAAGGTGCCATCCCAATACTGGAATGGAAACTATTGTTGTAGGTGAACTCTATCTGGGGCAAGAACTTGTCCCAACTACTCGGCTGCTCTATCACACAAGCTCTCAACAAGTCCTCAAAGGACTAGATGGTTCTCTCAGACTGCCCATCAGTTTGTGGGTGGTAAGCTGAACTAAGCCTAAGCTTTGTCCCTAAAGCATCCTGCAAACTATTCCAGAACCTAGAGGTAAATCTAGGGTCTCTATCTGAAACTATGCTAGAGGGTACACCATGAAGCCTAACTATCTCTCTGATGTAAATCTTAGCCAACTTCTCCAAAGGATATTCCATATTCATCGGGATGAAATGGGCAAACTTAGTCAGTCTATCCACAACAACCCATATAGCCTCAAAATCAGCTGGAGTCCAGACACAAAATCCATGGAGATGCCATCCCATTTCCATTCTGGGATACTCAACGGTTGTATCTTACCTGATGGCTTCTGGTCTATCTTGGCCTTCTGGCACACTAAGCAAGTGTAACAGCCTGATTTTTTAATTACGCTGTTTAACCAGTTAAAATATAATTAATTATATTTTAATGTGAGAGTTAGAAAGTGATTTTTAATAAAATAAAATCATATTCATAGTATCTCTTATGGTAGAAGGCTACGGTGAAATTTTGGGTTGAAAATTCAGACGGAGCCCGGTCTGCGCTTTTTTTAACTGACAGTATAATTTTATACTGACAGAAAACCCTAATTTGGCCCGAAAACTGAAATTTGTAGTTTTTTAATATTTTGTCCATGAGGAAGTCTACTTTCCAAATTTCTGATCAGAAATAAAATATTATGTTTATTCGAACGAATTTTGGTAAAAGTTCGGACGGAAAACAGTCGGTGTTTTCACTGACAGTAAGATTTTAATGATCAGAAAACATAATTTTGACTCGTGAACGAAATGGTTTATATTTAAATCATATTTTTAACAAATTTGGTTGTTTTTAAAATTTTCAACCGAAAACGAAATATTACGCTTTTACGCAGGCGAAAAACCCTAATCGGGAAACCGACGGAGTCGAAAACGGAACTGCATAGACCCGTCAAGAGACCGGGACAATGAGTCATACATGATGACTCATGGAGGATGAGTCACCAAGCATTTATGAGCATTAAATGCTAGTAATCATGACTTTTAGGTGAAAAGACCAAAATGCCCCCAAGCTTTCGCGGGTATTAACAAGACACATCTACGCACTCTTAACCACTCATTTTACGTGGTTGTAAACCTCCCACATCTCTCCAATTTCGTTTATCCACCTCCAATAAATCATACCTATTTTATTTTGCTTTTGTTTCATTATTTTCCTTTCAAAAACCGAAATATGGTAAATGACGGAGCTGCGTACGAAATTTCCGGGAACCGCTAACGGATAGGATCGGTGACTCATTCGTGAGTCACTATGTGTGGCCCAAAATCAGCCACACCTCCATCAAATGTGAGCCACATATTTATTAACCATAGTTAAGCAAAGTAACCCTAGTTAAGTTAATTATTAACTATGGATAAGCTTATATTAATTAAATAATCACAAAACCCATTAATCTAAAAGTTAAAACCAAACAAGGCCTAAGATTTCCCCTATAAAAGCCCTCCAAAACCGTGGCCTCCCCTCACTATTTCACTCATCTTCTTCATTTTTCTTCATTTCTTCACAAATCACCAAAACTCCATTTTCTTCTTCAGGAGCTCCAAGTGCTTCCATTGAAGAACTTGTCAAGATCATCATCTTTTCTCCATATTATTCATACACTTGAGGTAACATGATCATCTCATCTATTGTTTAAGCTTTTGTTCTTCATATGCCATAGTTTTCCATTTCTAGATCTAGAACTTGTAATAATTCTAGAAAATTGTAGAAAAATCATAAAAATGTGAAACCAATTTCTATGATCTAGTTATGATCCCTACTTTCTTTATCCAAGAGCATGTGATCAAAATCATTTTCCTTACCTATTTTATAATTGAGGCCGAAACCGAGTATAAAAGTGGTTTTCATGTTTTGTTGTTTTGTTTGAAAGTTAGTACTTGATTTAAGTTCTATAGTACTTGTATAGCTTAAATCCAAGAGCTTAGGTTCAGCAAAAATCCCTAGCCTAATTTTCTTTGTGAGGCCGAAATTCAATTAAATAGGGCTTGGAATATTTTATTCATGTTTTCAAGTCATAGCAATGTATCTAGGCTACCTAGGACCTAAGTAATTAGTATCCAAAAGCTTAGGTTGAGAAAAGAACTCTAACCCTCATTTGAATGAGTTGGCCAAACCTAGTACCATATGTCCATATTTATATTTGTTGATTCATTTGTTTTATTGTTGATTTGGTTGAAGGTGGTTTTGTTAACTCGTGACGGGATAACGTGGATAGTCGTTTTCGTGTTTCCGGTGATAACTCAGGTGGGGGAAAGAATCAACCTATCATCGGAATCGATAAGTAGTAGATTATATGATAATTGTGTAGGGCGACCTAAACCCTACTAGTAGTCGAGTAATCGACAAGACCAAAATCCCATTGGAAACCTTTTCTGTAAAACCAATGGTGATTCGGGGATTTTAGGTTTATCGACATTAAGTTGATTTTAAGTATTTGAGGATGTTTGATTTTATGTTATCAAATTTACTGTGATACGCTGGTTGAGGTATTCCATCTGCATGTGACGTATTGTTGCGGTGTTTGAATATTTATGATATTGAGGATGTTCAGTGTCTGTCACAGTCGTGATGGTTGTCATGGCCAGGCCGTGACAGGTTCTGTTTTGTAGAATTCTTCCATTTGTTGCCTGTCACGGCCGTGATGGCTATCACGGCCTGACCGTGACAGTGTCTGACTTTGTTATTTATTTGATTTGATTATTATCCGTTGGTTGTGATAAATTGGTTTATATGATATTGAGATATTTGAATATTTCCTGATATTGTGTGATGCATGATCTGCCTGGTTTTTAATACTATGCCTAGTTGATTTTAAGTAAGGATATATGTTGTTCGGGAGATGATTGTTTGGGTGAGAGAATGAATTGACTTAGAGGTGCCTAGCTTAATTAAGTTATCTAATGGATGAGATGTGACATAGAATGCGAGTTGAGATTATGATGGGAGCTTGAGGTACAAGGTTGTTATTGATTCGAGATAGTGAGATTCATATAGAGGCTTTGATGCAAATACATTTTCAGTCCATGACGCGTTGATCTGATTTATCCTATCAAAAGATAGAAGTGTACTATGTTGAGATTCTAACCTATCAAAAGATAGAAGAGTACTAAACTGAATCCTATCCTATCAAAAGATAGAGGAGTACTATACCGGATCCTATCTTGTCGAAAGATAGAAGGGCACTATGACGAGTCTTATCCTATCAAAAGATAGAAGTGTACTATGCTGAGTTCCTTGCATCAGACTGCCATGGACTACTAACGAATGTGAAAGGAATAGAGACAGTTATGATAGTATAAGTGTTTAGACTACATGAGTTGAGGGTAGAGGACAATATCATAATTTGAGGATGATTTATTAGTTATGTGTGTTGCTTGTCTCTGACATTTATTGTATGATATACTATGACTCTTTTCCACTTTTTGATGATAGAACTGTTTCTTATCCCCTATATCTTCCTGTATGTTGTATTTTATTTATTATGTGATCGTATGAGAAGACTCTGTGGAAGAGCTTGATATTGAGGAACTGGATGGGATTCCATATGAATCAGATGCGGGAGTACGAGCTGTGGACTCCAACGATGTAGTTTAGTGTCTAGGGCCAGTGAGTCTTATAAGACGTTTTATATTTCCGCAAATGTTAGTTTGTTTTAAGCTGCCCGTTAGGGATCCTACTGACGGGATACCCTAAACAGTGTTTTGATAACTCTGATGCAAGGCATATATGGTGTATGTATTATATATATAAAGTGTGATGCTTTAACTTTCAAATATTATATGTTTTATAAGTTAAGTTTTAATTTTACGTGTTTTGGAATACACGTTTAATGTTAAGAGCGCGATTAAATAATCAAATAATAAGGTTTTAATTTAATGGCACAAAGGGGCACAACGGGGTGTCTCAGCAAGCGTACACAAACTCGGCCACATCTTTTTTCATTCTAGGCCACCAAAACATGTGCTCAAGATCCTGATACATCTTGGTGGTACCTGGGTGCACACTCAAACCACTCCTATGTCCTTCCTCAAGGATCAACTTTCTAAGCTCGGGAACATCTGGCACACAAACTCTATCCTTGCATCTCAAGATCCCATCACTTGCATCTTGGAAACTAAGGTTTCTACCCTGAGCAAGCAACTCTCGCTGGTCTAAGAGAAACTTATCTAACTTCTGACCCTCTCTAACCGATCCATCAAATTGTTAGTAACCTTCAAGGTACCAAGCCTAATACTCTTAGGGGTATACTCACAAGCTAGACTGAGATCTCTAAACTCTTCAATCAGATCCATCTCCCTAACCATTAAAGCGGAGACGTGCAAGGTTTTCCTACTTAGGGCATCGGCCACTACATTGGCCTTTCCTGGGTGGTAGGTTAGATCAAGCTCATAATCCTTCAGAAACTCCATCCACCTACGTTGCCTCATATTCAACTCCTTTTGGTCAAACAAATATTATAAACTCTTATGATCACTAAAGATATCAAACCTCGCCCCATAAAGTTAATGCCTCCAAATATTCAAGGTAAACACCACAGCCCCTAACTCTAGGTCATGGGTAGGGTAGTTCTTCTCATGGGTTTTCAACTACCTAGAAGCATAAGCTACTACCTTAGCATTCTGCATCAACACGCCCCCTAAACCTTGTTTAGAAGCATCGCAGTACACTACGAAAGGTTTACTAGGATCTGGCAAAACTAACACTGATGCTGATGTTAGCCTTTCCTTGAGGGTTTGGAAACTTTCCTTACACTTAGAGTCCCACACAAACAACTGTCCCTTTTTTTGAAGACGGGTTAAGGGTAAGGCTAACTTAGAGAAACCCTCTATAAACCTCCTATAGTACCCTGCTAAACCCAAAAAACTCCTAATCTCAGTCACTGACTTTAGCACCTCCCACTGGAGCACCGTCTCAACCTTAGCCGGATCAACGGCTATCCCACCTTTTGATATCACGCGACCTAAGAAACTAACCTCTTCTAACCAAAACTCACACTTAGACATCTTGGCATACAACTGCCTCTCCTTAAGGGTCTGCAAGAAAACCCTCAAGTGCTCCTCGTGTTCTTCCTTACTCTTGGTGTACACTAAGATGTCATATATAAAGACCACCACAATCTCATCCAAGTAAGGGTGAAAGGTCTTGTTCATGTAGTCCATGAACACCGCATGAGCATTAGTCACACCGAAGGGCATAACCAAGTACTCGTAGTGACCATATCGCGTTCTGAACGCTGTCTTCAGGATGCCCTCAGACTTAACTCGAATTTGATGGTACCCTGCCCTCAAATCTATCTTAGAAAAGACGCAAGCGCCCATCAACTGATCCATGAGATCATTAATCCTAGGGAGGGGATACCGATTCTTAATGTCACCTTGTTGAGCTACTGGTAGTCGACACACAACGTCATACTACCATCCGTCTTCTTCACCAACAGCACTGGTGCTCCCTACGGAGACACACTAAGGCCTAATGAACTTCTTATTCATTAGGTCCTTCAATTGCTTCTTCAACTTAGCTAGCTCTAGAGGACACATTTTATAGGGTGCTATGGAGATTGGTCCGGTACCCAGTACTAAATCTATGGTGAACTCCACATTTCTCTCTGGGGGTAGTTCGTAAACATCCCCCGGGAACATTTCACGAAACTCCTGCATAACAGGCACACTTCCGACATCATAAGGGCTCTCAACTTCTGGGGAAGACAACATCGTGAACACTTGGACTTCGTCTTTCATCAAAGCTTTTACTTGGTTGGCAGAGAGAAAGGTCGGATTCTTAGACTCCTCAAGAGTTCCAAAAATCAATGTATTATCAAAACAGTTTAAAAGAATATGGTTGAGAGATAACCAGTCCATGCCAAGAATAACATCAAGGTCTTTCAAGGGTAAACATACAAGATCAATAGTAAAGGTTCTACCATCAATAACAATATGACAATTCTTGCATGCATGAGAAGTAAGAACAGGTTTATTGGTAGGTGTGGAAACAATCAGATCAAACTCAAGAAAGGTAACGGGCAAATTTAAACTCTTGACCCTATCATGTGATATAAATGAGTGTGTAGCACACGAGTCATACAAAACAGTCAAAGGAGTCCCATCAATTAAGCACATACCTTGGATCAAGTCGACGGACTCAGAGGCCTCAGCTCCACTAAGAGTGAAGACTCTCCCAGTGGTCTACAGTCGGTTGACCTGAGACTGCTGACTTTTGCTTGAACTTGGGGGTTCTGGCTTTGATCCTCCACAATCTCGACTGATGTGGTCAGACTTGCCACACTTGAAGCGGATGACGCTCGGTTCCTTACATTGGATGGTGAAGTGATCCGGTGCACCGCACTTACCTCACTTCTTGGGCCTAGAGGCATAAGAATTTCAGCCTCTGGACCTATCATATGAAAACTGTGGCTTCCCGCTACTCTGTTTGAAATCCCGGTCGACTGGAGCGTAGCGCTGCTTGCCCTTATCCTTGTCCTTCTACTCAGTCTTCTTACTGCCCTGGCTGTCTGAATTTCTGTAGCTGGCGACCTTGGACTTGTTGGCATCTTCAATGATCCTACACTTGTTCACAAAGGTCGTAAAGACTCTGATTTCCTGGTAACTAATCGCCTGCTTGATCTATGGGCGAAGGCCATCCTCAAACTTCACACACTTTGACCGGTCATCCACCATGACCTGATAAGGTGTGTAATACCTAGCCAACTCTTCGAACTTTGCCGCATACTTGACCACTGACAGATTCCCTTGCTTCGGTGCCAAGAATTCCATCTCTTTCTTGTCATGTACATCCGCAGGAAAGTACTTCTCCATGAACCTATCTCTGAACACAGCCCAGGTGACTGCTGTACCGTCAGCCACCAACCTCTGACGACAGTTCTCCCACCAGTGCTCAGCCTCCTCAGTGAGCATAAACATGGCGAAGATAACCCGCTGCTGATCATTGCAGTCCGTAGCTCTGAAGATTGTAACAGCTTGATTTTAATTATGCTGTTCAATCGGTTAAAATATAATTAAATTATATTTTAAATTTGAGAGTTAGAAAGTGTTTTTGATTAAAATAAAATCATATTCATAGTCTACTTTATGGTAGAGGGTTATGGTAAAATTTTCGGTTGAAAATTCAGACGAAAGCTGGTCTGCGTTTTCACTGCCGGTACAAGTTTACTGTGAAGAAAACCTAATTTTGACCCGTGAACGAGATAGTTAGTGTTATTATTATGTTTCCTTCAACTTTGGTTATTTTGAAAATTTTCGTTCAAAAATAAAATATAATATTTTATTCGGGCGAAAACGTCAGAAGAATTACGATCGAAAATGCAACCGGGTACGAAATGGAGCAGAATAGGAGACATAAAAGGATTGAGGTGAGATGAGGGGGTGAGATGACTCACTAGAGGTATGGCCTAAGCTACCTCCTAAAAGTGGTCATGATGAACTTTTTGAAATATATCATATTATATTCTAAAAACCTATTTTTCTCTTTCCTGTTCAACCAAACAAGGCACAAGGTCAAAACTTGCTCTCCAAGCTCATTCCTCTCTCTCCTCAATTTCGTCCCTCTCTCTCCCCTCTCTATATATACCCCTTTCATTTTCACTTCATCATCTTCCTCCTTCAACCTCCATTAAACCTTCATCTTCTTCTTTCTTCTAAAAGTTCAAGCTCTTAAAGCTTTAGTTTTTATTCATCTTTTCTACTTAAGTTCTTCATTAAAGTACTTACTTATACTAAGGGTAATGCTCTCATATGACTCTTTTTTCAAGTTTCATCTTTTATTTCTTAGTTTACTTTATGTGTTCTTTATATGCTTTAAACTTCTAAAATCTCTCTAAAATGGTAGAAAACTCCTTTTGAGTTGAAACCACTTTCTATAGTCTTGTATTAACTTATATTTTCACATACTAAGAGGTTGTGTAAAACAAAAATCTCAACCTATCTCTTCCAATGAATGCCGAATGCTTGCATTTGTGACCTAGGAAGTTTTTGTTTCAACTTTTGGAATATGATCATGTGATTGAGTTTCTAACTATCCATTTGATGCAAACCAAGGATGATGTCCAATTTGAGGCCAAATTAATATTTTTGATGAAAATTTTATTTTCATTGTGGTGAACCCGTATGCTTGAATTGGTCATATCTTGAGCTACGAATCTCCGATTGATACATTCTTTGGTGCGTTGGAAATCTTAGGGAATTATCTACAAATCATATCTCAGGCCTCTTGACCAAATTCGGCTTCTATCATGGTGAAAAACGGGCTGCAAGTTTAATACGAATTCTTGGACCTTAAATGAGTTATATGGGCTACACCAAGCTTGATGAATGAGCAAGGCCCATTATGAATGGTGGCTGGCACGTTTTTGGAACTTACAAAGGAGAGCAACCTTTGGCTTGCATGCCTAGGTAACTCCTTTAGAAGTTATGGAACCACTTTTATTATTTTCTTAAGTAGGATAGTTATATTCTTTTAATAACCACATAGTGGAGAGTTATGTCTAGTTATTAGGAGTTTATGTCATCTTATGATGACCTTTGGTTTTTACTTCCCTATGCTATATGTACACACCTATTACATGATGAATGATAACTTTGAGTTCATTTTGGATTGATTCCAATTGTGAGAGTGTTTTCTCTCTTGGGTTCTTCATTGAGCCAACCCTTGTTCTTATCAAGAATCCAAGATTCTTGTGGCGAACCTCACATTGGCTTATCAAATCCCCTTGGATTTGTGGCGCCTACCTCCCATTTCTCATCTTATCCAATTTTTTATTTCACCTTCTTCTACAATTTTGCTTGGTCACTCAAGGATAGATCCGAAAATATATATGTTCCTTGTTAGGATCCTATCATTTTTAGGATCATATCATTGAGTGACCAAGCAAAATTATAGAAGAAGGTGAAATACAAAATTGGATAAGATGAGAAATGGGAGGTAGGCGCCACAAATCCAAGGGGATTTGATAAGCCAATGTGAGGTTCGCCACAATGAAAATAAAATTTTCATCAAAAATATTAATTTGGCCTCAAATTGGACATCATCCTTGGTTTGCATCATTGCCAAATGTTATGATCCTAAAAAGGAGCATGTATATTTTCGGATCTATCCTTGAGTGACCAAGCAAAATTGTAGAAGAAGGTGAAATAAAAAATTGGATAAGATGAGAAATGGGAGGTAGGCGCCACAAATCCAAGGGGATTTGATAAGCCAATGTGAGGTTCGCCACAAGAATCTTGGATTCTTGATAAGAACAAGGGTTGGCTCAATGAAGAACCCAAGAGAGAAAACACTCTCACAATTGGAATCAATCCAAAATGAACTCAAAGTTATCATTCATCATGTAATAGGTGTGTACATATAGCATAGGGAAGTAAAAACCAAAGGTCATCATAAGATGACATAAACTCCTAATAACTAGACATAACTCTCCACTATGTGGTTATTAAAAGAATTTAACTATCCTACTTAAGAAAATAATAAAAGTGGTTCCATAACTTCTAAAGGAGTTACCTAGGCATGCAAGCCAAAGGTTGCTCTCCTTTGTAAGTTCCAAAAACGTGCCCGCCACCATTCATAATGGGCCTTGCTCATTCATCAAGCTTAGTGTAGCCCAATTAACATATAACTCATTTAAGGTCCAAGAATTCGTATTAAACTTACAGCCCATTTTTCACCATGATAGAAGCCGAATTTGGTCAAGAGGCCTGAGATATGATTTGTGGATAATTCCATAAGCTTTCCAACGCACCAAAGAATACATCAATCGGAGATTCGTAGCTCAAGATATGACCAAATCAAGCATACGGGTTCACCACAATGAAAATAAAATTTTCATCAAAAATATTAATTTGGCCTCAAATTGGACATCATCCTTGGTTTGCATCATTCCCTCCCTCTTGAAAAGAATTCGACCTCGAATTTATTGCCTTAAGGAGTCTTCTTTATCCTCCGGGTTCAAACACAACCATTTTGAATCCATGGGGCACCTCTCTTGGAATTGTTTCTTCAACTTCCTTCAAAATAGAGTCATCACCTCTAGGCAAAGAGTTTGCATTAGTAGTCAAACAAGCATCGTTACATAGAAAGATATATATAGGCTGCCTTGCCAGCATTGCTCCCTTCACCTTATTTTCTTTTATAGGAAGACTCTCAATTCTTCTTTCAACCTTTGCCTCAATTTTTGTCTTTTTATTTTCCCCTTCAAAAAATGCAGTCTCCACCTTTTTCTCAACATCTTTTTTATTCTGTTTGTTTTCCTCCATTCCCTTTTCTTCTACCTTTTTCTCATGGCTTTCTTTTTTTATTACCTCTCCTTCTTTGCTTTCCTCATTCACCGAACACTCTTCTTTTATTGTTTTCTCGATCATTCTTTTTTTCTCACTCTCTCCTTTCAAGTACATTTGATCTTCATACACTTGTTTTGGTGACAATGATCCAATAGTAATTTTACGATTATTAAATACAAATGAGTACCTATTGTTGTAGACATCATATCTCGCTTGTCGTTCAATCCTCCATGGACGCCCAAGTAACAAGTGCTTCGTTTCCATGGGCACCACATCACATAAAACATCATCTTCATATCTCCCAATCCGGAATGGCACTCGTACTTGTTTGTTCACCATCACGTCACCAAAATCACTAAACTCCGGGATGCTCCAAATGACATACGGTTGTGGATGCTCTAGAAGAGGAAGTCCCAACTTTTGCACCATGGTGGTACTAGCTAGGTTGATGTAACCCTTTCTATCAATGACCAAGCTACATATCTTGTCCTTCACATAGCATCTAGAATATAAAAGATCCTCCATTTTCTTGGCATCATTTTTCTTCATTAGTGACTCCATGAAGAACCCACTAAGAAAAATTCAAACTTCCGAAAAAAATTGAAAAAACAAAATCATAAGTCACTCTAGGAAGGATGGCTCTAGATACCAAATGATATGATCCCTAAGCTTTGATACCACTTGATGACAACCAAATGGTGAGGTTGCCTTTGATGATCTTTTTGGTTGAATTTTTAAGAAGAAATTCATGTAACACTTAGTAACCAAAATTAAAGTGAAGAAAGGAAACAAAATGGATGAAGACTAGAGATGGTGATGGCGCCACAAACTAGAGAGTTTGATAAGCCTATGATGTTCGCCACAAGAATCGTGGATTCTTGATAAGAACTAAGGTTGGCTCAACCAAGAACCAAAGAGAGACAATTCTCTCACAAATGGATTTAATCCAAATTCAACATCCAAGTTGTTTATTCATGTGTTTAGGCATGTTACATATAGGGGTGTGGCTGCCAACATTTGGCTTCACCCTTTGTCTTCCCAATGATTCCATAACCCCCACATAACTAGCCTATTCATGACTTACTAAACTCACACTTAACTCAACCACTTAATAGTGACTTATTACCTTCTCTCTATCATTATGTAGCAGCCACACTTATTTCTCAAATCAAAAGTGTAACTCCCACATAATTAACAAAACATAAAAAAGGCTAAAAACTTAAAGGAGTTACTATTGGTATGCAAACCAACAAGATTCCTCCTACTAAGCTCCCAAATTCGTGTACAACATGGACTTAAGTGGGCTTGACCCATTTGCAACACTTAGCCAATTTGGACACACACACATAACCCATTACACTTATTGATTTAAAATAAAACAACTAAGTGGACTCATAATTAGAGCGCGCCCCATTTGAAAATGATCATGGGTCTTCTAGTTGAATGAGATAGGTCATCAATTGGGGCTCCATTCCATTTGGTCTCATTCTTGGGCTTGCTTCTATCAAGATAGCCCCCATGTAATTAAGAGCTTGTTGGGCTTTCTTGTGTCTAAATTTTGTCATGGGCCCACCAAGTCCTTGATTTGATTCTTGATCCATGGTCTTCATTGGGCTCATATCATTCTTGTTGGAAATTGGACTTGCCCCCCCATGGCTCATATCACCATTGATCTTAAATCTATAAATCTTGGAAGTTTTGATAACGTGTTCCTATGATGGCTGAAAATATGAATAAGTAAGCCTAGGATACTATGTTTCAACTTTGCAACTATGATCATGGATTTAGAACTCTTAATACCTTGTAATTCTAAACCTAAGAGTTATTGTTAAACAAAGAATATTTTTCCTCATCATCCTATGATGGCCGAAACTTAGTGTTTAGGTACTAGGATGTTTGAGTTTTTATTTTTCCAAAATGATCATGGACTTAAGCTCCATAAGATATTTGGATGCTAAGTCTAAAAGATTGGAAAGTTTAAGGATTTCTAACTTGTTTATTCTATGTTATTAAAGCTAGGATGTATTACTTTCATTTTTCCAAGATGATCATGGACTTGAGCTCCATAAGATATTTGGATGCTAAGTCTAAGAGATTGGAAAGTTTAAGGATTTATAACTTGTTTATTCTATGTTATTAAAGCTAGGATGTATTACTTTCATTTTTCCAAGATGATCATGGACTTGAGCTCCGTAAGATATTTGGATGCTAAGTTTAAGAGATTGGAATGTTTAAATTTCCATTGTTTTCCAAAATGATCATGGACTTGAGCTCCATAAGATATTTGGATGCTAAGTCTAAGAGATTGGAAAGTTTAAAGATTTCTAACCTATAAATCCTATGAAGGCCGAACCTAGAAGGTTATAGACCTAGGATACTTTGTTCTTATTTTTCCAAAATGATCATGGTTTTGAGTTTCATAATACATATGAATGCTAAACCTAAGAGATTGGAAAGTTTAGTGAATGCTAGCCTATTTTACTAGCCTTGGCAGAATACCCTAAGTTTATAACTTAGTGGGATTTTAATTCAACTTTGCAAGTGATCACTGTTTATGAACTCCTAACACTTAAGTATCATAAATACATGAGTTGTATAATTTTCGGGAATCTCTTACCCTAAGAACTAGTCTTGACCGAGCCTATACCTTGTGGTTTAGTGTTCTTGTTTGATTTTAACTTGTGATTTTGTGTTCATAACCTTAGACTTCCATCGCGGAGGAAACGAGAACGTTCGTGGTATACCTCTTCGAGCATCTAATCTCCTTACCTTCACAGAAGGTGGAGTTAGTACTTTGTGGTGTGACAGCGAGGAGCTTCGAGTTCAGGAGTCCGGTGATAACCCAGGTGGGGGAAAGAACCAACCTACCATCGGAATGGATAAGTAGTAGATTATATAATAATTGTGTACGGCAACCTAAACCCTACTAGTAGTCGAGTAATCGACAAGACCAAAATCACATTGGAAACCTTTTCTGAAAAACCAATGGTGATTCGGGGATTGTAGGTTTATCGATATTAGGTTGATTTTATATTGTTGATGGTTGATTTGATTTTATTACCTTTATTGAATTGATTTTGTGCTATGTTGGTGATATTGGAATATTTTGATTGATATTGTGTTATGCATGATCTGCCTAGTTTTTGCTATTATGCTTATTCATTTTAAACAAAGATATATATGTTGTCTAAGAAATGATTGTTTTGGGTGTGAAGATAATAATGTTTTAGAAGTGCCTAACCTAGATGATGTATGTTAAAGAGGTGTTATGGCATAGAATATGTGTCAAGTTCTAATGGAAGGTTAAGGCACTAGGATGTTGTTAAAACGGGTTGGTGAGATTCAAGTATAGGTGTTGTTGTCCACAACCATGTATTGATAATATAATACACAAAGACAAAAGTGTATTGGTAATATAATACACAAGGCATCTGTGTATTGGTAATATAATACACCGTGTATTGGTAATATAATACACGTAAAACACTTCTGTGTATTGGTAATATAATACACCGTGTATTGGTAATATAATACACGTAAAATCAAGAGTTCTGGTGAGACCACTTCCACCTTAGGAAATAGGTGTGCCACTATGGTGTCTTTGGGTAGCATGAGATTGGGGGTAGAGGATGATACATTAACTTGAGGGTGATCTGTTAGTTATGTGCGTTGTTTGTCTGTGACAATTACTGTATGATTTACTATGACTCTTTTCCGCTTTTTGATGATAGAACTGTTTTCTTATCCCCTATGTTTTTGTATTCTTGTGGGTTACTTTATTTACATTAGGAGACCCGATGGAGGATTATGTTGTTGAGGAGATGGACGGAGCTCTGTATGAAACGGATGTTGCTGAGGAATTGGATGGAACTCCTTACGAACCAGACGCTGGAGGTCGAGCTGTGATCCATGGCGAGTAGAGTATAGATAGTATGGCCAGTGTGTCTAAGAAGGATTATTTTTATATGTTTCTGCTAAGTATGGCTTTTATTTTAAGTTTATGCCTGTGAGGGATCATACTGAGAGGATTCCCTCAACATTGTTTTGGTAATGTAATAAATAAACAGGTCGGTATTTATATATATTACAACCTTGGTGTGTTTAATTTACAGAAGTTATATGATTGTTTAAATAAAGTTTTAATTTTTACGTACTTTTCACGCTAAGCACGCGATTAAGGAATTAATTAACAAGGTTTTAAGCTAATAAAACACCGGGGCACAATGGGGTGTCTCAAAGATCTTCTCGATCTCCCTTGAGACACCCAGTTGTGCCCCGATGTTTTATTAGCTTAAAACCTTATTAATTAATTCCTTAATCGTGCGCTTAGAGTGAAAAGTGCGTAAAAATTAAAACTTTATTTAAACAATCATATAACTTCTACAAATTAAACACACCAAGGTTGTAATATATACATACACACTAGTTTATTTATTACATTACCAAAACACTGTTGAGGGTATCCTCTCAGTAGGATCCCTCACACGCATAAACTTAAAATAAAAGCCATACTTAGCGGAGACATATAAAAAATATACTCCTTCTTAGACACACAATCTATACCCTAATAGCCCTGGATCACAGCTCGACCTCCAGCGTCTGGTTTGTAAGGAGTTCCATTCAACTCCTCAGCAACCTCTGTTTCATACAGAGCTCCGTCCAACTCCTCAACAACATAATCCTCCATCGGGTCTTCTAATGTAAGTAAAGTAACCCACAAGAATACAGAAACATAGGGGATAAGAAGCAATTCTATCATCAAAAGAGGAAAAGAGTAATAGTAAATTATACAGTAATTGTCACAAACATAACATCATCCAAAACCTAACTAACAAAGCATCCTCAATTTAATGTATCATCCTCTACCCCAAACTCGTACAACTAGACTTTCATACTGACGTGGCCACCATGGATTTCTTTCACGCATTCCTCTCGGGAAATGGCAGTCAATTGTTCAAGTGATAGGTTCCAAATTCCCGGTGTACATTCTCTTCCATGGTGAGAACGCTCATGCAAAGCATGACACTATAGCTGCACGATGCTCCCGGTGCACACCCCGTCCTCTCCCGGGGGTGCTCAATGAAATTCAATGACACTATAGCTACACAACCTATTTCTAAGGTGGAACGGTCTAGAGAGAACTCTTGACCTCGTGTATTATATTACCAATACACGGTTGTGAACAACAACACCGACCTTGTGTATTATATTACCAATACACGTGAATCTCACCAACCCATTTTAACAACATCCTAGTGCCTTAACCTTCCACTAGAACTCAACATATATTCTAGGTCACCATACCGCATTAAAATACATCATCTAGGTTAGGCACCTCTAAGTCACCATTATTCTCACACCCAAAACAAACGACTATCTCTCGAACAACATATATATCTTTGCTTAAAATCCACTAAGCACAATATTTCAACCCGGCAGATCATGCATAACATAACATCAGAAAATATTCCAAAACCACAATATATCACATAAGCAATTCAATTATAATCATAAATTCAATCAACCTCAGATAAGATAAAATCATTCTAACGTCGATAAACCTACAATCCCCGAATCATCATTGGTTTAACATAAAAGGTTTCCAATGGGATTTTGGTCTTGTTGATTACTCGACTACTAGTAGGGTTTAGGTCGCCCTACACAATTATCATATAATCTACTACTTATCGATTCCGATGATAGGTTGATTTTTCCCCCCACCTGAGTTTGCACCGGAATTCCGACTTCGACAATCCTTGTTATCACACCACAATTTAACAGTTTCTCCTTCCACCAAACAATACCACTATAATTAATCAACAAAATCACTCTTAACCTAACTAGCTAGGTTTCGGCCTCCTAATTAAAAATAGGGTTAGGATTCTTTTCTCATTTCAAGCTTTTGGATTCTAGTTCCTATAGTCTTTAGATAGCTTAGATAAATTATCATAACTTGGAAATATTAACAAAATAATTTAATCTCCTTTTTAATTAGGTTTCGGCCTTACTTAGTAAAACAGGCTAGGAAGTTCATTTTGATTCAAGCTATTGGTTTTAGATTACATAGATAATTAAGAGTATTAACCAATCATTAGAATTCATTAAATTAACAAAATCTATAAACTCCTAAACCCTAGATTTTCGGCCAACACCATAAAATTAGGATAGAAATCTTTGTTGAAGTTAATCTCTTAGATTATAACCATATAGGTATTAGAGAGCGTGATACAAGTGATAGAATTGAGTAATGACACAAAAACTTCACACTCACTTTCTCACCTAGGTTCGGCCAAGAATGGTTAATAGGGAAGGAAAATGACTTTGATCACATGCTTTTTGATAATGAAAGTAGGGATCATATCTAGATCATAGAAATTGGTTTCACATTTTTATGATTTTTCTACAATTTTCTAGAATTATTACAAGTTCTAGATCTAGAAATGGAAAACTATGAAATATGAAGAACAAAAGCTTAAACAAGAGATGAGATGATCATGTTACCTCAAGTTAGGAAAGAAGAAGCAGAATAGATGATGATCTTGGCAAGCTTTGTAATGGAATCACTTGGAGCCCTTGAAGAATGAAAATGGAGTTTAAGTGTTTTTGGTGAAGAAATGAAGAAGATGAAGATGAGTGAAATGGGGAGAGAGGTCACGGTTTGGGGGGTATATATAGGAGTAATCTTATGCCTTGTTTGGTTTCTTAAGCTTAGATTAATAGCTTATAGGAATATTTAATTAATATAAGCTTAACCATGGTTAATAATAATTAACTTAACTAAGGTTACCTTGCTAAATAAGGTTAATTAATATGTGGCTCACATTTAGTGGAGGGTGTGGCTGATTTTGGACCACATAAACTAACCATGGTTCCTTGACCATGGTTAAAATCTAACTTAACCATGGTTAGGTTAAGCTAAAAGGGTATTTTGGTCATTTCACCTAAATTTACATTTAATGCTTCATAAATGCTTGGTGACACATGGTGGTGACTCACCCCATGACTCAGCTTCTTCAGTGTCCGGTTTTGTCTCTGCACCTCCCTTCTCGACTCCGTCCGTTTCCCGATTAGGGTTTTACGCCCGTATAAAAGCGTAATATTTCGTTTTCGATTGAAAGTTTTCAAACTAACCAAACTCGTTGGAAATATGATTTAAATATAAACCATTTCGTTCACGAGTCAAAGTTAGGCTTTCTGATCCTTAAAATCTTACTGTCAGTGAAAATACCGACTGTTTTCCGTTCGAACTTTCACCAAAATTCGCCCGAAAATACACATAATATTTTATTTCTGATCATAAATTTGGAAAGTAGAATTCCTCAAGGATAAAATATGAAAAATCTACAAATTTCAGTTTTCGGGCCAAATTAGGGTTTTCTGTCAGTATAAAAATCATACTGTCAGTTAAAAACGCAGACCGGTTTCCGTCTGAGTTTTAAACCCAAATTTTAACCAGAGCTTCCTACCGTAGAGTAAGTTCTAGATATGATTTTGTTTTCTCCAAAATCATTTCCTAAGTCTCAAATAAAAATATAAATAAATATATTTTTACTGTTAAAACAGCATAATTAAAAACATCCTGTTACATCCCTCATCCATAGCAGGACTCCCTCGGGGTCATAAGCTCCTCTGAAGGACGGTGGGTTGTTCCGCTGGAACCTATCGAGACCCTGAAACTCTGCCTGTCCCACATGATTGTTGTTTTGAACCTGGCCAATGGCATTGGCGAGTAGTGCCAAAGCATCGGCGATAGCTTGACCATTCCTACCTCTTCCTGCCATTGGTACCTGCATTTACCCGAGACAATAGTTAAATACAAGAAACCAAGCGGGAAAGAATAACATATCTTAATACTAAAGAATCATTATCTATAAGAGTATAAACAATTCAAACAAGACCACACAACAAAATCATAACAGACTCATACCATGTTCGAACAAGGTCGAACTACTCTGATACCACTAAATGCGACACCCTCTACCCCGCATATGATATAAGGCATTAAATATATAAAGATAAAGATATATCATCATGCATATTCATTTAATTCAAATAGAAAGGTCCCACATGAACATTAACAACAACGCGAAAATAAACCATGAGTTTTAGGGAAAATAAAAACAAGAAAACATAAAGCAACAACATATCACCCAACCCCGATGTCACATTCAGAGCTGGTATAAAAGGGTTCCGGAATAAATCCATGGAATACAAAAACCACAAAGTAACTAAAACTGATAAAACTAAGCATCCAACTAAGTCGTGGCTCCTCGAAGTCACTCCTCAACGGGCTACTCACCGTCCTCTGTAAAGTGCCAATCAGGCCAAACAAACAAACATAAAAGGGGAGTAAGAAAACATATAATCACAACGACATGGAGATAGGAAGCAAGATGAACATACATCAAGGCACAACAACAACATAGGCATACATGTACATAATAAGCATCATATCATTCATCATAAATCAACCAAGTATGCTGTGCGGTGCAATGCAACACTACTCCGCTACTCCATTATGCATGTGGATCCAACTAACTCAGGATGTCAACTTAGGAGTTACATATTCGTATTGGCCATAAAAGCACCAACACCGACAGTTCCCCAAACCATGGAGGAACCCCTTTGATAGCCGGCGTATCATAACTGGATACACCACCTCGAGGGCGCTCGGGTCACCAAACCATGGGTGAACCACCAGAGACTTAGGCCAGATCATAATAACTAGGACGACCTCCCCTATGTTGAACATCCCCCTCAACATCAACTCCAATGCTCTATGCAAATGACACAACCACAAACAAGACAACCACCTCCTTTGCTTGGGCCTAAAAGCACCCAAGACTTATCACCAACATCAACATCAACACCTTAGACCCAAACCGTGGGGTCAAGGCCACTTTGGCCAAAAGGCACCAAAGCCCAACAACATGCGGTAACCCATTAGGTACCGACTTAACCAATTCATCTTTATAATCCTCTTAATTAATCTTTAACCAAGTTATATAATTCCCATTATTCAGTTGGTATACTCTCATATCATTATTGGGGATAATTGGGGTCAAAACCCCTTACATTCCTTTAATTCAGATTCCGTCCGAGAGGCAAGACGACGGGTGTGCTTGTCCCCGCACTACGCCGTCTTTGCCTCATAAGTGATGCACAGTCGTGCTTTCTATTATGCACGATCATGCTTCGATGCACGGTAGTGCTTATGCACTGTAAAACCGTGCTTAGTGTGCAGCCTTCCAGAACCGTGCTCCCTATTCAGCACGGTCATGCTCTTGGAGCCAACCATGCTGTTCTGAGCAGAACAAAGCCTAATCTTGGGTTAAAAACCCCCCTAAACACTCTTAAATCAAGCCTAAGGTCTTAAACTAAACCAGTTAACCTGGAATCTCACATTTGCTAATAGTTCACAATTAATTAATGTCCTTAGATAATTATTCCCTAATTACTATGTTAATCAGGAGTCCTAAATTAACCAATTAGGGCCTTATTAACATGTTACCTTAACCAACATAAATCAACCCAAACAGTCTCAATAACAGCAACTTCAACCAACAGATTATGGCATGTTATCAACGAACTCAATCAACACAATAGGTAGAACATCATAACCATGAAATAAACATAACAAACTCATCATAGACATATTCAACATATTAATATAGCAAATAACATACAAATAAATTACCACAGCATCAATAATAATAATAAGCATATTAGAGATATGACATTTATCATATAACAACTCAATGGGGTCATGGGAACCCCTCATCTTATGCTACCCCTTGCTTAGAGATTATACTATCCTTCTCCCCAAACCTGGGATGAAGGTTTCCACTCGCTAAACACCAATGGCAACCGGGTCACATTCCTTTAAGCGACTCAACAACCTCCAAGCCTTGGCCAAACCAAAAATGGTAACCAATTAGTTCCCAAATGAAGAACAAGAAAATGGAAACTAAAAAGGAACAAACTTTACCTTTACTAGGATGAACAACACCAACTAAATCTTTCCAAAGAGTCTCCAAACACCAACAAGGTAAGGGTTTAAGATAAAATAGGTAAGAAATTTGTAGTAGGGTGGCTTCTATGTTAGAAATAGTGTTCCAAAGTGAACCCTCGGTTTCTGTGCCAACTATATAAAGGCTGCACCTGAGCACGGTCGTGCTCCTCAGTAAGCACGGTCGTGTTGGACTTAGCGTCAGCGAGACGCGGTTCGCACAGTGAGCATGGCCATGCTCACTATTGAGCACAGGCATGCTCAACTTAAACTTGGCAACTCGTGCCTGACTTTAAGCACGAGTGTGCTGGCTAATGAGCACAGGCATGTTCATGTACCAAAAAGGGACATTTAAGCCAAAAATCCCACTAAGCCCTTAGCCAACAATTCTAACTTAACACTTAAAGCTTAAACAATCAAACAAGTATATATAAAAGCACTTAACGGAAAACGGGGTGCTATAGGGCACGATCGTGCTCCTTGTTTAGCACGGTCGTGCTTAACTTAGCGTCAGCGAGATGCGTTTTTCCCTGAGCACGGTCGTGCTCCCTATTGAGCACGGTCGTGCTTGTGGCTCAGGCCACAAGGTATGTGCATGAAGCACGGGCGTGCTGATACATGAGCACGGGCGTGCTCATACATCAGGAAGGGATTTTTTAGCTTAAAAATCCCACTTAGCCCATTCTAAACGTCCTAAGCAAACAAGCATACATAACAAGCGCTTAAACAAAAAACGAGGTGTTACAATTCCACCCTCATTATAAAATTTCGTCCTCAAAATTCTACTCATCTCGAATGAAGAGATGCGGGTATGCCTCCATCATCTTGCTCTCAAACTCCCAGGTAGTACTCTCCTCAGTTGCCTCGCTCCAAACAACTTTAACCAAAGGAATCTCTTTGCCTCTCAGTTGCTTCACCCTCCGATCTTTAACTCGAAGGGGTTGTACCTCGAACATCAGGTTTTCTTTTAACTGAATCGTGTCGGGTACTATCACATGGTTCAGATCATGAATATATTTTCTAAGTTGTGACACATTAAACACATTATGTAGTTTGGAAGGGATTGGTGGCAAGGCTATTTGTAAGCGACTTCACCGACTCTTTTAAGAATTTGGTAAGATCCAATGAATTTGGGAGTAAGTTTCTTCGCTTTCATCACTCTACCAACCCCAGTTGTTGGAGTAACTCTCAAGAATACATGATTGCCTTCCTGGAATTCGAGCGCCTTCCTCCTTTTGTCATGGTAGCTTTTCTACCTACTCTGCCACTTTCATCTTTTCCCGAATCATCCTCACCTTTTTGTGGTTTCTTACACTACTTCTGGTCCTCACACCACACTATCACCAGGTTCATTCCAACACAAGGGTGTTCTACATCTCCACCCATAAAGAGGTTCATAAGGTCCCATCTCAATGCTGGAATGGAAGCTATTGTTGTAGGTGAACTCTATCAGGGGCAAAAACTTATCCCAACTAATCGACTGTTCTAGCACACATGCTCTCATCTAAGGACTGGATGGTTCACTCAGACTAACCATCCGTCTCGCAGTGATAAGTTGAACTTAATCTAAGCTTGGTTCCTAAAGCCTCTTGCAAACTATTCCAGAACCTAGATGTAAACCTCGGGTCTCTATCTAACACCATGCTTGAAGGTACACCATGTAACCTAACTATCTCTTTGATGTACAACGTGGCCAACTTTTACAAAGGGTATTCCATGTTCATAGGGATGAAGTGGGCAGACTTAGTCAATCTATCCACAACAACATAGATCACTTCAAAACCAGCTGCAGTCCTTGGGAGCCCAGATACAAAATCCATGGAGATACTATCCCATTGCCATTTTCGGATGCTTAAAGGTTGCAACTTTCCTGATGGATTTTGTTGTTCTATCTTGGCCTTTTGGCACACTAAACAATCATACACAAATTCGACTACATCCTTTTTCATCCTAGGCCACCAAAACATTCACTTAAGGTCCTAATACATCTTAGTGGCACCTTAGTGCACACTCAGCCCACTCCTATGTCCTTCTTCAAGGATCAACTTCCTAAGCTCCGAGGTATCTGGTATACACCACTAGTGCAAAATATGCTTTCCACATCAGGGTTTAACATCGGTTCAATTTTAACTGATGTAAAAAACGAGGCGGTGACATTTTTGAAATTAATGACAACACTTTTAACATCGGTTCTCATTTTAACAGATGTAGAAAAATTTTAACATAGGTTATTTTCAAAACCGATGTCTAAAATTAAAACAAAAAATAAATTATAAATCTATTCTCAGTTTCAACATCGTTTTAATTTCTAACCGATGTCAAACGTCTTGTAACAACATCGGTTTAGTTTCTTTTGGTGTAGTTTTTCTCTTTCTTTTTTTTTATTGAATCTGATCGTGTTACTGCCAACTCAGTTGGGAGCAACCTAAGAGATCATAAGAGTATGAGTTAGAGTATGAGTTTAGGGTAGTTTAGAGATGTAGTTGTGTAACTTGAAGCTTGTATCTAGAAATGACATTGTAAGTTGAAGTTTGTATTTGACAATGAATTAATGTTATGGGGAACATGTTTAGGTTCGTATCCTTTGTTCATTTTAATGTTTATTTTGTTGAATGTGACCAAACTGATATAAAAAAAATCATTTTGTTTAAAAAAAGACTTTTTACATCGGTTATTTTCAAAAACCGATGTCTAAAGTGTACTTTTAGACATCGGTTATAGCTTAGAACCGATGTCTAATGTGATGTTTTTTATAAATATGTTGAATATCACTTGAGACATCGGTTCTCGCTAATAACCGATATCTAATGTGCACTTTAGACATCAGTTACTATTGAGAACCGATGTCTAAAGTCATGTTCAACAGATTTATAAAATGTTGAAAGAGAACTTGAGACATCGGTTCGTGCTTATAACCGATGTTTAAAGTGCACTTTAGACATCAGTTGAAAACTGATGTCTAAAACACCCACATACAACATCGCCTACCTAGACATCGATTCAAAAACTGATGGTAAAAGTCAAATTTAACCGATGTTAAAAGTGTTTTATGCACTAGTGTAGACTATCTTTGAACCTCAAAACTCCATCATTTCCTTCCATAAAGCTAGGATCTCTACCCTGGTCAAGCAACTCTCTTTTGGCTTTCTCTAACCTGATCCATCAAACTGTTGGTAACCTTCAAGGTTCCAAGCCTAATACTCTTAGGGGTAACCTCCTAAGCTAAACTCAGATCTCTAAACTCCTCGATCAGATCCATCTCCCTAACCATCAAAGCAGAGACATGCAAGGTTTTTCTACTCAAGGAATCGGCCACTACATTGGCTTTTCCTGGGTGGTAGGTTTGATCAAACTCGTAATCCTTAAGAAACTCCATCCACTTACGTTGCCTCATGTTGAGCTCTTTATGATCAAACAAATATTTCAAACTCTTATGATCACTAAAAACCTCAAACTTAGCTCCATAAAGGTAATGCCTCCAAATCTTTAAGGCAAACACCACAACTCCTAACTCTAGGTCGTGGGTAGGGTAGTTCTTCTCGTGGGTTTTCAATCGCCTAGAAGCATAAGCCACTACTTTACCATCCTGCATCAACACTCCACCTAAACCTTGCTTCGATGCATCACAGTACACTACGAAAGGTCTACTTGGATTGGGTAAAACCAGAACTGGTGTTGATGTCAACCTATCCTTCAAGGTTTGGAAACTCTCCTCGCACATAGATTCCCACACAAATAACTGCCCCTTCTTGGTGAGACGGGTCAAGGGTAAAGCTAACTTAGAGAAGCCTTCTATAAACCTTCTATAGTACCCTGCGAAACCCAAGAAACTTCTAACCTCGGTCACTGACTTTGGCGCTTCCCACTGGAGCACCATCTCTACCTTAGTCGGATCCACGGCTATCCCACCTTTAGAGATCACGTTACCTAAGAAACTCACCTCCTCTAACCAAAACTTGCACTTAGACAACTTAGCATACAACTGCTTCTCCTTAAGGGTCTGCAAGACAAACCTCAAGCGTTCCTCATGTTCCTCCTTGGTCTTGGAGTACACTAAGATGTCATCTATGAAAACCACCACAAACTTATCTAAGTGTGGGTGAAAGGTCTTGTTCATATAATCTATGAACACAACAGAGCATTAGTCACACCAAAGGGCATAACTAAATACTCATAGCGACCATAACGCGTCCTAAACGCTGTCTTCGGGATGTCCTCAGACTTAACCCGAATATGATGGTATCCTAACCTCAAATCTATCTTTCAGTAGGCACAAGCTCCAATCAGCTAGTCCATAAGATCATCAATCCTAAGGAGGGGATACCTATTCTTAACGGTCACTTTGTTGAGCTATCGATAGTCGACACACAACCTCATGCTACCATCTTTCTTCTTCACCAACAATATTGGCACTCCCCACGAGGATATGCTAGGCCTGAGAAACTTCTTCTGCATCAGATCCTCTATTTGTTTCTTCAATTCAGCTAGCTCTAGAGGAGACATTCTATAGGGTGCTATGGATATAGGCCCAGTTCCAGGCACTAAATCTCTGGTGAACTCCACATCCCGTTCTGGGGGTAGTTCGTAAACATCCCCCGAGAACACTTCAGGAAATTCTCACATAACAGGTACGCTTTCCACATTAGGAGGGCTCTCTACTTCCAGGAAAGATAGCATCATGTACACTTAGGCTTCTTCTTTCGTCGAAGCCTTAACTTGGTTGGCAGAGAGAAATCTAGGATCCTTAAACTCCACAGGAGTTCCAAAACTATGGTTTTATCAAAACAATTTAAAAGGACGTGGTTGGAAGATAATCATTCCATACTAAGAATAACATCAAGGTCCTTTAGGGGTAAGCATACAAGATCAGCAATGAAATCTCTACCAACTATTGTAATAAGAACATTCTTGCATGCATGAGGAGTAAGAACAGGTTTATTCGTGGGTGTGGCAACAATCCAATCAAACTCAAGAATGTCACAGGAAATTTAAGACGCTTAACACTCATGTGATACGAACGAGTGAGTTGCACTAGAATCAAACAATACAACTGATTGAATTCTAATAACGAGGCACAAACCTTGGATCAAATCTTCGGATTCGGAGGCCTCGGCTCCACTGAGAGTAGAGACTCTCCCTATGGTCTTCAGTTCGTTGGCTTAAGGCTTCTGACCTTTGCTCGTACTCTGTGGTTCTAACTTTCCTCCTTCACAGTTCCAGCTGATGTGGCCATGCTTGCCACACTTGAAGCAGTTGATGTCCGTCTCCTTGAACTGAGTAGTAAAGTATTTTGTCCACACTTGTCGCACCGAAGAGGTTTAGAATTGGAAGAATCCCATGTCTTGGACCTGTCTGAAGAAAACTGAGACTTCTTGCCATCCCGCTTGAAGTCCTTGCCAGCTGGAGCGAGACGCGGTTTCCACTTGTTCCCTTGATCGCTCTTCTCGTTGTTCTGACTATCTGACCCCTTGGAGGCTGACCCTCCAGACTTGTAGGCATCTTCAAAGATCCTACACTCCATCTCTTTCCCGTCGCGGATGTCGGCTGGAAAGTACTTCTCTAGAAATCTGCCCTTGAAGACATTCCAAGTAACCACAGCACCCTCAGCCTGCATGCGCTGAGGACAGTTCTCCCACCAGTGCTCAGCCTCCCCCGTCAGCATGAAAGTCCCAAATATGACCTTCTGCTGGTCGTTGCATCCCATAGCTCAGAAGATCTTCTCAATCTCCCTTATCCACAACAGGGCACCCTCAGGATTATAAGCTCCCTTGAAGGACGGCGGATTGTTCCGCTGGAACTTGTCGAGACCCTGAAACTCGGTCGGTCCCCCGTTATTGTTGGCGTTTGGGTTCTGGCCTATCGCGTTGGCAAGGAGTGCCAAAGCATCTGCGATAGCCTGGTCATTTATGCCTCCTCTTCCTGCCATAAGTTCCTGTAAATGCCAAGACAACTTATTAAATACAGAGAACTTAAAGCAGGAAGAGCTAACGGTTCTAACACTAAGCATCATTATCTATAATAAATATAGATAATACAAACAAGAGCACAAAACAGACTCACAACAGACTCATACCACGGCCTGATAGGATAGACCTGCTTTAATACCACTAAATGTGACACCCTCTACCCCGCATACGTATAAATCATAAAAGATAAGATAAGTTTAAAATAAAACATACATCATTTATTGAAAATTAAAACCAACAATGGATAAAGAACATCACGTTGTATCAAACGCTGAATTAAAGCATAACGTAAAACAAAACCCAACCACTGATGTCACATACAGAGCTAGTATAACCAAATCCGGAAACTTCCTCGGATACAACTGAAACAAACTAACTAAAAGCATAAGACTGGAAATCCTAACTACAAGTCGCGGCTCCACAGAGTCACTCCTCAATTGGCTGCTTGCCGTCCTCTACATAAAGATACATGCCACAAGACAAGAAACATAGCAATAGGGAGAAAGAAACATGAATATGAATATAATGGCAAGGAAGCAGTTAGCAAGACGAGCATACATCAATCAAACATGTTATAACAACAGCAATATAACATAACAATCATCATCATACAACGTGTATACTATGCAATTCAATTCTGCTCCACTACTCCATTATGCACTGATGCGCCACCTCGGGGGCGCACGATTCACCTAACTCTTGGATAAATCACCGCGAATGGCCAGATCGCCATACTCTCGGGTGACCTCCCCTATGTTGAACATCCCCCACTAACATCTCCGATGCTTGAATGCATGCTCAACACAACACACAAATACAATCACCACCTCTGCTTGGGCCACTAGGCTACCTAAGTTTTATCACCATCAACACCTCGACCACTAGGCTATCGAGGATTATCGCATCATTTTGTATTCATTCATTAAACACTCTAGTCGTACTGCACTAGAGATTACCACCTTGACCATCAAGCATCAAGGCCCCCTTGGCCACTAGGATACCAAGGTTCATATCATCATTAATTAACACTCTAGTCATTAAGCACTAGAGATTACCACCTTGACCATCATGAATCAAGGCACCCTTTGTCACTAGGCTACCAAGGTTCATCATCTTATCACTTGTCTTTTGTCTTCAAGTTCGTTGAGTGTCTTATTAAGTCTTTTAAGGCATTTGGGGTGAAACTCCTGCTTTCTGCATTGTTCTGCGTTCTGTTCTGGTCAGGCGAGAACGGGGGTGCTGGACCTTCAGGCAAGCACGATCGTCTGCCTATTAAGCACACGGGCGTGCTCAAGTGCGCGCCCTATTCCTGGAATTTGAATTGTAGCATGGGCGTGCTCCCTGTTGCACCAGCCGTGCTCACGCCCGTGCTCAATGGAGTGTGGCCATATTGATATGGGCAGAAGGGTCAGAACCCATTATCCAAATCCTTGGGATGGTTCATAGATTCAAACCTAATGGCTTTTACTAATCCATTGATCATCGGTTTCAGTAATATAGATTAAATATCCATGACTTACATTAAGGGAAATAATCATTTAATCTCAGCTAATTTAAATGTCCCTAATAACTCTTAAATCAGTCCCTAGGGTCATAATTAAACTGTTTGGTATAATCCTTACTCTCATTACTATTATTCAGATTTATGAACAAAGGGGAACAAGCTCCTTTAACATTGTTTAACAATTTTAACGCATTAACATTATAACGTTCACGACATACATCCATCAACCAATAACATCATGATATCATCATTATGCTAATACACTCATACATCATCAAGTCAACATGTCATGGCAAACAACATTATCATCAATAACAATCATGCCAACATCATCATAAACAGTTTTAACATCAAATAGGAATTAGGCATATAGGCATACAAAATCGACGGCGATCCTAAACTAGTTCCCTCGAGCGGCTCGGATCGAACGTCCCCAAGTCTTGGCCAACACAAAGGGTTAACCAATTACCTTTGATAATTGGCAGCGACGCATGATTGTATCTCCCGACTCACGAGCAGAACACCAAACAATCATTGGGTTCAAGGGGAAGAATGAGAGATACTATCATCATGATATCATCATTATGCTAATACACTCAAAACTCATTTGGAGTTCTAGGAGTCCAGACACAAAATCCATGGAGATACTATCCCATTTCCATTCTGGGATACTCAAAAGATGCAACTTACCCGATGGCTTTTGGTGTTTGTCTTAGCCTTTTGGCACACTAAACAAGCATACACAAACTCGGCTACATCCTTTTTCATCCTAGGCCACCAAAACATTCGCTTAAGGTCCCGATACATCTTAGTGGCACCGGGTGCACACTCGATTCACTCCCTATGTCCCTCTTCAAGGATCAACTTCCTAAGCTCAGGGACATCCGGTATAAAAACTCTATCCTTGAACCTCAAAACTCCATCACTTCCTTCCTTAAAACTAAGGTCTCTACTTTGAGCAAGCAACTCCCACTTGGCCTAAGAGAAACTTATTTAACCTGGCCTCTCTAACTTGATCCATCAAACTATTGGTAACCTTGAGGTTCCAAGCCTAATGCTCTTTGGGGTAACTTCCCAAGCTAAACTCGATCTTTAAACTCCTCGATCGAGATCCATCTCCCTAACCATCAAAGCGGACATGTGCAAGGTTTTCTACTTAAAGCATCGGCCACTACATTGGCCTTCCTGGGTGTTAGGTTAGATCAAATTCGTAATCCTTAAGAAACTCCATCCGCCTACGTTGCCTCATATTGAGCTCTTTTCGGTCAAGCAGATGTTTCAAACTCTTATGATCACTAAAAACCTTAAACTTAGCTCCATAAAGGTAATGCCACCAAATCTTTAAGGCAAACACCACAACTCCTAATTCTAGGTCATGGGAAGGGTAGTTCTTCTCATGGGTTTTCAACTCGCTAGAAGCATAAGCCACTACCTTACCATCCTGTATCAACACCACACACGAACCTTGCTTTGACGCATCATAGTACACTACGAAGGGTCTACTAGGATCGGGTAAAAGAAAAACTGGCATCGATGTTAAACTATCCTTCAAGGTTTGGAAACTCTCCTCGTACTTAAAGTCCCAAACAAACAATTGTCCCTTCTTTGTGAGACGGGTCAAGGGTAAGGCTAACTTAGAGAAAACTTTTATAAACCTCCTATAGAACCCTGCTAAACCAAGAAGCTTCTAACCTCGGTCGCTGACTTTGGCGCTTCCTACTGGAGCACCGTCCTTACCTTAGCCGGGTTCACGGCTATCCCACCTTTAGAGATCACGTGACCTAAGAAACTCACCTCCTCTAACCAAAACTCGCACTTAGACAACTTAGCATACAACTGCTTCTCTTGAAGGGTCTGCAAGAAAACCCTCAAGTACTCCTCTGGTTCCTCCTTGGTCTTGGAGTACTCTAAGATGTCATCTATGAAAACCACGACAAACTTATACAAGTAAGGGTGAAAGGTCTTGTTCATCTAACCCATGAACACAACTGGAGCATTAGTCACACCAAAAGGCATAACTAAATACTCATAGTGACCATAACATGTCCTAAACGCTATCTTCAGGATGTCCTCAGACTTAACCCGAATCTGATGGTACCCCGACCTCAAATCTATCTTCGAGAAAACACAAGCCCCGATCAACTGATCCATAAGATCGTCAATCCTAGGGAGGGATACCTATTCTTAACGGTCACTTTGTTGAGTTCTTAGATAGTCGACACACAACCTCATATTGCCATCCTTCTTCTTCACCAACAACACGGGCGCTCCCCATGGGATCGCTAGGTCCGATAAACTACTTTTGCATCGGATCCTCTATCTGCTTTCTTCAACTTGGCTAGCTCTGAGGGGAGACATTCTATAGGATGCTATGGATATAGGCCAGTGCAGGCACTAAGTCTATGGTAAAATCTACATCTCTCCTCGGGGGTAGTTCGTAAACATCCCCCGGGAACACTTCAAGAAATTCTTGTACAACAGGAACGCTGTCAACATAAGGAGGGCTCTCGACTTCCAGGGAAGATAGCATCATGTAAACTTAGGCCTATTCCTTTATAGAAGCCTTAACTTAGTTGGCAGAGAGAAATGTCGGATCCCTAGACTCCACTAGAGTTCCAAAAACTATGGTTTTATCAAATCAATTCAGAAGGACGTGATTGGAAGATAACCAGTCCATGCCAAGAATAACATCGAGGTCCTTTAGAGGTAGGCATACAAGATCAACAATAAAGTCTCTACCATCTATGGTAATAGGAATATTCTTGCATGCATAAGAAGTAAGAACGAGTTTATTCGTGGGTGTGGCAACGATCAAATCACACTCAAGAAGTGTCATATGCAATTTAAGACTTTTAGCACATTCATATGACACAAATGAGTGACTCGCACCCGAATCGAACAATACAGTCAAACGAACTTTATTAATGAGGCACATATCTTGAATCAAATCTTCAGATTCTGAGGCCTCGGCTCCACTGAGAGTAAAGACTGTCCCCATGGTCTTCAGTCGATTGGCTTGAGATTTCTGACCTTTTCTTGCACTATGTGGTTCTAACTTTCCTCCCCCACAGTTCTGACTGATGTGGCAATACTTGCCACACTTGAAGCAGATGATGTTCGTTTCCTTGCAATGAGTATTAAAGTGATTCTGTCCACACTTGCCGCACCGAAGAGGTCTAGAATCAGAGGAATTCCATCTCTGGACTGTCGAAGAAAGCGAGACTTCTTGCCATCCCGCTTGAAGTCCTTGACGGTGGAGCGAGACGCGGCTTCCACTTGTTTCCCTTATCACTCTTCTTGTTGCTCTGGCTATCTGATCCCTTGGAGGCCGACCATCCAGAATTGTAGGCATCTTCAAAGATCCTACACGTGTTCATTAAGGATCGGAAGACTCTGATCTCACGAGTAGTTGATAGCCTCGCTTAATCTCTCGGGCGCGAGACCATCCTCAAACTTCACACACTTGGAGTGATCGCCCGTCACATACTGATCATGAGTTTAATAACGAGCCAACTCCTCGAACCTAGCCGCATACTCTCCTACTGACATGTTGCCCTGCTTCAGGGCCTAGATTCCCATCTCCTTTTTGTCACGGATATCTGTTGGAAAGTACTTCTCGAGAAATTTGTCCTTGAAGACATTCCATGTAACCACAGTACCCTCATACTGCACGCATTGTCGATAGTTCTCCCACCAGTGCTCCACCTCCTCACTCAGCATGAAAGTCCCAAAGATGACCTTTTGATGATCGTTGCATCCCATAGCTCGAAATATCTGATCAATCTCCCTCATCCACAACAGGGCACCCTCAGGATCATAAGCTCCCTTGAAGGACGGGCGATTGTTTATTTGGAACTTGTCAAGACCCCTGAAACTCAGCTGGTCCCCGTTGTTGGCGTTCAGTTCGGCCTGTCGCGTTAGCAAGGAGTGCCAATGCACTGCAATAGCACTGGTCATTTATGCCTCCTCTTCCGCCATAAGTTCCTGTAAATGCCAAGACAGCTTGTACTATAGAGAACTTAAAGCAGGAAGAGCTAACGGTTCTAATACTAAGCAGCATTGCCCATATAAGTACAAGCAATTCAAACAAGAGCACACAACAGACTCACAATAGACTCATACCACGTCCTGATAGGACAGACCTGCTTTGATACCACTAAATGTGACACCCTCTACCCCGCATACGTATAAAGCATTAAAGATAAGGGAATTCAGAATAAAACATGCATCATTTATTAAAAATTAAAACCAACAACGGATAGAGAACATCACATTGTATCAAACACTGAAATAAAACATAACATAAAACAAAACCCAACCCCAGATGTCACATACAGAACTGGTATAACCAATCCATAAAATATCCTCACATACGAACTGAAACAAAACTAAACTAACTAACAAAAGCTAGAAATCCTAACTACAAGTCGTAGCTCCTCAGAGTCACTCCTCAACTGGCTGTTCGTCGTCCTCTGCATAAAGATACATGCCACAAGACAAGAAACATAGAGGAAGGGGGTAAGAAACATGTATATGAATATAATGGCAAGGAAGCAGTTAGCAAGACGAGCATACATCAATCAAGTTTGTTATAACAATAGTAATATAACATAACAATCATCATAATACAACGTATGCTATGAAATGCGAGTTCCGCTCCACTTTACTCCATCATGCACTTGGATCCATTCTACCTCGGGAAGTCAACCAGAGTTACATATCCACATTGGCCAATAAGCTCCAACACGGGCAATTCACCTTACCATGGGTGGACCCCTAGGATAGCCGATGCATCTTACTCGGATGCGCCACCGCAGGCGCGCCCGATTCACCTACTCTCGGATGAATCACCGCGGACGGCCAGATTGCTATACTTTCGGACGACCTCCCTTATGTTGAACATTCCCCAATAACATCTCCGATGCGTGAATGCATGCTCGACACGACACACAAATACAACCACCACCTTCGCTTGGGCCACTAGGCTACCCAAGTTTTATCACCATTAACACCTTGACCACTGCCTATCTAGAATTAACGTATCGTTTTGTATTCATTCATTAAACACTCTAGTCATTACGCACTAGGGATTACCACCTTGACCATCAAACATCAACGCCCCTCCTTGGCCACTAGGCTACCAAGGTACCATATCATCAATAATTAACACTCTAGACATTAAGCACTAGAGATTTCCCCTTGGGCACTGGCTACCAAGGTACATTCTCTTTTCACTTGTTTTTTGTCTTCAAGTTCGTTGAGTGTCTTACTAAGCCTTTTAAGGCATTTGGGGTGAAACCCCTGTTTTCTGCATTGTTCTGCATTCTGTTCTAGTCAGGTGAGCACGTGATAAGCCTTTGGCATATCTAGTTTTATAGATAGTACGATGCCGTTGTTCTTGAGCTAATTGTGCGAGTTTAATCTCGTTTTCACCCAAATTTAGTTTTTATTGTCCCTAAGCAATGTTTTGAGTCACTTAAGTAGTTTTAAGGATATTTTGGTTATTTTTGAGTCAATAAAGCATTTAATGCTGCTATGTATTTTTCAGGTTAAAAGTGAAGCTCAAGGGAACTTGGAGAATTGAAGAAAACAAGCTAAAAGAAGAATTTCGAGGTCTCAACCCGCAGAGCAGTGCTCACCCCACGAGCCAAAGGCGTCTGAGCAAGAAATTAGGATCTTTCGGACTCTCCCCGTGAGTAAACATTCGCCCCGCAAGCCGGACACAAGGAAGTTGAAGTTGCCTGTCTCGCCCCACGAGAGAGGCTCTCTCGCCCGCGAGAGTTCAAACTCAGATAACCGGTAAGAGTTTGTCTCGGTCCACGTGCAAGTTCTTAATTGGATTGAGAATTGAAGAAAGTCTAAAACTTGGTCAAAAAAAAGCTACATGATGGCACAGTACAAATTCTATTGAAATTGAATGACAATATTTGATTTTGAATTGGACTTGGATTGGAATCAGAGGACCACGCACAATGAGGAATCCAATTGGAATTAGATAAAGATATAAAAGAGAAGCCTCACATTGCTAGAACGGGAACGCCGCAAAGAGATGGTGTCTTTTTTACTCAAAGTGATATGCTTGGTCCCACATGAAGATTTGTTGTTGAACTAATTTGGAACCAATATAGGCATGTGATGTTATGAGTAGAAATCCAATTGAAATTGAAATTGGGTATTGGATGGAAAGAAGTTATAGCCCCAGCGCAAGTTCAATGAAATTGAGAGAAAGGAAGTTGGATTGACATGAAGTAAATTGTGGCAGGGCCCCACATAATAGATTGAAGATTTGCGGCTTATCATAAAAATTAATGATAGAGATTTTGGGCAAATTGATAAACACAATTCGCTAGGCCACGTGATATTGGCAATTAAATCCAATTGCAATTGGATTTGGAGGCTGCTTATAAAAGAAATATGCCACAACGTCGGGTGAAAGTAGCACGTTGCACACAGGGGATGCACAACATATTGGAGCAAGTGCCATAGTTTAGATTTCTTCTTTCGCTTCTTGTTTCTCTTGGATCCGTCTCCCTTGGTGTTTAGGATTATTTTCTGTTTTCTTTTCAATTATTTGTTGTTGATTATGAACGTAATGAGGAGCTAATCCTCTTTTCTGAGGGATCGATGAAGCCACTTACGATGGAATAGTTCAATGTGATGTTTTCTTATTCCCTCATCTCAATTCTTGTTTCTTAACTCTGATTTGTTTGTGTTAATCAAAAGGATCATTGGTTAACTAGTCTAGTGCGTTGAGACCGGAAGGAGATTCGTGCTTAGGACTTGGGTTAGGAACACCAATTGAGTATGGCTAGGAATAGAGTAGGAGATTGGTGCAACCACGATAGGGAACAAGAACTTAATTGAATCTAACTATGGGTTATCGGATCGGAAGATAGGTAATTTGCATGTTTAGGTACGTCTTATTGAACATCGAAAGAGACTTTAGGATAATTGAGGGGTCCGGTTGGCAAAGAAATTGAACATGGCGATAAGAGAATAATCATTTGGGTAGTATGCATTATTGGGTAGGTGAATTCGTAACCTTAGATTTCACTATCCTAGTTAACATCTAGATATTTGATTAGATAACATCTTTATTTTGCTTTAATTTAGATAATTAATATCTTGCTTTAGATAATATATTTTATCCCAACAACCTTCTCTCTCATCTTTGACTTGGTCAAAAGTTTGTTATTTTATTTGAATTTAGAATAATTGGTCACCCAATCCCTATAATTCGATACCTAGGTAAATACTTACCATTTTAATTATTACCTTCGATCCAATACACTTGCTGGAGCCCATCATGTTTTTGGTGCCATTGCGGGATTGACTTAACCAATTCTCTTTATTTGAAGAAAATAATTATTTTTGAACAAGTCAAATTTTTTCTTTAAATTTTTTTTTTATTTTTCTTTTTAACTTCTTTGATTTCACTTGGTCTTGTGAGTTTTTTTTTTTGTATACAAGGTACCGTTCTACCAGGAGATTTGCTATACGACCCCAGAAATATCGTGAGGACCAAGAAAAGGTG